>JASPKZ010007538.1:717500-1042272 GCA_030220185.1 Diploptera punctata | reverse complement strand
TTTCATGCAAGTTTGTTTGTTTTGGGTTGCTATGTTTGTTCCTTGGATTTTGAAATTCCTAATTAAATATCAATAATAATTAGTGGATTGTTGGATTTTTTTAATATATATATATTATCTATACTCCAGTAGACATGATCTATTTTTTAACAATGTTTCAAATCGTAAGCATGATCTTTCTACGGGCATGGAATTAATGGAAAAGCTAATTAAAATAAGAAATATAGTTGAATATCTTGAATTTGAACCACAAATAAGGTTTTCTACTTGTTCTCATTTACATGCTGTGGATCCTATATATTATACGAATGTATGTATATGAAAATATATGTAATAACGTTAATGAATAATAGCTTCATAATATTTTCGTGTTACAATTTTCATATTTTTCATATTTCTTATTTTTGATTTCATATTTTGGTAAAATTTTCTTCATATAAATCCTCGCTCTAGTCATGTCAATCGGAGTCTACGAAATTTAATTCCTTATATTATGTCTGGTTTTCGATAAAGATCATGGAGTTCATTGTTAGGTTATTTTCTACATCCATCTGTCTATATGTATTTGGTTGGTCAGTATGTTTTTCTTTTTCTTATGTCTTAAAGTAAGAGGAATTGATTCGCAATCTTGTAATATATAATTCGCCATTAAACATTTCTGAGACGACCAAGACATCCTGGTCATATACAATATAACCTATATCATGCGTTTCCAGGGTTGGTTTCTTGCATTAATTCATTTCTGTATTTTACACGTTGCAAGTTATTGAATTCTGACACTTCTCCACAATTTGATTTTGATATTTTGCCTATACAATTACCACAATAAGGTATAAATGTACTAATCAGTTATAAAACATTTATTTTTCTAGGAAACTGCATTTGGAATTATTTTGATGCAACGAAGAAAAACAAGGTAAATTGAAGATGTGAGATTGATAACAAAATTAAATGGAAGTCATTGAAATAATCCAGCACTATGAGTGTGTAAAATAAATTATATGTGGAGGTTAAAACTGTAGAAAACTATTTGGTAAGAATATTGTAGCCTGGATGGGTGCACAACCAAATGGATTATTTCATTACACAACATATAAGATTATTGCATGAATGTTATGGTGAAAATAGGTATATTATATGAATTTAGATGTAAAAAATTAATATACATATATTTATTTACATGCAGAAAAATTGCTCTAGAAAGCAGAAACTTCAAACAAAATCACATATAGGTTTTTTTCTATATATATATATATATATAATATAATATATTATATCTAAATTTCTTGAATAAATGGAAAATTATTACACGGTAATTAATTATGTGTGCAGCTACCAACTTCCGCTAGATTGTGTCACTTGGAATTGTATAAACTTGAGCTGCTTCAAACAATGTAGTACAACACCTTCATTCTCGCTTTGTCATAATGTGACACTTAAATATTGGACGTTTTCTTGAAATGCTATATGAGAAATAAATAAAAAAATATCACTCACATGAGCAGATATTATTTGGTCTAAAATTGAATGAAGTTGTAGTTAAGGTATATTCAATTATTTGCCCACAATAGTTTCACATTTTGTACAATAGTGTCTTGTTGAATCAGAGTAGTACATACATTAGTTTATGTTTTTCAATTGAATTATGAGAACCGATACTGACATTTCATAGTTTATGAAACTATTTTCTGAATAACTTAAACCCAAGCTTCGAGGTATAACTGTGATACCCCGATTCTTGAAGGGGTGTAATGTAAATGTAAATATCTGGATCTCTGACTGTTGTGCTGACATGATGCCTTCTTGTTCTTTTTTTTTTCCGGCTATGCAAGTGAACCTGAAGGATGAATTCAAGATTTCACGAATGAGCGCGATTGAAGGTACACCAGGGACAGGTAGTGTTGCAGTGGGTCGAAACATCTCTGGCTTCGGCAGGTAAGTAGTAGCTCCGCGTCCCTGGTGTTTATAGCCGGTGCAAACCCTTGGTCCCGTGGGGAGAAATTGAAATAACTGGGGACACCCAGGTGACTGGGGAATAAATGGTCAGTATGTAAGTACTTGGTGTTAATTGATTTTTTGTTACAATTATTATCATTATTATCATTGTTATATATTATATATATCATGGTTATTACATTATTATTATTATTATTATTATCATTTATTGTCATTATTTTTATTATTATACTTATTATCACTTTAATTTATTATTGTTATCATTCTTATTTTTCCGTTAGTTTTATTTCCAATGTCATGAAATTCCGTATTATTATAGTATAATTATTATATTTCAGGTTGAGTGTATGCTTGTATGAATGGTGGTCAGAAACTATCCTGCGGTTACATGGAAACATCCAGGTACTATTTCCCTTTAAAAACTTTATAAGTATGAAATTAACGATCTAATTTGTAATGTCTTTGAGTATCTGATGTTAATATCATGTCATGTTTTCTAGAATTTGGCATTGAATTAGGTGCATTATTTCATTTCATAGATTCTGTGCAAGCAATCATCCCCAGTCTCAAGACTCTATTGGGACGAACCGTTGGTGAAACTTTTATTAATACAAGGATGGGGATGTTACAGTGACTACGAATCATTCAATTTTATGACAAACAGTATCTAATTATAGTGGGTGATGATTTTTAAATTTAAATTTGTAAATTGCATTTCTATAAAAACCTCCCATTTTGAGTAGAGCATGTGTTATAAGATAATTACCAACATGGAGATAAAAGTGTTGTACTACATTTGTATGAAGAACATGTGAATTTCTATTCAGTGTAAATTGATGTCTAGTGACTAAAAATGTTAAATATACTTAGAAATTAGTTCCCGGTGTAACAGTTTTTTCTTCCGTAAAGAAATTTTCCATTGAATAAAAAAGAAAACTTGTATGCATTTTGTTTCAAGTTGTGTTTTCTTGAGCAATGGTTAGATACATAACATAATCTGCACTGTAAGTGTAACTCTTGTTTTAAATATTGAGTTTATATTCAGTTGACATAATATTTCAAACTGAATTTTATACCAAGGTTCTCTGTTTTCCGTATTTACAAATCTATACCTTTCTTCGGATTTTTTAAGTGATTAATTTTCATTCTTTGCTTTACAGAAGATATTTAAATTTAAAATATAAAAATAAGATACCTGAGATCATTCAATCTTCCTCAACATTGGATATAAGATGTGGAGTAATTTTTGGAGCCTATGTTCCATCATCAGCTTGTAAATTCGTTCTAGTTTTTTTTTTTTTGAGACGCTTGTATAGAGCGTTGACATCACTGGGTGTGTGTTTCATTAAGCAGGTGAGTGTTTCTGATTTCTTTTAATATCTCAATCTCTTTGACAATTGTTGATCTTTCAATTTGTTGTTTTCTCTATGGATGATGGATAATGTGTATTCGATGGAATTAAATAATTGATGACCTGTAGCTATGACATCTTTCGAAAAAACTTTATCAAGTCTGAAATCCTTAAAATGTTCATTATATCATATATATATATATATATATATATATAATATATATATATATATCTAATGTCGCTTCTACCAATATAAAACTTATCACAGCTATTGCATTTTAGTTGGGCAACACACACTTGTTTTTTATAGATATCTGTTTCGTGTTTATATGTAATTGTATTATTTAATTTGTTTTTTGTTCTATATGCAGTTCTTACATTTTTGTCATATTTTTAATGTGTTTTGGCCAGTTTTTGTGTTTTGAGAGAGTTGACCATGTTAGTTGTATTTTCGTCAATTTCCCTACTTACTGCTGTTACGTTTATCAATTCTCTCTCTCTTATTTGTTTATTTAATATTGATTATTTCTTCATTAAACAGTCTTGGAGGCTAGAAGTCTCATGTATTTTAGTTATTTGTTATAATTTTCTTGGCTTAAACGGAAGTTTTCTCATTCTGTTTAATGTAGGTACCGATTTCTTATTGTGGGAGGGTGTCTAGATTTCTTGTAAATGCTAATTGTATCATCAGTTGGTTTTCTATAAATGCTGATGTCTAAAACTATTGCTATCTATTTAGATTTTCTGTTAGTGTGTGTATCTAGATTAGTTGATTGCATTATTCCTCTGTGAATTTTTATTTTTTCATGCATCTCTTTCAATTCAGTCAATACCTTCATTTTCTATTGAATGTCTCATTATCGTATATAATTAGAAGATAGTCGACATACCTTGTTAATACTTTTATGTTGAATTTTTCATAAGTGTTTGTTCTTCTAGGTTCTGTAAAAAAGATTTCCGATATGATGCTGGATGTAGGGCTACCCACTGGTACACCGTCTTCTTGTATGAAAAACTCGTTATTAAATTTTAAAATAATTTTGTTTAATATAGTTGTTTTGTATATATTGCTTCAGTTTTGTCTTCTTTTTAATTGTTCTTCTAATATCTGTATTGTTTCATCAATGGGAATATTTGTATTAGTTTTATGTTTCAAAGGATACTATTCTTGTGTTAGTATTAATCGCTATGTTGTAAATTATGTCTGCTAGATTGTATGGAACTTTATATTGTGTATTTGTTTTTTATTGTTATTTTTATTTTAAGTTCATTAGCAATCAGTTTGTAATTGGGTGCGTTTAAGTACCTGATTATATGTTTTATGGGTATACAGTAAAACTTGCTCTAAGCGGAATCTCATGGTACTAATTGTTTTCCACATTGGACAAAATTCCGCAATATAAAAAACTAAAACTTATTAATAATCTTGGATTATAGAATACCGTATATGTCTTTTTATGTATCTCGGATTAATATTGTAGTTCCGCTGCCGTTGAAAAGTGAGGTATAAAAAAATTGTCCCATTTCGTCAGCGTTAAAAATGTCTCTTAGGCGCGTATCCTGAAATACAAGTGGGCATATGCAGTTTCGATTTTCGCTCACTAACTACAATTTCGTCCACATTCTTTGATTCCCCGAAAATTTCATTCCACACTACATTGTGTCGTCTTTTAAAACTGTCCAGCCAACCTGAAGATTCCTTGAAATCGTTATTCCCTTAGGGATTTAACCAGAGCTAGAGCTTCACTTTGGAGCATCGGTCCGGAAACGTTCGGATATTTATTTTCAATCAATTTCACAGGTATCTTTGTTTCGCATAACGGGTGTGCAATGATACAGGTAGAATCTATACAGTAAAAGCTCCTTATTCGCTGGGAATATGCCGCGAATACAGAGACACCGCGAATATGGAATGGTAATTTGTATGCGTATATAGGGGATACGTTCCAAGGTTACCGAATAAATAAAAAATTATCAAAATAAAATAAATTAATGAGAGATTTTGAATAATTTCTGTTATTTATTACTATCAGTTTTAGGCAAGGACTTAAAGAACTTAGTATTTTTTTCCTGTTTTGCCGCTTATAAAAGGTCTTTCAATTAAGATGGGTTATTCAGCTGTGAATTCTGCGATATTAATTTCTTATTTTGTCTTTGGATTTCTTTGATTCATTAACATTGATGAAACAGAGTGATATAGACGCAAACGACTCGCCAACGCGTATAAACGTCCAAGCATTTTTATTTTACATTAAGCGGCAACACTATTTTTTTTTTCTCTTCGGTACTAATTATTTTTCTTTCCTTTTACTCGACATTATAAACTGGGAACAAAGCATAAGAGACACGTGTTATTCAATCAAAATTATTGCAACGAACAGGAAACAATAATATACCTATCGTGGCGATGGAGGCACATATCGGCATGTGAAATAAGACTACAGCTTTTAACAATGTCAGTGACAATTAGTTTTGTTTTGTCCATTTGGTTTGAATCAATATTTGTAAAAGCCGTCGTTTGGCAACCTGCCTTCAGTTAAAATTATACTGCTGATGGTTAATAATATATCTATCTTTCCGCTTTATAAATTTTTGATGAATTGTGTAGAAATATCCTTCCGTTTCCCCCATTGGACAAATTCAGTTTTTATGCAAAATAAATGCACATTGAATTACTATTATTTCGCCGGGACAAATAAATTTGTTCACATTGGACATATTTCCGCATTTTTAACGTTCCGGATTATACAGGTCTTACTATATTTAGTTTATGAATTTTAGATAACGTTTTCATTATGGGTGCAGTAGGATTATTGTTTATCCATTTGTAGTTGATTAATTTATTTTTTGCTTGGCGATTGTCTGTTATATTTGTCATGTTCTCGTCTTGGATGATTGCATTGCTTTTTAATAGATCTCTTATTTCTCTTTGAAATTTGTTATCTTTTCATTTCATTTTCTTCTATAATTGTTTTGTTTTGCTAATGTAATCTTCAGCATCCTAAGGCGCGACAACTTCAAAGGTGAAAGTTTTGGCCTTCTCAACAATCCTCCTCCATGCCAATCTGTCTCTTGCCATATTCAAATTAGTCACATTAATTTATTTAGGATCGTTCATTTTGTCTCATCCACCCATCTGATCTTCGGTCTTCCAACTGCTCTGTCTCCTATAGGTTTCCATTTACATTATGGGTGCAGTAGGATTATTGTTTATCCATTTGTAGTTGATTAATTAATTTTTTGCTTGGCGATTGTCTGTTATATTTGTCATGTTCTCGTCTTGGATGATTGCATTGCTTTTTAATAGATCTCTTATTTCTCTTTGAAATTTGTTATCTTTTTTATTTCATTTTCTTCTATAAATTGTTTTGTTTTGCTAATGTAATCATCAGCATCCTAAGGCGCGACAACTTCAAAGGTGAAAGTTTTGGCCTTCTCAACAATCCTCCTCCATGCCAATCTGTCTCTTGCCATATTCAAATTAGTCACATTCATTTTATTTAGGATCGTTCATTTTGTCTCATCCACCCATCTGATCTTCGGTCTTCCAACTGCTCTGTCTCCTATAGGTTTCCATTTACAGAGTTTCTTGACCAGTCTCTGATCATCCATTCTTGGAAAATGTCCAAGCCAACCAATTCTGAGAGATCTTATATGGTTTATTATATTCTGATTTTTGTAATTTGTTTAGTTAGTTATTTGTTTTGATTCTCCAACAGTTATCAGTTCCTCTATTTGCTCAAAATATTCTTCTTAGAATTTTTCTTTCAAAAATTAATAATTTCTGTTTTGTTTCTTTTAGGACCCAAGTTTCACTAGCATATGTAACTACTGGTTTAATGAGTGTTTTTGTATAATCTTATTTTTGCTGTTTCTGATATTAATTTGCTTTTAAATTAGATTCCATTTGCAAAATAAGCTTTATTCCTATTTACCAATCTTTCCTTAATTTCCTCTTTACGTCCATTTACTTTGGTATTTAAATGATTCTACTGTGTTAATTTGCATGTCATGAATTTGTACATTTTCCGATTTTCTGTTGTGATTACTACATTTTAAATATTTTGTGTTATCTTGATTTATTATTAGACCAAATTTGTTTGATTCCTCTTTCAATGTTGTGAAGGTTTCACATAACGCTTGTTTGGTTCTTGCTGTGATCAGTATGTTATCTGCATAAGCTATACACTGTTTGAGTTTTGTTGTAATGTTTCCCCTTAATTCCATTTTATTGACTATATAATCAATGATTAAGCCGAATAAGGTAGCTAAGAGGGGATCTCCTTGTTTGACTCCTGATTTAATGCTGAAATTTTCACTTCGTTTATTGTTGATTTTTACTTTAGGAATTGTATCTATTGAAGTTAAGGATATCAATTGTATTAATTGGTGCGGTACTTGATAATACTTATGACATTCAATTCATTTGTTTCCTATTGACAGAGCCTGTGTGTAATCTATAAACATATTATCCAGATCTACATTGTGTTGATAACACTTCTCAAAACTTTTCTGTATGATAAATATATTGTCTTTCGTTGATGTACTTTCTCACAGCCTACCCTTCGTGCCTCTTAGACACGTATGTCTAACCAACCATATAGGAATTCCAGTGGCGTGTATTGGATATTTTTTTAGGGTAAGTAATTTGGGATTAAGTGCCAGATTTAGGAAACTTTTTTTTCTGAAAGATCGTTTTTACCGTTTCCAAAGGCATGGAGAGGAAACTAGTTTCTTTTGGATTTTTGGCACTTATTCCCTTTTCAATTAAATTCCTTCTAAAATTTTAATTACATTATATGTATTACTTAGCTGTCTTCTAGTAACTAAAATGTAATTACTGAAAAAGAGAGAGTATACTTGTCGGAAATTTTCATATTCAAATATTCTAAATATAATAAACAGTCTAAATTACTGAATCTGTAATTTAGTTGACCCAGTATAGTGTCAAACATTTGTACGTATTTTGTTTTGGTGTTCAAAGTTTCACGTGAAGTTCGTTTTAGTTCTTTTTTTTTTTCATATTTGTTCAAAATTTCAAATTCTCCCCGTTTGTTTTCTAGGATTTTTTTCAATTATTTTACTTTATGCAGTAATCAATATCATGAATATTTGCTTGCAGTTTATCAAATAAACGTCAGTTACAAGGAAAATATTAACAAATGTATTTAATATAAAATTGAAATCAAAATCTTGCATTGTGATTAAAATCCATGGGCAGCCATATAGGCTTCCTGATCCCAATGTTCTCATCTGGATCCGTATTTTTTCCAAAGACTGAAATTAACACATCCCGATGCTCATGTACTGTTCCAACCAAATGAGAACTGTAATTTTACCGCGTCGAAGACACTCTTGTCAACTGTTTATTTATTTCTTCATCAAGAACCCGCATTCTTTTGGTTTATTTTGAATAGGTAGCAGCTAGTCCATTGAAAGTATGAAAAAATGTATTTTAATGACGGTCACGGATTAGAATAATACTAAATTCTGGCGATGGGCGTAGCAATGAACGAAAATTGCATCTGGAAAAGTGTTTTTCACCTTCGATTGCAGTCCATTCAACTGACTTGCCATGACAGATGCTCCATCATAACTTCGTGCAATCCTTCTCACATCCGAAATAATGAATCAGTTGAATCGCTATCTTGTATAATGCTCGGCTGTTCTATCATCAGAAATGCTAATGGATCCTAATAATCGTTTATGTACTTGGCCACCGTCGATGACGTGCCGAAACACAGGAGACAGCTGAGAGAAATTACTTGTCTGTTGCCTCATCTAGAACAATGCAAATAAAGATTCATTAAAATCCCTCTTTGATCTGCCCATTAATACGTTTGGTATTGACGGATTAAAACAATTCTGGATTAAAATTTGACTTTCCTGTAAATGTCGTAGAATGTTCTAAATGGTGCTTCAGTTTCTCGTCACATCCAATGAGTAATTTCACGAGTTCAACGTAATTGTATTTATTGATAGAGTCGCGTCATGATATCTCTTACTCTGACAAGAAAATAAACTACATCGATGAAGCGTTTCATTTTTTCTTACAAGATTATTGAGTTGCAAATCCCGATTTTTTTTTGATTGTTCAACATATGTTCAGTTCTCGACTTAACCGAAGGTTTTTTTATTTATAATGGGCAGCAAATGATTTTTAGATAGTCTATGCTTTTTAATGGCTTTATGTATGTTTTCCATGTAGCAGCATAGCCCGCACTGTTCCATAGAGATCTATCGTTATTAAACAGAAAACATGTCCAATAATACAGATTTTGCGTACGAGGACACCCTGTTAACCACTCGTTGCTATTGTGAAGTTGCGACTTCAAATGCCTTATTTAATTCAGGATTAAGTCTACCACTCGATTCTTATCTTCGAACGCGTAACAGGCAAAGTTACTTATTTACGTACTTGCCCCGACTGATTGTGAGCTTCCATATTTTCAACACTGCTTTGCACAAGAAGCTGAAGTGACTGACTGACTGTTGTTGACAGCTGTTTGCGCTGCCCAGTGTGCCTTTTGCTGGGACTGTTATTTGTCCCTTGACGGCGAATTCGCGTAGGTGTATGCAGTATTGGGTTTCGCTGTTTTTCCCTAGCCTATACGGCGGTTATATGGGGATTGATTATATTTTAGCATGTGCTATTGCTATTGATATAATGTGGATGTTTGATTCCAAGGCAGATAGATCTCGCTTAATTGGGGCATCGGAAACCGTGTCGCTGATAACTTTCAGGACCGGAATGAGCCACGCCAATCTACGCTGACCCCTCAGATCTTGGTTATTTCATGCTGAATACTACGGGTGGTTTAATGTGTCGAATATGTTTCTATGTGTAGTACGCCATTGTGGAAGGTGTCCTATATTGCGTACTATGGGGTTTCCATGATCATTTATATTTCGGAGCATGGATGTAACCCTTTCAGTTATGATAGTATCAATATATGGTACCTTCGTGGCTTCGTGCATTTCCGTTATCCTTGTGTAACGCGGTGCCGAAAGTATAATTTTGAGACATTTGTTCTGCAATATCTGAAGTTTCTTTTTGTGGCATTTCGCAAGGATACTCAGAGATTCGCAGCCGTACAATAGCATACTACGGATCACGGCCACGTATAGAGTGACCTTGATCCTTCGGGACAGAGACGGCGACTTGAAAAACGGATATAATATAGCTATACCTTGCTGAGCTTTAAAAGTGATATGGTCGATATGAGCTCTTAGTGTGAGTTTTTTATCCAATATTAGGCCTAAATATTTGACTGAAGTTTCTACTGGTAGGGGTTGCACACCCATAGTGAGCTGAATTGGAAAGGGAAAGTTTGATTTGGTGAACAGGACGACTTGTGTTTTATTTGCATTAAGTTTAATGTTCCAGGGGCAAAACCATTCATATATTATGGTTATTGCTCGCTGGAATGTTGCAAGTCTGTGAGGAATGGATTTGAGTTTCGATTGCATGAAGAGACAAGTCTCATCAGCAAAGGAGGCTATTTGGAGTGATGGAGGTGAAGGAAGGTCCGAGACATATAGTGAGTACAATAAGGGTGAAAGGACAGCTCCTTGTGGAACTCCCGCCAGTATGGACTTCATGTCCGATTTATTACCACTTACTGAGACTTAGAAGGTTCTATTTCTCAGATAAGTGGAGATAATTTTAACTAAATTTGGATCAATTTGGAATTGTATTAGCTTGTAGATCAATCCGTTTATCCAAGTTGTGTCAAACGCTTTCTCAATGTCAAGGAAGACTGCTATTGTACTACGCTTGGCGTTGAAACCAGTGACAATTTGGTCTATAAGCCTGGCCAGTTGCAGCGGTGTGCTGTGTGAATTTCTGAATCCAAATTGATGGTTAGGAATTAGTTCCTTGTTTGTAACTTGAATTTTGAGTCTTGCCAAAATGAGTTTTTCTAGGATTTTTCCTAGATCTGGCAGGAGGCTTATTGGTTGCAAATTGTCTGGATTATTTGGATTTTTACCTGGTTTCGGTAATACAATAACTTTAGCCATCTTCCAAGCTGCAGGGAAATGGTTAAGTTGTATGCAGGATTTAAATATGGTGAGGAGACGTAGTAGCGCTTTGCGCGGTAGGTGCTTTATGGCTAGATTACTGATACGATCATGTCCTGGTGCACTTGTAGTGCGAAGGGCCTGGACATGAGAGCGTAAGTCAGCTAGATGGATATTGGGCCTTTCATTAGGGAAGGGAGCAGCTAGAAAGGTGTCTACTCTGTCATTGACTTCAGCTTCGTGAACTGGCGTCGTTAGCTCTTGTGGTTTGAATCGGTCTGCAAGATTTTCCGCGAGAACTTGTGCTTGATCGTAAGGATGATAAGCCCAAGTTCCATTATTCTGAATTGCAGTCGGTTTAGAAGGTCTGCGGTTTGACTTTATTCTTTTTATAATCTCCCAAGGTGGGGTCTTTTTTACATTAAAGTTAGCCAGGGAATTTTCCCATGGCGTAATTTTGTGATCTTGCAGTCGTTCTTTGACTAGTCGAGCATAGCGATTGTAATCCTGCTTTGTTTGAGGTGCTCCATAGAGTCTGTACTGTTTGAGGGCTCTCCGCTTATGCTCCAGGAGGTCGAGAAGTGTCTGATCTGTTTGTGTAGGACGTGTAGTGTTGTTGCGTGACGTGGCTGTGTCAATTGCGGTTTGAATAGAAGCCTGGAAGTCATTTATGGAAGTCTCCAGTTCTTCAGTGGAGTTGATTCTCAGTCGAGGATTAATCCACTGCGAAAGGAGTCTTGAATAATTATTCCAGTCTGTATTCGTCGTGTGTGGCCGGAAGGGGGGCTGAAGTAAGTACCTAGTAGTGAGCTTAAAGGTGATGGGGACATGATCTGAGTTAAGCTCACCAGGTAATGCGCCTATTTGTGGAGAGATGTCGATATTTTTGGATAGTGCAATATCCAGGATATCGGAGCATAAGCCTTGCTGTGTGTTTCGAAAGAAGGTGTGTTCCCTTGGTGCTGAAATTTCAATGTTATGGTTGTTACAGAAGGTTTGTAAAACCATACCAGAAGCGTTGTGTACTCGACAGTTCCATGCGCGATGCTTAGCATTGAAATCGCCTGCCAGTAGGTACCTGGGCGAGAAGGATGTAAGGACGCGCATGTCATGTCGCGTGAGTGGTCTGACTGGTGATTTGTATATTGAAGCTATGAATATGATTAAGTGTGGTTCTATAGGAAGGATAATGCCAGTGGCTTCAATGAAGTGTAGCCCTGGGACAGAGATGTGTCTATGTGAGATGGATTTTTTAACACAGATTGCTGTACCACCAAGGGGTCCATTAATGCGGTCTGTACGATATATGTAGTAATCAGCGAGTCGGAATTTATCCTTTGGTTTCAGATGCGTCTCGCTGATTAGGAGTATGTCGATGTCGTGTGTGTGTAGTACAATGTCCAGTTCATGAATCTGAGAGGCAATTCCGTTGGCATTAAATGCCATGACATTAAGAAAGTGTCCCTCAGCGTGTCTATACATCGCTGAAACATAATGACATCATTTGAGTTAGGAACTCATACGTTCCATTGGGTTTTTTATAGTATTCAGCATGGGGGCCATGCTGTGTGCCAGGTTTTGTAGGTTAGGTGTAGCCATTGTGCTTCCTTGTGCTTGGGCCGAAGCAATGCGTTCCTGTAAGTTTATTTGAGGTTTAGATGGGATGCCAGAATTTACTGCAGCACTATAGGATATTTGGGGGTTTATTTTTTGGGAACTAAAAGTGCGTGCAGTAGTACTTTTCGCTTGTTTGGGTTGCCTGCTTCTCAGGTAGGCCTGATTAGCCTCCTCATACTTTGGGCATTTCCTGTATGAAGCAGGATGACCTATTTCTCCACAATTTGCACACTTTAGAAGAGAGGAATCAGATCGTACTTCTTCTCGGACTGGACAATTTTTATGGCTGTGTTCTTTTGCACAGATAACGCATTTGGGAGTAAGTTTACAACAAGCAAATGTATGGTTGAATTTCTGGCACTGGAAGCATTGCTTGAGGCCAGAGCGAGGACGGTATGGCTCAAAGGAGACCACTGTACTGTACAATTTATCGAGATGATAAATTTGTTTGGATTTTTCATTGTTGGCGAGCTCGATTACATAAAGAGGGAATCTGTGGATAGAACCATCCTCATTTTTCTTCGATATTTGTTTGACACTACGGACTTCATATTCTAGTTCCACGAGTTCACTTTTAATGTCTTCGATATCGACATTAGAGGGAAGCCTTTTCAGCATTACCCTCAGGGGTTGGTCTTTTATATTAGAAGGTAAAATATTGCCTTCCAATAGAGTCGAAATATCGCGTTACAGTACTATGGTCTTCTTTGGTAGTGGTGCAGTACCTGAGACCTTCGTTAGTGTTGACTATTTTGATGCCATTTGATATGAGTGTTTTCAGGGTTTTGTATATTTTAACTAGGTCGGCATGGCCTATGAGTGTTATTGGAGGTGGTCTAGGACCTCTTTTGGGGTTAGAGTTGGCATTAGGAATAGTATTTGAAGGTCCAGGTACTGGTGACTCTTCATGTGTGTTGTCTGTTTGTGAGTTACATGTGATGGGTTCTCCTTACTGGATGGACCATTGTCCACATGCATTGTCTGTGATTGGTTTTGTGTCATTTGTGTATTTCTGTCTGTGGATGGTTTCTCTTTTGATTTATTAGAGTCACTCACCGTACCATGTTTGTGCACTGACTTTCCCTTACCTGACACACACTGCGTGTAGAGGAAACCGAGTTCACGTCTTCATTAGCCAGAATTGCGAATTTGTTGGACAATTCAAGCTGAAGGGTGTCCTCGCTGGCTGTTGTTTGCCGTGGCATTTTAGATTCTGTCATTTTTTGTGGATTTTTCCTTTTGTGGCTATTTTTGCTTTCGCTAATGGACGGAAAGTCTTTTGATTTATCCGCGGTTTTCTTAGTTTCACTAATGGACGGAAAGTCTTTTGCTTTGTCCGCAGTTTTTTTACCTTTTCCTTTTTTGCGTAGGCATTCATTTTGAATTTCTTTGAAAGTGTCCTGAACTATGTTAGTGACTGTCTCTAGATAGTAGCTCAGGTCACGTGTTGCCACTTGAATCTCATCTATTTGGTTCCTGCATTGTAAGGCAATGTCTTCAGCCAGCGAGGAACCAGCGAAATGGGGGAAGGTATCCAGGAAATGCATGATGATTACGATAAGTCCTCGTATTTTAGAGGCTGTTTTCAAGTGAGGTGAATTTTGATACAGATTAGCACTGTCTATAAGTGTCTCGAATTCCCTGAGAACCTCCGCCCATATTTCGTCTGATTTTTGGTTTTCCTCTACGACATCCATCATTATATCATGCAAATTATTATTATTAGACATGCTGCTTGCCATTGCAAGACTTAGTTCCATAAACTTAATTACTAGGAGGTAAGTACACGACTTACCAGCGTGTTAAAGAGCACTTGCACTATCACTTTTACACTAATTATATCGAATTATCAGCTAAGCCGAACACTGCACACACAAGGGTGGTTTATTTTTTGGATGGCCACTATAGGCCGACAATATTTTGGGGACTTCGCTCTATAATTCGCGAAAAGCACACTGCACAACACTAAAAAATAATGTCACGATCACTGCTGGTCCTTTGTTCCTGCCACCGGATGCCACGATGTCCGCTGAAGTGCTTACCTTCCAGCCGTAACACATACGTAATTCCCATTATTAAAATAATATTAGTAGCTATGTCAATTAATTATGTTTTGTCCTCTCAAGCACGTTTTTCATTATAGTGTAACCCTCGTTATGCAGTGCACGGTTTTCATCACAAAGTGTGTGAAAACAAGAAGTACCACGCACCACGACCCAAATGAAAAATGTATATGTGCTTTGTGTGGTCACAGATGCGAACGGTACCACATACAGAAGTGCCCAAAGAACACAAAAAAATTCACATACACCTCAGTCTTTCTTATAAAAATCTCTTATACATGATTTCATCAATTGTTTAGTTATACAATGTATAAGCCTTATATGGATCATGTATAATTTCCTTACTAATAAACGTTGTACAGGAGCTATATAACAATGCAATCCTCATCACAATATGTCACTTATTCGACATCAATATGACGTCAGAACATATTACGTGCAGTTTGTATCAGAATTATTATTTTTGTAAATGCCCCAGGTTGTCTTTTGACATTCCTGGTTTCTCTCTTGGCATGGCGTACTTGTAACCCACTTCTGAGGTTGGGGCGCATGGAAGGCGGGGTTACGTTGCCCCTATGATATGATGGTGATGATGATAGTGGTGCGCCAGGTGAGTCCCTAATCCTAAGCTTTATCTAAGATGAATATGAATGATGAAGATTGCGATGGCCATATGATTACGGGGACCGATTGGGCCTTGAAGTTTTCCTGACATTTGTCTTACAGGTGAGGAAAAACCCCGATATAAACCTCACCCAGAAAAACTGGCCCGACCGAGGATCGAACCCGAATCCTCTGCGTGACAAGGCAGCACGCTACCTCGAGACCACAGCGGTGGACGAATAATAAAATTATGGAATATTCGCCTGAAAGGTCCGTCTCCTCAACTTAATTGGTTATTTAACTGTAGCGTTTTCGGGACTTGTCCGGAGGAGACGGACCTCCCAGGTAAATATTCCATAATTTTATATCTTAATTTTGAATAATACCTCAACGGAACACATCATGAATCTTATAAAAGTTGAGTTTGTAACAGAAAGAAAACAACATCAACTAGTGATTAATTGTGTAAGAAATGAATACGGATAATAATTAATAGAGATTTCCTACTTGGGGAGGTACGGAAAAAATAAATGTGTTTTAATTTATTTACGTTTTCCTTTACGCTATGTCAAATATATCGTAGAATTAGTTTCACAGTTAATGTGCTACCATCTAACGTCAAGAATTTCGGACAATTCTTGGAAACCAATAAGTGTTTCCCATTACTTATGAATTGTATGCAGTGTTTTTAAGATGCGTTAGAAAACATTCAAAATAGTAGGAAATGTTACCGGCAACGGAATAACACTTTAAGCGAAAAAAAAATTATTGCAGTTTGATCGGGAATCGAACCTAGGACCTCACAGACCATAATCAGAAGCTCTAACCACAAGCTAAATGTAGCTTGCTTCAATAATAGTACCTCTATAATTATATACATTTTTATATCGGTATTTCAGGCTCGTAAAAGATCCTTAAGCCTGAATGAAAAGACCTCTAAGCAAAATTTACCGAATTTTCCCGTCCTAGTACTATCTTGGTTTTTTAGATGTGAGTATGAGGCGGAACGCTGACCACGGACCACTCAAAAATTACATCAATACGAAAACAAGTGTAACTAAATTCGTATGGTTCAAATTCTTCCCTGTAGGGGGGAGAGCGCCTACACTGCAGCCACTGATTCTCCGGCCTTGACGTTTTCAGGACAGTGTTGCCGATATGGATATTCAATGGGAGTGGCCGCTTTATGTATGTAGTTAGCAAATATACAGCTGACAACATCTGAGCAATTTCAAACCGTTTTCTTATTGGCAGTAGAGGGCGAGTTCTTCCTTTACTCCTCGCGCAACCTAAACTTCAGAGCCGGAGAATCGGCGGCTCGGGTATAAATACCTGTTAAGGGAAAACATGGGCTTACAAGAAGATATCGGTATGTGTATTAAGTATTAATGATGCAAGAAAGTTTTGTTAAAAATAATATTATGAAGCATTTAAACTACATTCAGGTTAAATCTTGTCTACAGCAATTATTGTAGAACATTTTTTTTTGTGAATCAATGTACAATTTAAAAATATTAGTACGCCTAATCGAGAATGAGTGTAACAAAAGGCATTTTATGATGTCTTTATTTTCCTACCCAGAGCTTTATTAATATTATTTGTCCTGTGCATCCATCAAACAGTCGTTAAAGTGTTGCATTTTGCGTTAAATTTAAGGAAACTTTCATCAATATCATAAGAAAACAATCAGTTGATCTCAAAGTCCGACATTATGTCTAGTTATACAATCCTTAAACAAGGCTGGAGGCATGTATAACGATTCCCATGTAAAGTTGTTCACCTCCCATCAGGCACGTAGCCAGGTATTTCATTTGGGGGGGGGGGGCTGAGTCGGAGTGAGAGAGAATCCACCCTAATAAAACCCAATGTGTATAAAAAAGATGAGTATAATGGAATGAATAACAATGATAGTTAAAATAAACATTTCAGTTTATTTATTTTCATTAAAAACATTTCTTGGCAGACTACTAATACATTGAAAATCAAAGTAGTAAACATTGTTAATTAGATAGTTTTGTTCTTTTTGTAAGTTTTGTGACACAATTTTAATTTACAGCAACAGTCTTCTTTTCTTCTCCACAGCCATTTTATCGATCACTTTATCTGGTTTTATAGTGATGTCCCGATGAATGGAAATCATCACTAATGCACTCAGTCTTTGATCTGTCATCAAACTTCTAGCCACACTTTTCACTCTTTTCATGGTTGAAAAAGATCTTTCCACACTGCACGTTGTTACTGGTAGGGTAGCTAACACTGTCAGAAGGAAATTGATTGACCGAAAATATGATTTGTCACACATTTTCAAGACTATAAGTACTTCGCTACCTTTCTTAATAGATGGTGTTATATTACACCACAATGTGTATTCAGCTTTAATAGCAGCAAGTGATATATTATCATCAAAGTACTCTGACAGTTTTTCGAAATAGTTTCCTTTGTCGGGATCTGTGAATCCAGGAAGGAGAACTTGGAAACTGGTTAAAATATCTTCATTAGGTATGAATCTGTCTGTTATGTTCTGTAGAAGTGATTCAACACATGGTATGTGTACTGTTACTCTAAAATAATCTTCTACTGAGTTAGTCTCTGGATTTGCTCGATTCATCTGTCTTGAACTTAACCGAGGGACTGTCAAGTCACAATGAAATATTTCTTCAGACAGTGATTTTGATGAGGCAAATAATTCTGCAAACTTATTTTTTGCAGCTTTTCTCAACATTTCTAGAGATTTCAACAATTTTTGGTGTGGTTCATAGCTGATGCCATGTCCAAACTTTTTTCCTGAAGAAAAATTGACAGGGGCAAAGTAAGGCTAAATAATTTTTCACAAACAAACAGACTGACAATAAAATCACTATTTTCAATTGCAGCCAAAAAGTTTGAAGCTGAAGAAGAGATTTTCAGTGGTTTCTCAGCAATTTCTTCTAAGCTAACTACAATTGGCTGAAATATCTCAACAAATGTCAATACACTGTCATGTCTTTCAATGAAACGAGTCTCACATAATCATGTCAGCCTTTTTTTCTTAGATTCTGGCACATGAACGCTGATGTTTACCTGCAAAACATTGTTAGCATTTGTATTTTTTCGGAAAAAATTATTTCTTTTATTGTTCCGAGGCAATTTCTGACAGAAGAGTTTGAAAACGTGTCACTCAAAGCAAGGTTCAGTCGATGGCTAGCACAATGGAAGTACCTTGCTTTGGGATATTTTTCTTGAATCCTAGTTTGAACTCCAGTTAGATGGCCAGCCATAGTGGCAACTCCATCGTAGCCTTGCCCTACACACTTGTTCATATCCAATTTCAACTTGTTACATATTTCCAAGGTAACTTATGTAATATTTTCTGCTGATTGGTTGTATATTGGTACAAATCCTACAAAATCTTCTCGGACTATAGGTAAGTCGTATTTTAAGTCTACATAGCGAAGACATAATGAAAGCTGCTCCGTTGCCGAAACATCCATAGTTTCATCAGACAGTACTGCGAAGCAATCAGACTTGTTGACTCTAGAAACAATCTCTTCTGTAACTAAAGTTGAGCAGATTTGAATGATCTCATTCTGTACCTTGGGGCTTATGTATGTAGCATTCTTACCGCAATTGATGACATGCCTTTTCAGATTTTCGTCTCCAGAACATGCTCTGAACCGTAGCAAAGCAAGAAATTTCCCATCTTTTTGTCTGGTTTTTCTAATGAGTGGAGCCCACTGTCTACATCTCCTCTAAGAGGTAGTTCTTGCTCAGCACAAAAGAGTATTGTTTCAATTATCGGTATTAGTGCAGATCTATTTTCCTCCTTTTCCCTTGCATGTTATGTGTCAATCTGAGAAACAACATCCATTTGTTTTCCTGACATGATCTTATTGAACTGTTCTGCATAAACAACACAAGCATGTACTCTGTAGTGGAGTGCTTCATGAATGTTTGTTTAGCTTTCTTCCAATCTCTAAAACCACAACTTACTAATTTTCCAGCAGCCTCGTGAGCTCCTTTTCCAACACCTTAATGAAAAAACAAAAAAAAAACACGGTTTGCAATAAACTGCATCTTCATTTTTGGAATATACAAGAAAAGCAAATCCTGGCATATGGTCTGTAATCCAATTTTCCTGGAATCGTCTTTTTTATTTTTACCTTCGGTTGAAGGAAATACGTAGGGCTGTTTTGGAAGAAGCACTGACTGAAGAATGTTTTTCTTTGTGTTGTCATCTAGACAGTCTCTTTGAATGTCTCCTATGTCAAAAGACTCCGTGTGCAATGTAGACGCACAAGTTGTAGAAATATCTGAAATTTTATCACTGTTTAAGGATTTCAATATTTTTTCTTTAATTGAGCAGTGTGCATCTGATGCAGTTATTGTACTACTTTTGGAAGGAGTAGAGTAATCCGCACCTGAAATCCAAACAAATGAATTAGTTGTCTAGTGGATAATAAACAAACGGGAAAAGGTGAGAGATGGTAAATTGTATTTGTCACGGCCAACACAATACTTTTTTAATATAGCTGATACAAGATCAGTTACAAAAAAACTTACTTGTGTTGTTCTTTTTAATAAACCAGGCTAGAACGTTCTATTATTCAAGATTGTACTTGACTTAAAATTTTACAAAGTACAATAAAAATGAGCTATAAGTTTCACTAAGTTCAATATAAATGAGCTATCGAGTTCTTAAAATAAACATACAGTATATAATCTTTTTCATTGAGTTTTTTTTATGTTCATGTGTTTTTTCATGAACGTGGAACTATGCATTTAAAAATGTATAGTTAAAGAAAGATAATTACCAATAAACGTTGTATGAATGATATAAGAATCTGTTCATTTGAACTAGTGAATGATGCTTAATATTCATGAAACGAACTATCATTGGTTTCATTCATTTTCAATATGGCGGCGAACTAATTTATTATATTTTACTTAATGTTCACACGCATTTTTATGGTTTGATAAGCGGTTTGGAGGGTTGATTCCCCCCTTAATGCAGGTTTTCAGAACGCGAACATATTCTAATTTTGAACTATATATTACAATCCTAGATAATAGTTAATACATATCACTCCATTTTCGGTATCCAAAGAATAATATTTGAGTTTTATAACACTCTTAAACACGTCTGCCTTCAATTTAAAAGCTAACAAAAATAAATTCACACAAATCAAAATAAATTTACACTAATCTTAGTTGTTTTTTGTTAAGCGTTTCTTATTAGTGAGATCACATTTTGGTTTTTTTAACATCACACATATCGTTCATTTATTATTTAATCGTTCATACAAATAACACATTTCTTGGTAATTACCGGAAACTTTTAGTATAAGTTTTCAAAACTTACTGTACAGTTTTTCATCGTAAACTTACAACCATGTAGCCTATTTAAAAAAAAACAATATACCTACATTATTATTGTTCCGAGTAAAACTTACCTTCAGATAAAATATCTTCCTCTCTAGGTTTTTTGAAGAATGAGGTTATACTCGTTTGACCTCGTTTCATCTTGATAGGAAAACTAAGGAATCAAAAGCGTGACTAATAATGTAAAATGTTTCAATGATGAACAGTATAGAGCAAGATTTCAGTCAAAATTATCTCGTTTACAACCTAAACATCAAACGATTTAGACGAATAGAATCACAGTCATTGCCGTCACCAGTTCCCGCGAATTCCTTGTTGTCTTGTGGTTGTGTAATGTCATAGAGAAACTTCGAATAGAGGGGAAACTGAGTACAGTGACATCTAAAAAATTTCGGTCGTTTACGATGAACTACAATGAGCAAACTACAATGGTAGCGCTGTTTCGTAGTAACAGAATATGTAACTAAATAAAACAAATGCAAGGCACACGGCGTCGTTCACGGCGTGTTTAACGGTGTTCACTCGGGATTATGGGAAGTTAGCCATTTTGTAAATTTAAATTTTTAACTGCTATCCTTTCGTTCTATGTAGACGGTACTGTAAATTATCGAAAGTTAAAATCATTACTTAGATTTTATTTTACTCTAATTTGTAAGTAAATTCAAGCTTGTTTACATTTTTAATGTGAATCTATTTTCAAAGATAAACCTACTAGAAGTGATAAAATTCTAAGATTTGTTAGGTTAGGAAGAGTGATGTTAGTGTACAGCCATTTCTAATAAACATTTTAAAAATGTGACTTTATAATGGACAGATGTACGACATGGCTAAGGTTATTTAATAAATATTGTATAAAATATGTATGTGAGAATAAGGGGGTAGGTCAATTGTACATATTTATTAAAAGAGCTCATAATGCACGTTTTAAAATTTTTAATAAACGAAAATAAATTAACATGTTTTATTTATTTCCATTCTTCCTTTCTGTTAAAATTAAAGAAAATCTGTAGGTCTGAGAGACTGGGTATACATAATTCCACAATTTAAGATTAATTAATACGTTATTTATTCCTATAAAAGTTAAACTCCATGATTATTCACCAGATGGTGTTATATAATTATAATTCATAATTTTACCACCAGGCGGTGCTGAATTTCATATTAGTACCAGAAAAAATCGAAAAAATTTAGATGTAGTTAGTTGTTCTACACTAGCGCCTCTTATGGCATGTACGCGAAACTTGCCTACTTTCTTCTCTGGTACTCTGTGGTGTAATGTAACGTTGCGCGCGAGGCAGGAATTAACACAGCTGTTCTGTTGTGACGCTCTGGTTACTGAATCATCCAGAACGTCCAGAACTGCTCTGTTATTCGTAAAGAGCAAAGGCAACTACCATAGCTACCAACCTCACGAATATGACAAAACAAACCGCCATTCGCAGGGCAGCTCTCCTTATTTCGTTGTTGGCTTAGTGATATGGATTCATTTAAGTGAATAAATAATAAATAATAGTTTTAAAAAACTAAAAGAACACGCTTTATTAGAATACTAAAAAATGAAAAGTAATTTTAATTTCCAATACGCTTGGGATAAAATAAAGTGGTCAACAAAAAAATCATCTCCAACACATATAGAATAAAATTAGAGTTATCAACAAAAAGAAAATAATTTTACCATCAAAAGCGTGGGGTGCTCTATATCAATTAATGCATTTGATAATAAACAGATATTGGTAAAAGTAAACTCTCTAAGAAGGAAATGTAAAAATCATAAAAATCACCCCACGCTTTTGATGGTAAAATTATTTTCTTTTTGTTGATAACTCTAATTTTATTCTATATGTGTTGGAGATGATTTTTTTGTTGACCATTTTATTTTATCCCAAGCGTATTGGAAATTAAAATTATTTTTCATTTTTTAGTATGCTAATAAAGCGTGTTCTTTTAGTTTTTTAGAACTATTATTAATTTTTTATTTTTTAGTTTTAATATTTTACAGAATAAGATAAAAATGTAAATATCTTTAAATTCGATACTATTGTAGTGTGAGCTAAAAGTAATACTCTTCTATAAAAAAACCCTCCCAGCCGGATTTGAACCAGCGACGTATGGATTATTGAAATTACACTGCTCAAAAAAATTAGGGGATATTGTAGAATAACCTATTAAGACTATGTTTTTTTGGAATAGTATTAGATGCAATCACTTTCTATTACTCTAAGATAATGTAAATAAGAGTTTGAAGTTGTTACGTAACCTCGGTACCACATCAGAGGGCAGTGTCTGTACTGTTGATGTGAAAGGGCGGTGTGGGGGTGAATGTTTTGTTGCTGTTTTTAAATCCAGTCCAGTTTTCAGTTAGTGAATGACTTGCCTTATGGACAGCGATGCCTCGACAACGTGATTTACCTGAACCAATGGCTTGGAGGGCCATAGGAAGGATGGAAGCTGGACAGACACAACAAGAGGTGGCACAAGCCATTCAAAGCGTGATTTCCAGACTTTGGAATCATTTTCAAAGAACATACTGTTCACAGAAGAGCCGGACAAGTTCGACCAAGGGCAACAACAGCAAGGGATGACCGTTACTTCTTGTTAACAGCCCGTCGGAATAGACAGCAGAATGCAACTCAACTGCGAAATACACTTCAAACAGCAACAGGACGCAGGGTGTCAACTCAAACTGTCCCTAATCGACTGCATGGAAGTGGTCTCTATGCCCGTAGGCCCATGGTGTGTACCAGGTTAACTTCACAACACCGTAGAGATCGCAGAAACTGGGAACATCGTGGGTGGAGGCATGCTGAATGGAGATCAGTTCTTTTTTCTGATGAGTCGCGATTCAACGTGGAATGTGATAGTAGGCGTGTATTCATCTGGAGAGAAAAAGGGACACGAAACAATCCAGCTTTTGTACGTGAAAGATCCCCATATGGTGGCGGTGGATTGATGGTGTGGACAAGAGTCAGTAGTGGTGGACGTACGGACCTCTACGTCATCCAAGGTGGTACTTTGACTGCGGTAAGGTATAGAGATGAGATTCTCCGACCTTTTGTCGTGCCTTATGCTGGTGCCATAGGTGATTCTTTCTTTTTATGGACGATAATGCACGACCCCACAGAGCTGGCTTGGTGGACGACATGCTGGAAGTGGAGGGTATCGAGCGTATGCAATGGCCAGCTTCCTCCCCGGACTTAAATCCGATTGAGCATGTGTGGGATGCATTAGGCAGGCGCATTGAAGGCAGACCAGCACCTCCCACAACTGTTCCACAGCTGCACATTGCTCTTATGGAAGAGTGGCCACGTATCTCCCAAGAACTCATTCCTAACCTCATTGCATCAATGCCACACAGGTGTGAGGCAGTGCTGGCCGTTCGAGGAGACCATACACCACACTAAAGAAACATTTTCACCCATGTTAATGTTGTTTGTTTGTTTGCCATATTCCTAATCAGGATCTCTTTGACATCTGGTGTGGTACAGAGGTTACGTAATGACTTAAAACTCTTGTTTACATTCTTTTGGAGTAATAGAAAGTGATTGCATCTAATACTGTTCCTAAAAACATAGTCTTAATAGGTTATTCTACAATATCCCCTAATTTTTTTGAGCAGTGTATATACCACTAAGAGTTCACTGCTCTACCAACTGAGCTCTTACAACGATTGACTAAAAACTCGACAAGTCCGCAACCTATAATACCAGTTTTCATTTTTTTTTTTTTTTTCGGATGATTCTGGCCAGGATTTTAGAAACGAAATATGAAATTATTGTATTGTCACGGGTTCTCTACACGTATACAAAGTTTCAAGTCGATCCAATGTTTCTAAGTGGGTGAAAATCGCGTTCAATGATTCCGTTACATTGATACAAAAACACGTTTTTTGATTTTCTGATGATTATGACCTGGATTTTGGAAAATAAATATGAAATTATTGTATTGTCACGGGTCCTCTACAAGTATACAAAGTTTCAAGCCGATCCAATGTTTCTAAGTGGGTGAAAATCACGTTGAAAGATTCCGTTACATTGATACAAAACACTTTTTTTGATTTTCTGATGATTATGGCCAGGATTTTAGAAAATAAATATGAAATTATTGTATTGTCACGGGTCCTCTACAAGTATACAAAGTTTCAAGTCGATCCGATGATTTTAAGTGGGTGAAAATCGCGTTGAAAGATTCCGTTACACAGATAGATAGATAGATACAAGTCAAGCTAATATATAAAGCGTGTAAAAATTATATACAGCTACCTTTATTCAGTTATACGATATTAAAATAGAACAAATAAAAAATAACTTTTATGTGGATTTCGTTGTACACAGTGATGTTTTTATTAATCTGAAAACAAATTTACATTCCGCCGGAAAATTTCGAGGGGGGGAGCTGAAGCCCCCTAAACCCCCCCCCCCTGGCTACGTGCCTGCCTCTTATACATTGAACAGCTAATACAGTGTTTATTAGTAAGAATTTTCAACTCGAGATGTGTATAAACCTTGTATAAAAGTTATATATAGATTATTAGTAAGAGGGAAAGAGTGTATATCTGAGCATATAATTTTTCTCTTCAAATATAGTATACAAAGAAATTAAACATGGGCTCAATTCTGGAAATGCATTATAGGGACTCTTCTCCAAACTACTTTAAAAAAAGGTTTAACTGAAAATATGTAAAACAGCTATTCTCCCAGTTATGAGAAACATACTAAATAATCATTTGAAAATGTAAAATTTATTGTAAATGGTGAGAAATAATTTTATAATTAAACCCTGTTTGCACATGCGCGTGGTGTTTGCCTGGGACTAAGAAAAATTTCTCACTGCGCTTAATGGAAACTTCAGCCGAAGATTACTAGTATTTGAGAATAAAGTATCCCGCACCGTAGCCGAGTGGTTAAGGCAAGAAACCTTGGCGCAGAGCTACGGGACTTGCGCTAGTTCGAGTCCCCATGGGGGAAGAAATTTTCTCGTGGAATTTCGGCTAATATGGGACCGGTGTCCGCCCAGCATCGTGAGACATTTGGATACCTGCAATAAGTAACGACTCAAGATTGAGAAGACCAGCTATAACGGCTGGGGGACCCGACATGCTGACCACAAGTCACCCCTACACTGGCTCGATGATCTTGTACCCCTGTGATTAACACATGTGGATGTGAGGACAGCACGCGGCTAGTAGACCAGAGCCTTCTAGGCCTGTCGCGCTTGGAGTTTGAGTTGAGAATAAAGTTCTTAGAAAAGTTTTTGGGCCAAAAAGAGATGAACAGACAGGTGAATGGAGAAAACTTCATAATAGTGAGCTACATGATATGTATAGGAAGTCTGATATAATAAGAACAGTAAGTCTCGTAGACTGCGATGGGCAGGACATATGGCACATATGGGGAATGAAAAAATTGCATGGAGGCTTCTTGTAGGAAAACAAGAGGAAAGATGCCCAGTTGGTAGACCAAAAATGAGGTAGGAGAATAACATTATCCATGATTTGAGACAAGTAGATTATACAAGGATTATTGGGAAACATTCGTTCAGGATAGGGATGTATGGAGAGCTTATGTCTGTGTGGCCCTGAGCCTACGGGTTCAATATATCCAGTGAGTTAGTTAATTATTAACATACTGCAACAATAAATCTTTTTTGTTTAATTTATGTTGGTGGCATAGAAACTCCCCTCCCCAGGTAAACACCACGTGTATGCGCCAACAGTGGTTTATTTTCAAATTATTTCCCACCGTTTACAATAAATTTTACATTTTTTCTAACAATTATTTCAATATATATTTCCATGATATTAAAATATATACATAAGATGAAGACATGGCAGCCATATCGATTTTAACCAATGGGCGCATTCAGCGGGCAATAAAGCGCTCTAGCGCTTTAGCAGAAATGACTGCCATTTGCAGCGGAAATTTAAGGAGTTTGTTGAATGTACCGCTGTATGCAGCTATACCGCCAAATTTAAATTTATTCATTGGCTCATTACTTATATTACTACGCGATGCTATTGAAATTAATCATAATACTAATAGGGATATACAGAATTTACGATTTATTTTAATGTATGTAATTTATGAAATTGACGAATAGATTGTTTAAAATAAAATATTATTATAATGAGAAAATTTGCATTTTTTTAATTATTAATATATCAGGCGGCTCTGTGACGCAAGCGATTAGACACTCGCCTCTCACAGCTTATTTATAATATTTATTATTAGTTTAATGTTATTAATTTGTGTTTTAGTAAGAGTAGCTCTTTTTTTAACTTGATTAGTCTCGGTCACTATACATAGATTTTGTAGTGGAGGAAACGGATCTACGGCATATTTTTTTCGGGGTTTCCCCCATTTTCCCCTACCAAAATTTTATTCCATCTTTCCCCATTTTCATTTCATCCATTTCGTTCATCAGATGTAGTCAGGCTGCACCCTAGTTAATTATAGACCTATGTAAATACACTGCTCAAAACAATTAGAGGAACACTTGTAATAAATTGAATAAATAATTATTTTTAAAGCTGTGATGCTGAAAGTTGGACAATAAGTAAATTGAATTATTAATTTTATCATTGGATTCAAATTTTAAAGATCCATGGCATAAATACAGAGAAATTACCTCAAATAACAAATATAGAGAATTTTTTTTATTTTGGAAGACACTGGCCATTTCTAATTGGTAAGCTTCCTGATGTTGCTATAGTGACGAATGTTGATTATTGCCTTGTTTATTGAAATCTCTGACAAAATGAGGCATTTGAAGTGTATCATGCTCTACATCTTTTACGACAATGTCAATCTCTGCGACAAGTGGCTAGAGAGCTTGGGGTTTCTCCTTCCGTGGTGTCCAGGTTACGCAACAGACACAGAGAGACAGGTCAGTATTGTAGAAGACGTGGCCAGGGCCGTAAATTTAAAACAAGCCCCCAGGATGACAGATACGTTGTTCTTTCTGCTCTTCGACAGCGTACAAAAACTGCAAAAGACCTGCAGAATGACCTTCATATGGCTTCCGGAATCCGGGTTTCAGACCAAACCATAAGGAACAGATTAAGGAAAGAGAACATTCGTCCAAAAAGGCCCGTTAAAAAACCACGCTTAACAAATGGGCATAAGGCAGCAAGACGTACGTATGCTGAAAACCACGGTGATTGGAACCTGAACCAGTGGGAGTCTGTGCTCTTCTCGGACGAATCCAGGTATCGTCTTACACGTTGTGATGGTCGATTGAGGGTGTGGGGACGGCCAGGAGAAAGATTTTCTGCAGAGGCTGTACAGGAAATTGATAGATTCGGAGGAGGTTCCAAATGGTGTGGGCCGGAGTTATGTACAACAATCGTACGGACCTTGTACTTGTTCCCCAGCGACTGAATGCTGTCCGGTATATCGAGCACGTTCTGGAAGAGCATGTAGTACCTGCTGCCATTGGAGTAGGCCCTGGATTTCTGTTTATGCAGGATAATGCCAGGGCACATTCTGCGGCTGTCACCAGGGATTTCCTGAGGAGGAATGAAATTGAGGTAATGGAGTGGCCAGCGGTCAGCCCAGACCTCAACCCTATTGATCACTTGTGTTATCTTCTAGACAGGAATGTCAGGAACCGACATCAAGCTCCACAAACTCTGCAGCAACTTGGAGATGCTCTGAAGGAGGAATGGGAGAATATCTCGCAAGAGGAAATCCAGAATCTTATTGGGAGCATGCCACGAAGGTGCCAAAGTGTCATCGAATGTCGTGGAGGCCATACACGATACTAACTCTATATAACGAGTGTTTAACTTTGAAAAATACGCACAAGATTCAATTGCTTACATAGCGGAATTATTTGAAAAGTTAATTGTCAGCGTTATTCATTTGTTTTTACTGACATGAGCAATAAATAAATAAATAAATAACCACAAATAATGTACTTTATTAATTTCATGTTTGTACCTTTATCCAATGAAAAAATATTTGCATATTTCATAGTGTTCCTCTAATTGTTTTGAGCAGTGTATATGGGCTTAATCTAATCTCTCGATCTGACCCTGAGTTGGTCTCAACTTGATATTATTTTATTATATTAAAATATCACTCCTGCTAATTCTCTATGTGATGTATATCTTGCTCCTTCATCATCACATAACACATATATTTAATAACCACACTAAAAGTATTGCCAGGTGTGCTGTAGGGCAAATTTTATTTAATTGTTCAGCCATTTTATTCATGTCATTTCTTACATTATATTTGACACTTTTAGGCCTATATTTAAATGTATGAGGAATAGGGGTTACATTAGAAAAAAACAGGAAATATAGGCTTATGTGCAAAATTAATGTAAGTGGTGCAAGACATAGCCTAAGTACAGCAACCAAACAATTGTATAAAGGAAGTTGTATTTTTTAAACTTCAAACATACTTCATCTTTACTTTAAATTTGTTAAGGAATGGGAATGAAAACAAAGAAGAATATTAATTTATAATAATTTAAATACAGTTTTCTTAATAATTGAGTAATTTATTTTTTTTTTGCATCATCTGAAAATATGAATTACTTACTCTTTATACTTACTTACTCACTGGCACTATCGAACCCGTAGGTTCATGGCCGCACGGACATAAGCTCTCCATACATCCCTATCCTGAGCTAATGCTTTCCAATCATTCCCTGTATAATCTACTTCCCTCAAATCATAGTTAATGTTGTTCTCCCACCTCATTCTTGGTCTACCAACTGGGCGTTTTCCTTCTGGCTTTCCTACAAGAAGCTTCCATGCACGTCTTTCATTCCCCATACGCGCAACATGTCCTGCCCATCGCAGTCTACGGGACTTAACTGTTCTTATTATATCTGGCTT
Source organism: Diploptera punctata (assembly GCA_030220185.1). Taxonomy (NCBI): domain Eukaryota; kingdom Metazoa; phylum Arthropoda; class Insecta; order Blattodea; family Blaberidae; genus Diploptera; species Diploptera punctata. The sequence continues at coordinate 1,012,457 of JASPKZ010007538.1, read as the reverse complement.
CCTATAAAGACCATGTAGTTCATTGTTATGTAGTCTTCTCCATTCACCTGTCTGTTCATCTCTCTTTGGTCCAAAAATTTTCCTAAGAACTTTATTCTCAAATACTCGTAATCTCCTTTCCTCCCTTAAAGTAAGAGTCCATGTTTCGCACCCATATAATATAACTGGTAGAATAATAGTTTTATATATTTTCAGCTTAACGTTTTTCGAAAGGAGTTGGGACATCAAAAGTCTCTGCAATGCATAATAGCATGCATTTCCAGAATTGAGCCTATGTTTAATTTCTTTGTGCATCTCATTCCTATTTGTGATTATTGTTCCTAGGTATTTGAATTCAGCCAATTCCTCAAAATTTCCCTCATTTGTCATTAGCTGTCCATTTCCATTATATAATGTATTTCTACGTGTGACCATATATTTAGTTTTACTGATATTTACTTCCAGTCCTAATTTCTTAGTGTTACTCAATAGTGTGTGCGTGTTGGCCTTTAGTATCTCCTCGCTATCGGCCAGTAGTACTACATCATCAGCATAAACTAACAGCTTATTAATACCATTCAGTTGTAAGCCTTCCTCATTCTCTAAAGATTTAATGGCATGCTCTAGTACAAAATTAAATAGTAGAGGAGATAGTGCATCTCCTTGCTTCAACCCATTCTGGATTTCAAAAGTGTCTGAAAACTGTTTGCCTACACGCACCCTACTCTTTGAGCCATTTAGACACATTCGTATAAGTCTAACTAACTTTTTAGGAATTCCGAACTCCAGCAGGATACTATATAACTTCTCCCTCTTAATTGAATCATATGCTTTTTTGAAGTCTACATATAGTTGATGAACAGTACCATTATATTCCCATTTCTTTTCTAAAATCTGTCTTATACTAAAAATCTGATCTGTTGTAGACCTGTTTCTTCTAAATGCACATTGATGATCTCCTAGAATGTCATCAATATAGGGAGTGAGTCTGCTTACTAATATATTTGTTAGAATTTTGTATGAAGTTGAAAGTAATGAGATGCCCCTATAGTTGTTGCAATCAGTTTTATCTCCTTTCTTATAAATTGGTATGATAATTGATTCCTTCCATTCATCTGGAAGAGCTTCTTTTTCCCAAATCATACTAAGCAACCAGTGTATCTTGTCCATCAATTTTTCTCCCCCTGATTTTATCAGTTCTGCTGGGATCTCATCTGAACCTGATGCTTTATACATCTTCAATTTTTCAATTGCCATTTCAACCTCTAATGCACTTGGCTCTGCGACTAGCATTTCTGCTGTCTGTAACTTATCCTCCTCAATGTCCTGTTCTGTATGTACATTTAATAGCTGATTAAAATAACTTTTCCATCTATTTAATATACTCTTGGAATCTGCAATCATATCCCCATTTTCATTCCGAATTATGTTTGTTCTAGCCTGAAACCCTTTCTTCTCTATACTAATTCCCTGATATAATTCTCTAATGTTCCTATTTTTTGCATTCATTTCAAGATCATTAATCTTCTCTCTCAAATATTCTCTCTTTTTACCCTTTAGTAACTTGGTGGTTTCCCGTCTAGCACTACCCAATTGCTCTAAATTTACCTCATTTGGCTCGTGTAACCATTTCATTTTTGCTAGCTTTCTTTTCTTTACAATGTCGGCACATTCCTCATCAAACCATTTCTTGTTTTGCCTCTTTTTTAAACAACCAATGCTTTCTGATGCTGACAATTTAATAGTATCTCTTATAGCCTCCCATTCTTTATTTATATCAGTTTCTTCTTCGTTTGCCACATTGTCATCTGAAGATATTCCAGTACTTCAAATCTATTAGCAATTTTGATTTGGTATTCTTGCCGCATTTCATCATTTTTCAAGTTTTTTAATTCATATTTTACAGAATCATCTTCAGCGTTTGTTCCTCTCATAAGCGATAGCCGTTGTCTGATTTTCACCTTGACCAGATGATGATCTCAATTGCAGTCTGTCCCTCTAACTGATCTAATATCAATGATGCTACTGTGCCAGCGTTTATCCACTAATACATGATCTATCTGGTTCCGAGTTTCTCCATCTGGGGACGTCCAGGTGTATTTATGAATATCCTTATGCTGAAATGTTGTGCTCTTAACAATCAGATTCTTTGATGTGGCAAATGTGACTAATCTAACCCCGTTGTCGTTACTATCTTCATGAAGACTGAATTTGCCTATTGTTGGTTTGAATATATCTTCCCGCCCCACTTTTGCATTTAAATCTCCTAAGACAATTTTCATATGATATCGTGAAAGGCTATCAAATAAGCATTCTAATTCTTCATAGAACTCATCCTTGATCTTGTCATCTTTATCTTCTGTGGGGGCATGTACATTTACAATTATAAAATCATGTCGTTTACCCTTAGAATTATGTATGATATCCTATCACTAACAAACTTAATATCTCGGATAGCGGATAGGATCCTCCTTCTGACTAAAAAACCTGTTCCAAATGCAGGTCTTTCTGCACCCCCATAGAATAATGCAAAGCTTCCTGATTCCTGACTACCTTCTCCTGGCCACCTAACTTCCTGTAAAGCGATTATATCCAAGGGCGATTTATCCAATTCCCGCGTTAATATCTCTAGTGCCCCGCTATTGTATAAAGTCCTAACATTCCATGTTCCTAGGAACATGTCCCTGTGTTTGAGCCTTTGGCATGGGTTCCCTGAAGTAGTCCCCGCCCGGAGAACCGAATGGGGGACTATTTGACCTCCGGAAAATTTTACCCCAGTAGAACCCATGTCCGCATTTCTTGACGGTTGTATTTTTACGGTGAAAGATCGTCACTCTTTCGACCAAGGTACTTATTTCGTCTGGCTTATCACCTTCGACCAGTCCGGCATGGGTAACCCTATCGGCAGCAATGCTACCGCCGGCATAGCTCTCAGGATCATTTAAGCACACAAGCCACTCCACCACGACAAGGTAAAGATACCATTTATGGCTAAAATAAAACCAAAACATTATAGAGTAATTCCATATGTGACTGACTGACATTTACAATACACTTTTGCAGGAAAATGGTTGCATAAATATTACAATTGATTGAAATTAGGGGTGTTATCTACGTGATACGATAGAGGAATAGTGTGTGGTTAAGACTGTACTTAAATATACAACTTTTGAAGAAAAACAGTGCTATTTATTATCTATCAAAGTATGTGTGACTGACTGACATAAATGTCAACTCATCATCCAGCTTAACATGTTCATCTCCATTATGCTCTGAAGTGTGATCCCTAATTCAATTTTCCAAAATACCGTTTGGAGGACACATTTCAAATTACATTCTCAATAAAAAAGAAACAAAAATCGCAATTAAGACCAGAGTTATAACCTAATATATGATGTGTGACTGACTGACTACTTTCTGTGACTGACTGACATATCTGAATTTTATTTTGACTTTAATATTCTGGAGCTGCAAATATTATACAAATATTAAAAATAATATGAAATTATAATAGATAAGTCCACCGCTGTGGTCTCGAGGTAGCGTACTGCCTTGTCACGCAGCGGGCCCGGGTTCGATCCCCGGTCGGGACAGTTTTTCTGGGTGAGGTTTTTATAGGGTTTTTTCCTCGCCTGTAAGATAAATGCCAAGAAAACTTTAAGGCCCAAATGGTCCCCGAAACCATATGGCCATCATCATCCTTATCATCATCATCATCATCATCATCCTCCACCGTTGTGGAAAGCAACGGGAAGCTACCACATCTACAGTTCCCTAGTAAAGCTGCAAGCATAGCGTGAAAATGCTATGATTGCAGTGAAAGACCTGCCCTCGGACAGAATTACTATGGATGGATAATATATAAAAAGCGATAATATGGAGATGAATGAAGAACTTCACTCCTTTTATCATGTATAGGAAATGTACAATTTGATATCTGTAAAAATATTAAATAAATAGTGTAATTTATTTAACTTGGTTACCAAGTATCATTTTAAATTTCACAAAATAAAGAAAATATTAACTTTTTAACAACGTAGGGCCTTCTCTATAGTTAAATGTGCCTAATATGGGTATAATTTTATTACAACCATATTAACTGATTAAAATTTATCTTACTGTTAATGGATTGAACCATTAAAATAAATAAAAATGCCGATATGGAATTTGCATTGTTCGTTCCAGATCACTAAAATTAACTTTCACGCGTCTCAACTATAAAGACAAAAAAAAAATTAACGAAAAAGTACAGTATACAAATTATTGAAATTTGTATTTAAATATGGAAAATTCTGTTGTAATTCTTTCAAAGCAACTGATTACAAATTATTTTGCTGGCATGAGTTCTATTTTTAAACTAAACAATCGAAAGAAATCTCTTACAACGCGCGAAATCTTACTTTATGTTTGTCTGTTTGCAGCTGGTGCACATAGTACAGTGTTGTCATACGTATTTTCACTGTTGGTTTCCAATAACAACGTTACACCCAATAATAATTTTATTTTACACTACAGGTTATACATACTTAATCACATATACTCCACGCCAATTGTTTTTTTTATACAAGAAACTTCATATGATTAAAACTATTTTTGCAATTAACAAGCATGACTCTGTTTCAATGTGGCAACATCGCACTGTGAATCCCCGATAATACGACACACATGTCATGTCAAAGGTCAAACTAATGCGTGAACCTTTCAGGTTCAAGGCCTTCCACACACACATTTTCTAAACACATATGAACCGCGCACCTGCTTCTGATTCCACTGATTTAATAACATACATATTGAAGAATCGCATAATGAAAAATTATTTAAATGTCATTAATACAAATATAAAAATGTAATTAATATAATTAACGTAATTACTTTACAAGACAATGTCGTTAATACTTTTTTGTTAGTTATGTGCCGATAACGTAGAATCCCAGAGGAAATTTGGATCCATCAATTATCGTATTGTGTACAATAATTTTTGTATGTTTTATGTGACTGACTGTAGCTTACCCATAATAATTATAGGGCGCATTTTAATTATCTAGAATATTATAATACAATTATTAGTATTACATTTATAATCAGGAAGGACCGAAATATGGTATAACAAAAGAGTCGGTGAAACAAAACAAATTTATACAGTGAAATCGTAAAACAAAATTTCGTTTAATTTTGTATGTGATTTCAGGTTTCGGAATATATCATGTTCTACTATTAATTTAGATAAGGGAGGAAAGGAGATTACAAGTATTTGAGAACAAAGTACTTAGGATAATTTTTGGACCAAAGAGAGATGAACAGACAGGTGAATGGAGAAGACTTCAAACAATGAACTACATGGTCTTTATAGGAAGCCAGATATAATAAGAACAGTTAAGTCGTAGACTGCGATGGGCAGGACATGTTGCACGTATGGGGAATGAAAGACTTTCATGGAGGCTTCTTGTAGGAAAGCCAGAGGGAAAACGCCCAGTTGGTAGACCAAGAATGAGGTGGGAGAATAATATTAACTATGATTTGAGGGAAGTAGATTATACAGGGAATGATTGGAAAGCATTAGCTCAGGATAGGGATGTATGGAGAACTTATGTCCGCGCGGCCATGAACCTACGGGTTCGATAGTGCCAGTGAGTAAGTGAGTAAGTATAATCCGTATTTCAAACATTAACTTCTATAATCGGAACATTTCATCTGCAAAAAAATATCTCATCGAAAAAAACACTCCTGCGCCAATTTCAAAATTTTCACATCGGTATGACATTTTCATGTAATTACTCTACATTTAAATCCTTCCGCTGGCTGCCTTTTAGCTCAAATTGTCACAGAAGAAGGGCCAGTAATTATTTAATGAAACAGCTGAGCCGAACAGTCTACCAGATTTCCTAAACCATGTTTATGTTAATACACAGCGGAGTCCAGCAAGCAACTGACTGCGTTATGCGTATTAACAATATAAGTGAGGGGACAAATAGTCAGTCAGTCACGGGACTCCAGTTGGAAAAATAATGACTTTACAAGAGAAAATGTCATCTATACTTTTTTGTTTGTTGTGTACCGATAACGTAGAATCCAAGAGGAAATTTTAATCCATCAATTATTATGTCGTGTACAGTAATTTTTATCCGTTTTCTGTGACTGACTGACCATAACTTACAGTTAACAACTATAGGACACATTTAAGGTATATAGAATATTAGAATCCAATTAGTATTGTTAAATTTACGACCAAGGAGGACCAAAGTATGGTTTAACAAAATATTTGTGAAATAAAACGAATTCTTACGACCAAATCATTAAATAAGAAATTGGTAAAATTTTGCGTATTTTTTCAGGTTTGGAATATGACAAGTTCTACCGCTATTATTAGATTAAAATAAAGCACATTTGAAACATTTTCTTATAGAATTATAAAATTTGATATTTACAGATATATATTATGAACCGAAAGTACCTTTTTGCGGTTCAGTGTGGTATCTTTGTTCTCCTCCCTACTACAAAACATTTGTGAACTATGCCAATGTCCTCTGTTCCCTGTGGCTACCCTTTCCCTGTGCATCCTCTTTACCGCGCATCTCTACAGCGCATATCCCCTCTACCGGTGAACCTTTATAGGCAGCGTACTCTTACCGAACATCATCATTCGATCGGCCTAGCAAGTGGCGCTTAGTTATTCCAAAAGCGGATTCAATACGCGAATCCAGCTTTAGCTCACCATGTAGTTAAAGAACTTGAATTGGTGATCTGCATATAGACAAGTGGATTATGACTAAGAAGAAGTCGACTTTGAGTTAATCCAGCTATGGACGGAAGAAAAGGATTCCTGAAGGCTTGGATGTGTGAATGAGATTATGTGTATGGTATGTTATTCATTTAGTTATTTTCGTGAGCTATGCTTGATAGAATGATCAAGAGGTATGTTTTGTTATTCAACTTATTACTTTGTTTTTACGCTTGAAACTTGTTTATATTAAAAGCTTATCTTTTATATTACGCCCCTTATTATTATTCAAGTATAGTAATCACTCTCTATCCTGTAACAAATCATTCGCTGTATGCAATTAACTATCAGTATCTATATTTGTATCTATTTTCATCTAGGAAAGAAAGGTGAATTAATAGCTGCCTTTCATGGGCCCGAGGCAGGCTGCTTTCTACTTGATAACTTCTTTGTATCTCTCGAACACATTAATAAGTACAGCATTAACAAAGCTAGATCCCGGACAAGTGGTGGCAGGAGTGTTGTTCTCTCACCTCAAATGGTGCGTAGAGCGTGGTTTATGGTTTAAGGGTTCCTCTCTTAAGCACAATTGGTTGCAGTTAGCGTGGTTGAAGTGTACTTATAAGCACAATTACATCAACAGATTTATTCCTGCGTCAGTTTCAAAATTTTCACTTCGGTATGACATTTTCGTGGAATCGCTCTATACGTAATTTCCAACCGTATATGTGAAATTCTGTCATAACATCATTAATTCTAGGTAACCTCTCACTCACCATACTTAAAGACATTTAAATAATCTCTAATATTAGCAATGCCACTTTCTTAATAAGGTTAAGTGTTACACTAAATAGTATATCACTGAATCATTTATAATATATGAAAAACATTTACCACCAAGATTAATGGTAGTATGCAGTGAATAGCAATAACCCATAAAAGAGACTACATGCATTTGAATTAAAATATTTCATTTTACGATAAATTGGGAATTAAAGTGAAAATTATTCATACCTGATTCAAGTAATGGCTCTCAGTATCTCAATGATAGGACATAGTATATAAAGTTGGAGATTAAATAATAATGGATCAGCTGTGATTAAAATCCTATGCTGAGTGCAAAATTTTCTGTTAACCAACTCTAGCTGTAATTTAATTTTATTCATGCACATCACACTGAGTATTTGTATCTTCACTGGTCAAATTTGGATAAAAAATCTAGAATATTGTAATATTTGAATTTAAGTTATGGCCGATACTTCACAAAGCTCTTTATTCAGAAAAGATTACAAACATAAGATACACAGTTCATCTCTTTGTCCATTACACAATTTTCTTATTGTGTTACACATTTAAAGAAGAGTACAAATGTTCGTTTTAACTGTACAGAAAATTGGTTCGACAACCACTGCAGCACTTCCAGAAATGACCCCATGAACACAATCATATTCTAATGTATTTTATATACCTTGAAAACAAAAATTATAATTAACTTGGCACCAGGTATTATGAATCATCTGGGGATATAATTTTCATAATAAAACCATTGACTCATCAATAACACAATGTTTTACACGAAAAGAAGAGGTTATAATCGTAAATTCTTGATGTTGATAACAATCTTAAAATTATCACTGTTTTTAGTTTTACTTAATATATCACTTATGTTCGTCTAAAAGGGTTAATCCCCACGAATAACTCATATATTAATGCCCAGACATAAATTTGTACATCAAACATAAATTGCTTATAGATAAAGACTCCATGTTTAAACTGAATGAACCAGCCAACCACAATGCATGCAGCGGTTTTTTCTGCCTGCAGCTTACTTTTACTTTGCTGCAGTAGCTGCAAGTCCGTTAGAGCGCTTTATTGCCCGCTGAATGGTACGCTGCAGATAAAGCACTAAAGCGCTTTTGCAGCGCTTTGGCTACTGAATGCCCCCAATATTCTATACAACATCAACACATGTCCCAGTGCAGCCAACATAGAGTATGTACTAATTAACTATACACACATATATATACTTCAGAACTTACTATTTATTTTTGGATGTTGCATTCTTTCATAGGTTAGAGTGCTTAAATTGTGTTAGGTTAGCTTTTAGGTTGGTCTTTCACACGTTAGAGTACTGAAATTGAGCTAGGTTAGCTTTCAGGTTCTTTAAATATCATATGTATGTTGGTTGCATCACGTGATTCAATAGTGTAAACTGCTTTGCATTTGTTGGCACATGCTCATGGTGGATGATTGGAACTTACAAAAATGTCTCACTGCGTTTAATGGATACTTTATCCCCTGAAAAATCCATAATTCCAACCAGGTTTTAACCCGAGAACTTCGGAGACAGAGGTGACCAATGAATAGTTCATTATGACTAATCAGTCAGATTGGAAACTCCTGGGACTTCTCAAATAGGATGTTATGTTGATTTGCAAGGCTAAGTCCAGTGGATTCATGGTCATAGACCAATTTTGGGGTTGCAAGGATTCGGGTACTCCTCTCTGTGGAGTCTGTTGCCAGGACTCGTTAGCGGATGAGAGATGGTCAGTGGAGTTGTGAGGAATGGGTAGTGTTTAGCAATCTTCCAAGCCTAGACCAATTGTGTGGAGTCTTGCGTTTGTGGGCAAACAACCCAGGGAGTAGTGGAACATCAAATCTCAATTCAGGTAAAATTTTGTATCGCTTCATATTCTTCTCTTTTTTTTAACTAGTTTTGGATCTTTACACCTCAGTTACATCTTCAGTAATTTCGTGACCGTTGTTATGTTGTCTTGAAGAGCCTCGGTTGGTAGACTCAAAATTTTCCCCAGGAATTTCAAAGTTTATTAATTTTTCCTTTTCGTTTTCCTGAATGTAGATGTTTTTCCCAAACAGTGAGTTCTTTCATGCATGGTCCTAAAAACATCTAATCGAAAAGAAGGCTAAATTATTAAAACAAATAGAAAACCCAAAAGAACTCATAAGCTTTACGTAATCTTTTCTCCTCCCTTAAAGTAAGAGTCCATGCTGTGCATTCATACAACTGGGAGAATAACAGTTAATGGTCGATATTCAGAGAATGATTGGAAAGCATTATCTCAGGATAGGGATGTATGGAGAGCTTATGTTTGCAAAGCCACAAACCTATGAGTCTGACCTGTTTGCTCAGCCATTTTACGAGGGTCATACTGAAAGTCGTGAGCAACCCATTCTTAAAATTCAAATTTCAACACTGTAACAAAAACAACTGCAGGATCGTAATCTACAGACTTTATACCACAACATTGCCGTTTTCTGGCGTCATAGCTTCTATCATGTGACCACACGCAGTGTTTCCAAAATGGCAGACATCAATGTTTCGTTTCGACAGCGCGCTGTCATTGAATTCCTTGTTAAAGAGGAACAATCTGCTGTTGATATTTACCAAAGACTTCAATGTGCTTACGGAGATGCCTGCATCGGTGCCAGCAGTGTTAAGAGATGGGTGAAACATTTTAAAGATGGGAACACGAGTATCAAAGATGAGCCTCGTAGCGGTCGCCCACGCTCTGCCTCCACGGATTGCCACAAGGAAAGAGTTGATGCGCTCATTAGAGACGACAGGCGTATCACAGTGAATGAAATCGCTACAAAACTTGCAGTAGGGCACAGTGCAGTGCAAGAAATGATTCACAGCTTAGGTTACCGAAAAGTTAGTGCCCGTGGGGTTCCACGTTTATTGAGTGAACACACTTCAGAGAAGAACCATCACCCATAACCTTCTTCAGAGATTTCGAAATGAAGGTGATGATTTTTTGACGAGTATTGTGATAGGTGACGAAAGCTGTTTTCATCGCTACGATCCCGAAACAAAACGCCAGAGTATGGAATGGCATCACTTGAATTCGCCATCAAAGAAAAAAGCGAAGACAGTGCAATCTGTTGGGAAAGTTATGGGCAGCGTCTTCCGGGATGCGCAAGGTTGCATTCTGGTTGAATTTCTTGAACCTGGACAAACCATAAATGCTGCCCGCTATATCCAGACACTTGTGAAGCTCCGTCGTGCATTGCACGACAAACGCCCTGGAAGGAAGATCATTCTGCAACATGACAACGCGCGTCCTCACACTGCTCGTGCCACTGTGGAGAAGATCAGGACATTTGGGTGGGAAACTCTGACACATCCTCCCTATAGCTCGATTTGGCACCCTCCGGCTACCATCTATTCGGTTCTTTGAAGGAGCAGATGAGAGGCCAACGCTACGAGACGCTGGAGGATATTCAGAAAGCAGTGCATCAGTGTCTTCGAGCAGCTGGAACGGACTTCTATCATAAGGGAATTTTCAAGCTTGTAGAACGCTGGACAAAATGTGTGCAAAGAAATGGAGACTATGTTGAAAAGTAGCACAAAGGTCTGTAGATTAACATGGTGTACTTGGTTTGTCTAAAATAAATATTATGATTGTTTAAAAAACTGTTGCTCATGACTTTCAGTATGACCCTCGTATTTCAGAGTATAATAAACAATATCTTCTAATTCTGAATCGAGATTTTGTAAGAAATTTTGAAATTCTCTATGACGCAAACCATGTGAATGAAAAATTCACTACTTTTACAACGACTTTCGAAACACTATCTAAATTTAGGAATTTAGCACAAAGGTTTTCTTGGTGTATAAGCAGTGATATGCAATACAGGAATGTTTCCTACTTTAGCTGCCTCTACTTGCAGTAATTTAACTAACCCTTCTCGTTTTCCTGCAAATGCAGGAGCTCCGTCTGTTGTCAAACCAGATAGATTTGTATATTTCAAGCCAAGTCGATTCAAGGTTTTGGTGACACCCCCCCCCATTAAATCATTGGCTTTAGTGGTGTCTTTAAGAGGGACAAGATCAGCTAATTCTTCAGTAATATTAAGATCTTTATCTACTCCCCTTTATGGATAACATCGAAGGTATAGGCAAAGAGAACATAAAACATAGAATTGAATTGAGTAGCAAAATAATATCATCATTAAATTCCATATGGTGGGATAAGCATATTTGGAAAGACACAAAAAAATATATTGGTAAAACATTGGTGGAATCTGTTGCAATGTACGGAAGTGAGGTATGGACAATCAATAAGTACTACAAGAATAGACTAATAGCTCTAGAAATGGATTATTTACGAAGAAGTGCCAGAAAGTCTAAATTAGAACGTGTCACAAATAAGGAAATTAGAAACAAAATGGAAGCAGAAGAAAGCATAATAGAAAGAATTGAGGAAAAGGAATTAAAGTGGTTAGGACATGTTTTAAGAATGGAAGATGAGCGATGGCCGAAGCAACTATATGAATGGCATCCTAACAGAAAGAAGAAAAGAGGAAGACCAAGGTTAACATGGAAGGAAAACATGAAGACAGTAATGCAAGCTAGAGGGCTAAGCATCGAAGATGCCCAAGACCGTAGGCTTTGGAGGTTTGGCACGGGAAGACGGCAGCAGCTGTAAAAACCCGAAGATAGATAGATCTACTCCCCTTAAGAAGATTGCTAATTGGGAGTATCGATAGCATCACTATTCTCATCGAGTGCCAGAGAATAGAACTGCAAATTTATGGTTCGGTATTTTAAAGTTATCTTATATCGGATGCTAATTCGTTAATACGGCGAGCTACAAGTTTTCCGCGACACTCTTAATCTTGCAAACTGCGTTTTTTGTAAGGGTATTTAATATCAGGAATACTCTCAATGCACTCTTTAACAAACTCGTCATCTAAAAATGGTTTGGATTTTTTTGCAATAATTTCTGCTACTGCGTAACTCACTTTTACCAGAGATTCAGTTTGAAATTACACATTATTTAAAATTAACTGCTGTCCCAAAAGTTTAATTTTATGTTCGGATACCTTGTCTTCACGAAATTGACCCTCAAATTTATCATATGACGAAGCATATTTGGTGTTGTGAGGTCTCTTCATGTTATACTTCTTAAATACTGAAACTGTTTTCCTGCTAGTAAACACACTGCTTTCTTGTTTATTTCAGTAAAAAATACTGTTTGCCCACTTTATTTGAAATGATCTACATTCGTCTGAATTTTTTATTTTCTTGCCGCTACACTTAGAAGCCATACCGTAATTAATACTTATAAAACTCACAGAATTAATTATATTCTTCAAACCTCTCACTAACATTAACACTACAATGAGAGCGAACATCTGCGAACTGGAAACTAATTTGAAATGTACAAAAATGTAACGATAATAAAACATCTGACACTCACTCTCTTTTGAAAGTGATAACCTCGCGCCCAACAATGAATGGAGACTTCAAAGCGATGCGCGGTAGGTAGGATCATAAATGAAAATGTGGGCTGGATGTTTCTTAAGACGGGTGTGATTTCTTCATGTTTTGAGTAAGAGGACGAGTAGGATGAACTTTTGCAAACACATGTGTTGGAAACAGAAAAAGTCTTGCCATTTCAAGTTTATCTTAGCCTATACCACTTATTTCATAAGTTATATTAGACTGTAACTTACAAATAACATCACGGGCCAAATGCGATGTGTTAGAGCAAATATCATTGTGGGCCGCATGTAATAGGATCGAGGGCCGCAAGCGGCCCGCGGGTTGAACACACCTAGTTTAACAGAAAGAGCATTTATAGAAATTTGAAAGTGTGAAAAAATTGTTAAGTTTTCTTTAAAAGACGCAAGGAATATAAATGTAAATAGAGTGTGTTCTCTTCTGAAGTTGCCTAAATTAAAATATTTGACTCTAAAACACTGTGCTATACCTGAACAAGAGTTAGTTAATACTTTCTAAAACGTAGAATCTTGCAAAAATTTGACAGAGGTGGAACTTACACATTATTATAATCTTGATGCTATATTTGATCAAATACATTCTTTGTGCCCTAGAATTATAGTTATTAATGTAACTAAAACATTGAATATGCAAATGAATATTTTCGAAATAGCTTGGCACAATATCATTGCCAAGGTATGAATGAAGCTTGTAATGCGAAAAGTAAACTAATAATTTTTTTATGATGTTATAGCAGATTTGTCATTATTATGAGTTAGTTATCTTTTCTCACCTCATATTTTATTTTTATATTCTGCAGAAGATAATTTTGTCGCATCTGTAAAACAATGTATAAGCATTCTAACTGTCGTGTTTGCGATTGTCATTCTGTAGGTTGATTTCTACTCCCTCGGTTGGCTGAACGATGAACTTCCAAATCAATTTTTGTTTTCCTTTCCCCAGAAATTTCAAAATTCATTGTTTTTCTCGTCCACCACTGTGGATTCGAGGTAGCGTGCTGCCTTGTCATGCAGCGGGCCCGGGTTCAATCCCCAATCGGGGCATTTTCTGTATGAGGTTTTTATCGGGGTTTTTCCTCACCTGTAAGATAAATGCCAGGAAGTTTAGGGCCCAATGGTCCCCGAAAATCATCCGGCTATTATCATCATCACCCTTCGCCGGTGTGGAAAGTAACGGGAAGCTACCACACCTGTAATTCTCTAGTAAAGCTGCAAAACATTGCATGAAAATGTTATGATTGCAGTGAAAGACCTGCCTTCGGACAGAATTACTATGGATGGATGAATTGTTTTTTCCTTATTCTTGTGGATATAGATTTTCTCCCAAATTGTATTCCTTAGATTCCTCTAACTGTTTCAGTAATTTGGCCTTTGCTTCGATTTTGTGTTTTCTGGCCATGCATGTGCAGCTATTGCAGATAAGAATCAAAATGAATCATGAATTATTCTTACCTCATAGATGTATGTTTTTTTTAACACAGAACTGCCGTATCGGGAAATACATCATCCCATCTGCAGATGTTTTCACGACTCTTGAAACAGCTGGAGATGGGAATGATGTATTTCCTGACACTGCAGTTCTGTGTTAAAAAACATAGATGTATGGGGTAAGAAGAATTCACGAATCATTTGATTCTTATTAACAAAACCTCATAATGTAAAAAATTCCCAAATTTATTACATATATTAAGCTATTGCAAACTTTTCTATTTCTCCATTTGTAACATTTCAAAGGTGATCTTTTAATCTTGTATTCAAATTCCTTTTTGTTTTTCCTATGTATATTTTTTCACAATCTTTACAATCAATTTGATAAATCCATGATTTGTTGCCATCATCAATCTTTTCATTTTTGTTGGTTTTAATTAATTAATTAATTCAAACTGTAATAATTTTCAGTGCTAAATTAATGTTAAATTTGCTGCAATTTTTTTTTATTTTACTACTTATCGAATGCCCTAGTATGCATATAGATCAGGGCCGTCCAAACTACGGCCCGCGGGCCACATCCGGCCCGCCATGGATTTTCGTATGGCCGGCGTAGGCACTGAAATGAACAAATTAATTATATATTTTTAAGTTAGATTTTAAAATGTAACATCTAGTTTGGACATCCCTGTGTGAAATTCATCTCTCTGGAATGTGGAGTTGAGGTGTCACCGCTTCTCTTGACAAAGTACTGTCCACAGACGAAGTGAATGAAAGCAGTAGGTATTTCATACGTCATGAGTGTTCCTTTATTCTCAGCTAGTATGTCATTGTATCGCTTGCAATTCCCCGTGCCCCCTCTTTAGTCCCGTGCTTTCATTCTCTTCTTCTGTGGACTATAGTAGAGATGATTCATCCCTTGTTTACCGTTTTCTCCCCACTCCAAACTTTGAACATTAATTGTTTCGCTTGTTGTATTGTCAATCAAACAGTAGCCTGTGCACGGAATAGTTGTAAAAATAGTGTTAAAGTGAGAATATGCTTTCAAAAAAACGCAAAGTTGATTCCGAGTGTAGGTAGTTTAACGAATCCTGGACCAGCAAGTACTTTGTGAAGGAGCATGGAAACTAAGTGTTATATGTTATTTGTAACGATGTTATTGCAGTTGTGAAAGAATATAACATTAAAAGACATTACCAAACAAAGCATAGCCATTTTGATAAATTTAATGGAGATGATCGATCGTTTGTTACCTTTAAGAAGCCAGCTCCACTCATCACATTAGGTAAATATATTCACTTTTGTACCAATTTTTTTTACAATTTTAATTGGAGCATGTTGTTACAAATGTTTTACATTCTTCTGTATGATAATGTAATTTTATTTTAGTAATAATAATAATAATAATAATAATAATAATCCCTCCATGGTATCTTTACCTTGTCGTGGTGGAGTGGCTTGCGTGCTTAAATGATCCTGAGAGCTATGCCGGCGGTTGCATTGCTGCCGATAGGATTACCCATGCCGGACTGGTCGAAGGTGATAAGCCAGACGAAAAAAGTACCTTGGTCTAAAGAGTGACGATCTTTCACCGTAAAAATACAACCGTCAAGAAATGCGGACATGGGTTCATCTGGGGTAAAATTTTCCGGAGGTCAAATAGTCCCCCATTCGGTTCTCCGGGCGGGGACTACTTCAGGGAACCCATGCCAAAGGCTCAAACACAGGGACATGTTCCTAGGAACATGGAATGTTAGGGCCAGTGAGTAAGTAAGTAAGTAAGTAAGTAAGTAAGTAATAATAATAATAATAATAATAATAATAATAGTAGTAGTAATAATAATAATAATAATAATAATGGGGGCACGCCGTAGCGTAGTGGTTAAGGCACTGAGCTACAAGCCGGAGGGTCGAGGGTTCAAGTCCCGTTGGGGTCAGGATTTTTAAACTGACCAAAACCCTCTGGCGGCACTATGGCCCTGGGGTCGACTCAGCCTCTAACTGAAATGAGTACCAGACGCTTGTTCTGGGGTAAAGGCGGCTGTCACGCAGGGCTGACAACCCGGCTGACATAAAGTGCCGATTGTCTAGAAAAAGTGGGAGCCTTAACCTCCTACTACCCCAAGGGCCTCCTGAGGCCTGTTGTGGGATCACTTTACTTTACTTTACTTTTACTTAATTAATATAATAATAATAATAATAATAATAATAATAATAGTAGTAGTAGTAGTAGTAGTAATAATAATAATAATAATAATAATAATAATAATAATAATAATAATAATAATAATAATAATAATAATAATAGAAGCAGCAGTAGCAACAATAATAGTAACGAAATTTATGTTCCGGACCGCGATCAATTGCACAATCAATTATTGGCCCGACCCATTAAAATGTTGGGCGGCCCTGATATTGATAGAAGGGGTAACAAGATTAGAAGAGAAAAGTCAAGTTGAATGGATGAGAATGGTATAAGATGAAGAATGCTTTTGTCCAAACCACGACCCCTAGAATGGGGACATGGAACAAGATGTAGAATATACTGCACAAATTCATTATGAAAAAGTGATTACAACCTAAATGAACTAATTAAAACTAACAAAAATGAGAAGGTAGATGAAGGCAAGAATTCGCTAGTGCAGATTGTGAAAAAATATACATAGGAAACTAACTCAATGGCACTATCAAACCCATAGGTTCATGGCCTCATAGACATAACCTCTCCACATATCACTATCTCAAATTAGCAGTTCTCCTGAATTACATAACATCGGTTGAGATATTACTGAAGATGAAACCGCCTAGGTTTTGAGACTGGTTTAATTAAAATATTGGATATGATGTGAAATATAAAGAATTTTAATTTAAATCTTAAATTAACCTCTTAGTGATTTTTCTCCTATAAAAGTTCAATCCTGAAATAATATTTTCCAATCGTCCCTGTATAATCTACTTCCCTCAAAACAAAAAGAAATTTAAACATTGAAATGAAAGAACACCTTATAAATATATAAAAATTAGGAAGTAGATAAATCAGCACTAAGCAGTCCACACTTGGTAACAAAACAGAATCAAACTGAAGGCAAAATTATTAAATCATCAAATCCAAAGAACTGACAGTTTGGGAGAAATTTACATCCAGAAGTATAAGGATCCATCCATCCATAGTAATTCTGCCCAAAGGCAGGTCCTTGACTGCAATCATAGCATTTTCATGCTATGCTTGCAGCTTTACTAGGGAATTGTAGGTGTGGTAGCATCCCGTTGCTTTCCACACCGGTGAAGGATGATAATGATGATGATAATGATAAGAGTGATGATGATGATGGCCATATGATTTTGGGGACCGTTTGGGCCTTAAAGGTTTCCTGACGTTTGTCTTACAGGTGAGAAAAAACCCCGATAAAAACCTCACCCAGAAAAACTGCCCCGACTGGGGATCAAACCCGGGCCTGCTGCGTAACAAAGCAGCACGCTACCTCGAGACCTCAGCGGTGGACAAGTATAAGGATAATGTCATGAATTTTCAAATTCCTGGGGAAAAGATTTGATTTGGAAGCTCATAGGTCAACCTAAATTGTGAAGATACATTAGGAAGTAACGTTAAGAGGTTCTTCTTAATAAATAAGTTGATTTGATTCAAAACACCTCGTTTTAACTTCACCTTGTCCATACTCACGATATGTTGTCGGCACTGGATATCAATTCCTACTCCATCTTTTTGTGGTCCAAAGAACTTACATACCAAATCAGATTGTGATAAGATATGCATAGAAAAATAAAAAAGAGAAATTTAACCATTAGAACTAAGGAATACATAAGAAATGTAAAAAAAAAAAGTAGAAAAATCTGCAGTAGCTGCTCACAATTGATCAAAAAAACGTAAAATCGATGTAAACACCAAATTATTAAAACAGAAAATTCAAATGAATTCACTATTTGGGAGAAAATGTACATCCAGAAGAACAAGATGCTTTGAAATTCCTGGAGAGAAAGATTCGATACGCAAGTTCTTTGGACCACAAAAAGAGGAAGTAGAAGTCGACATTCCAGGATTGACAACGTAATAATCATCTCTCTGGACAAGGTGAAGATAAAACAGGCGTTTTGAAAAGTGTCCTAAAGAAAAGAAATCAACTAATATGAGGTAAGTTGACTATGACTCAACTTAATGATTAACCTACAGGATTACCAACCTATAATTCAACAGTCTGATGACAGAATGCAAGCATTCTGAAACATTATATTTGTAGAGAAAAATTATACGCTCAGACTGGAGCTCGAACCCAGGAACTTTAACACTCTAGGCTAATGCTTAACCGAGTGAGCTATTTGAGTGAGCTCCAATCTAAACGCCAATTTTTCTCTTATATACGCTGTTAATTCCTGCGTACCAAATGCTATGAAACCTTTGCTTCTATCTTACAAATGGTGGCTTCTTTATTACGAAGACATTTAATTGGGAATTTTAAATTACATTATAAAGCCTGGGTTCGAGCCCCAGTCTGAGCATAATAATTTTCTCTTCAAATATAATTTATCCATTACTGAATTGTATGAAATGATTAATAAAAACATTTTAAAAATACAATAAGAGGTTTTATTTAATAATCAAGATATTTGGTTCGCTTATTCTGACCTGGTTGTTTTTGTTGAACATATGTTTCAAGGCTTCTTAACCCCCATCATCAGCGATCACAGACTGATTTTTCTCAAGTTGTCATCCCTGATTCTTGACTCCTGCTCTCTCTGTCTGTGGTCCAATGAACTTGATAATTCTTATTGGCAGTAGAGGGCGAGTTCTCCCTTTAGCCCTCGTACAACCTAAACTTCAGAGCCGGAGAATTGGCGGCTCGGGTATAAGACAACATTTTATTTTACGAGAAATTGAGAATTAGAATGAAAATTGAAAATTATTCATATCTGGTTCAAATAATGGCTACCAGTATCTCAATGAGGGGACATAATACTGTATATATAAAGTTGGAGATTAAATAATGGATCAGCTGTGATTAAAATCCTATGTTGTGTGCAATAATGTTACTACATTAACCAACTCTGGCTGTAATTTAATTTTATTAATGCACAAAACACTAGCGTATTTGTATCTTCACTGGTCAAATTTAGATAAGCATTCTAGAATATTGTAATATCTCAATTGAATTATGGTCGATGCTTCAAAAAGCTCCTTATTCAGAAAAGATTATAAATATGAGATACACAGCTCATCACTTTGTCCATTCCATAATTGTCTTATTGTGTTACATACTTAAAGAAGAGTATAAAATCTTGAAAATAATAATTATAATTAACTTGGCACCAGGTATTAGCGAATGAATTATCTGGGGATATAATTTTCATAATAAAAACATTGACTCGTCAATAACACAATGATCTACACGCAAAGAAGAGGTTTTAATCTTAAATTCTCAATTTTGATAACAATCTTAAAATTATCACTGACTTTAGGTTTACTTAAAGCTGCGTATACACTTGTGCACCGCAAACACACGCGGCACGTGCGCCGTTCGTCTTGTGTTCGTCGAAATTATTAATTTCAACGAACCTCCTGCGATCCATAGGAAACCCACAAACCTTCAATAGACATTTTTCAGAGCAGCTGTAACCAACCATGTCTCTATCGCGTTTGTTGCAAAACACAGAATCTCTGATAGGACTGATGGCATTTACGTTTTTATTTAATAATAATGTTATATTTAAAGATTTGGCGCTAAAAGTCTGTACTCGATGAGCCAGTGCTATAGATGACATCAAAAAAGTTTTAATGGCGCTTAGTCGGTTCATGCATAATGCCACCCAATTGTATTTACGAATTATAATAATAAAACAATGAAAAAAAAAATATATATATTACAACTTACCTTTTCCTGTACCTTGGTTGCCTTTTAGTTTAATTTACTCAAGCCGCCGGCAGGAAGAAAGTAAAGAAATCACCTTCTTCTTGCATATAGTCGGAAATATATCCATCTTATCTCCTATTGCCCTCCAGGCATCTCCTTTCAAGTTCTTTTTTTAAATGGTCCTTCTACTTACTTACTTACTCACTGGCATTATCGAACCCATAGGTTCATGGCCGCGCGGACATAAGTTCTCCATACATCCCTATCCTGAGATAATGATTTTCAATCATTCTCTGTATAATCTAATTCCCTCAAATCATAGTTAATGTTATTCTCTCACCTCTTCTTGGTCTACCAACTAGGCGTTTCCCTCTGGCTTTCCTACAAGAAGCTTCCATGGAAGTCTTTCATTCCCCATACGCCCAACATGTCCTGCCCATCGCAGTCTAGAATACCTAACTGTTCTTATTATATCTGGCTTCCTATAGATACCATGTAATTCATTTTTATGAAGTCTTCTCCATTCACCTGTCTGTTCATCTCTCTTTAGTCCAAAAATTTTCGTAAGTACTTTATTCTCAAATACTCGTTATCTCCTTTCCTCCCTTAAAGTAAGAGTCCATATTTCGCATCCATATAATATAAATGGTAGAATAATAGCTTTATATATTTTCAGTTTAATGTTTTTTGAAAGGAGTTGGGACATCAAAAGTCTCTGTAATACATAATAGCATGCATTTTCAGAATTGAGCCTATGTTTAAATTCTTTGTGCATCTCATTCCTATTTGTGATTATTGTTCCTAGGTATTTGAATTCAGCCACTTCCTCAAATTTTCCCTCATTTGTCATTAGCTACCCATTTCCATTATATTGTCCTAGATAGCATGGGGCTTTCCTTTAACTTATTTGTACTTAAATAAATACACAGTTGTATGTAAAATTTTCCTTTTCACTTTATTTCCTTCTCCACAATTATCACTAAATCTTCAAACACAATTTGATTTAACAACTATTCTTCTTTTAAATTTTACAAGATTATGTTGCGAGGCGGACTACCAGTCTGACGAGGCATCCGACGACTGTAGTGAGGACGTGGGTGTCGTCCTTCCGAAGGTCTCTCTCTCTCTCTCTCTCTCTCTCTCTCTCTCTCTCTCTCTCTCTCTCTCTCTCTCTCTCTCTCTCTCTCATGGACTTGCTCGTTCATTAACCTTCTGCCCATCCTGTATGCGTGGTCGCCGGGTTTGACCACGCCCACCTCTGAAGTTAGGATGGACGAAGCGATGACGAGGTCCCCCATGACCTCCATCTCCTCTATGATCTTCCTTCAACTCGCCCCCTCCTTTGGCTGGATGTCGTTTGAGGGGCGGATGCCGGGGCTGCATGTTGTAACAGCTGCCGGTCTCAAAGCGACGACGACGTCTGTAGCGACGAGGCTGGCCTCCATCCCGAACTTGCTTGACCTCCTCGGCTTCCCTTTTTCTGCTCTCGACATGGAGTAGGATCTCATTACTTCCAAAGCGGAGTACTCGTCTGATGTCAACCGTAGCGTCATACATCCTCAGAGCGTCCAAGGCCTAAGATGAGGTCCTCGGTAACTCCGGCACGAACGCCCACATTCGCAGCTCGCACCTTCCCAGGACCAACTCCAGGAGAACCTCCTCCACAGGCATACTGTCCCCGGACGCCGTGCTCAGCTCGAACTTCCGTAGCGGCGTCCTCTCAGCCAACCCTTTTGTTACTTCAGGTCGCACGATGGTCAGGGACGCTTCCGTATCGACGAGTACTTGGCAGGGCCGTCCATCAGCAGTAAGTCCTTCGTCGTCCATGTCGTTCACCGCATTCACTACGAAGCGAGGAGATGATGATGACGACGTCGGCGCCGGTGGCTCCCTCCTCACACCGGATCATCGTTGGTTTACGGGCCTTTGTCTCCAATCCCGCATCAAATGACCAATTCGTCGACAATTCCAGCAGGTCGGTCTTCCATGCCTCCGACGCTCGGGTGGTGGTAAGCGTCGCTCATCGGCGTCGATTGTAGTCAGTCGTCTCACTCGTGGCGACGCCTCCCGGTCGAGGTAGCGTGTGCTCTCCTTTGCCGCCTCGAGTCGTAATGCCGCATTCAGTGCTCCATTAATGGCTTGATGTTCCGCCAGCAGCAGGTGTTGTTTAATTTCACGGTCCCTCAGACCAGAGACGAAAGCGGATGCCGCCTCTCCATCGAACCTTGTGGGCTAGTTGTTCAATGACAATGGCGTATTCTTGTAGTGACTCCCCGACGCGCTGGACACGGGCTTTCAGCTGGGCGCGGTAGGCTGCACTGAGGTGATGATTGCCGTAACGGTTATCTAAGGCGTCCAATACGTCCTCGGCGCGACATTCTCCTGGAAGGCTTCTTAGAATTTCTGCAGCAGATCCCTGTAAGGAGGCGATTAATTGGATCGTCCTTTCTTCAGTTGTCCAACCATTGTGTGTTGAGATGGTGTTAAATTACCGTTTAAATATCCCATGATGTGGAACCGTCGTACTTGAGACTCTTAATTACATGTCGACTTGGGGCGTCAGTCGGTTGTCGAACTTAGGTCCTGGTCGTAAAATAATTTTGTAAATTTTCCACTGCACGCCGAACTTCAGATGTTATAAACTGATGATAATTCTTTTCTTGTTTTTCAAACTTGTCTTCCCATTGTTCTTGAATACTGCTCAAAATTGTGACATGTTGAGTTAATTTTAATTCAAATTCTTCTCTAATATTGTGTATTTTGCCCTCTTGTTTATACAATTGTCTTCAATTTTTGAAATGTCTCTTTTTAATTCGTCTTTCAAATGTTTTATTTTATCTTGTAATTTTTCATTTTATATACTGATCTGTTTTTGTATTTTTGTGTTAGATGTTTGAATCCGAGTAAATAATTCGTGCTTTGAATCCTCATTTTGTTTCTTTATTTGTTCAGTTTGTTTCTGCATTTGTTCATTTTGTTTTTTTTTATTTCTTCTCTTGTATCTTCATTTTGCTTTTGCATATGTTGTAATAATTCTTTAAACATTTCTTGATCGTTTTCCATTTTTTTAATTACTTACTAATGTAGTTATACTTCTCAACGATAGATGGCAATCCTTCCGATGATGCGGCGCTCTACTTTACCGACTTCTCCGACGTTATCGGCGGGAACGTAATCTCACCTCTGAACACCAGATGTCCTAGATAGCACGGGGTTTTCCTTTAACTTATTTGGACTTTAAATTTTACAAGATTATCACTTATAATACAGTTGCAGACACAATCCTTCCTCACTGTCTAGCTTCCAATTTAACTTCTCGCCATCCTCTTTCTGAGTGCGGCCGCTCACGGACTAATTATAGCAAACTGACTTGCCGGTCGACGACGAAGTATGGGACACCGAAATGTCCCTGACAATATAGGGACTTATTGTTTTGCCCTCTTTGTCCATGGATATATATATAATATGTGGAGCTTTATAATTAATGAATTTTCAATACGATGGCTGTATCAAGCTTCCATAGTCTTTCCACCGGAGAAATCTGTGCTCTGATGTTCGCTGTTATCCTGAAGACGCACTGATGAACGTTGATTCAAGAGTACGCCGTCCTGGTTGTTGGAGTTCCATCGGCAAGCCGCGCTTAGAGGATTTAATAATTTAGATTAAATTAGGATGATGCTGGAGATCCGAGTAGAAGTCGCTCTGTGCAGAAGAAAAAAAATAAAAAAGGCTCTTTTCAGAGCTGCTGATTATGCGAAATTTTGAATTTGGAAATTTATTTAAATTGGAATTTTAAAATTAATAATTAAGTAAATTTAGATGGGATTGTAAGTTTACTGATGGACTCTAGGGAACCACTCCGACATATGTGTTAACGCTAGGGAAACCCACCGAAAACCCTAGCAGAGTGGCTTGAAGTTAATGAAATTATCGAAAAATCAGCTTCTTCGGTTCTTTATGGTAAACCGGCGAAATAATCATTTGACTTTAGCGGATGAACTCATCAGTCTGGTCCGAGCGCCTTTCCGTTCGAAGCTTGTATTTATTTTCGCTTCTGTTAAGCGAAATAAATACCACTATTTCGTCCGGAAAGTGCTGGAGTTGCTCGTTCACTTGATCGATGAGATCGTTGAACATTTGAGACTTATATGTCTGGATACTTTTGTGTTTTTGACCGAAATGTTTGCTTTACGTTGTGTGGATTTATCAGTTTCCATATTTCTGGAAGCTGATTGGTCCGCTGTCGGTCTACCGCTGGAAGAGGGGGAAGGGGGACTGGCAGTGATGCTGCATTCTGATTCTGATTCTTCTTGGATGGATGGTAGAAAAATCAACTTAGAACTGCAAGCGCCAGGAAGATTTTTGAAATCAGCTTCTTCTCAAACGTTGTCCGGCAGTGCTTCTAGCCAACGCGACTGTGACTGCTGACAGGTGCACTGGCTGCTCGCTTCCTACTTGATCTTCAAATTGAAATCTTCTAAAAGAGCATATAAATCAGCTTTTTCAAGCTAATAACAACGAGGTCAACAGACAGTACGGCTACACTTCCTCACTTATACCTCCCTTAACACGGTGCACGGCATCTCCTCCTCCTCATTCCCGTCAATCCCCAGGCCTTACTCGAACCCGGGGTAAGGACAGGGAACCTCCAGCCCTGTCTTCCCGTCATTGAAAGATGACGAAGTTTCAATCCAAAGAAGACCTAGAAAACCTAAAAGATCCTCCTCACGGACCAGACATTACACCAACGAATTCGGAACCAGAACTTGAAAACACAAACACATAGAAACATCTGACTCTAAAACAGATCACGAAAATATGGAACAAGACTCAAAAGAAGCAGTAAATAGCACACATGATACAGATTTCACAATGCCTAAGCGTACAAATAAACTAACAACACTAAAAGAAAAGATTACTCCAACTGACACTAAAAACAGATTCAAACCTCTGACAGAAATAAATACTGAAAATGAAGTAGCTAATAATAACACAGTAATAAATAACAGGCCCAGATTCAGAAAACCTCCACCCATCATTGCAGCCATTAAAGTCACAAATGCTCGCACATTGGAAACAATAGCAGGACAAAAGTTATGAAAGTATAACTATGACATACTCTAATAATACCCTAAAAATACAAACTATAGATAATAAAACATTTGAACAAGTCATAGATAGACTTCATTCAAATAATTTCAAATACTACACATATGCTAAAGGAGAAAATCCAACACTTAAAGTCACTCTCAAAGGACTGCCAGCAGACTTCCCTACCAGCGACATAAGTTACATACTTACAACATCAAGCCTTCCCTATAATTGCAATAAGACAACTAACCAAACAAGCCTTTCAATGTGGAGAAAGAAAAAAGACTCTCATTCCAGTCTGGATACTGACATTCAAAAGGACAGAACATCTCGATGAAAAATTAGATCAACTAAGTCACATCTGTTACATTAGACTAGAAAAATACATAGGCTTAACTGGAGTCACACAATGCTACAGATGCCAGGGCTTCGGGCACATAGCTCAGTTCTGTTCCAGAACTGAGAGATGTGTCCGTTGCTCAGGACTGCATAGACTATCTGCTTGCACAAATAACAACATAGTTAAATGCATCAACTGCAAAGGAGAACATGCTGCAAGTTACAGAGTCTGCCTGTATACAAAAGACACGTAGCAAGACCACAACAATCCTCTAATACACGAACAACTAAAGCATCAATACCTGAACAAGTTACTAAAAATACATCCAGACCACCACAAGATAACTTAAGGCCTACTGCTATTAGCAGATCTACTCAGAACACTCCAATTGAAAGTCTTGCAATAGACAGAACAAATTTCCCCCCTCTAATTAGAAATAACACATTAGCAGATGCAGTGAGAAACTCAAGTAATAATAATAACAACTAAATAGAAGCCTTAATCACACTAATTAAAAAAGTGATAGAAAACCCTCAATTATTAAATACTATAATTTCTCTTCATACTGCACTAACCCAAATGGACCTTAAACCAAATAACAAAATAAAACCTTTGCTAATTTTAGAATGGAATGCCAACGTAATAAGAAATGAAACTCTTGAATTTACTAACTTATTAACTAGACTAAACATAGACGTTGTCTTAATATCTGAGACAAAACTAAAGAAACACATCACTTGGAGAATTCCAAACTATGACATTTACAGAACTGACAAAGACAACAGACAAGGCGGTACGGCGGTAGTTGTTAAATCTACTATTCACCATTCACCAACTACTATACATGGACTAACTAATATACAAATAACAGCAATAGACATATACTCACATAACATTACAACAACTATAGGAGCTGTATACTTTCCACCAGGAAATATTTTAACAACTAGAGAACTAGATATACTTACTAGACATACTAACAACTTTATATTTGGAGGAGACTTTAATGCAATAAGTCCAACATGGAACTCACGAATTACAAATGCTAAAGGCAGAACTCGGGGGGCACGCCGTAGCGTAGTGGTTAAGGCACTGAGCTACAAGCCGGAGGGTCGAGGGTTCAAGTCCCGTTGGGGTCAGGAATTTTAAACTGACCCAAACCCTCTGGCGGCACTATGGCCCTGGGGTCGACTCAGCCTCAAACGGAAATGAGTACCAGACGCTTGTTCTGGGGTAAAGGCGGCCGTCACGCAGGGCTGACAACCCGGCTGACATAAAGTGCCGATTGTCTAGATAAAGTGGGAGCCTTAACCTCCTACTACCCCAAGGGCCACCCGAGGCCTGTTGTGGGATCACTTTACTTTACTTTACTTTACTTTACTTTACTTTACTTTACTTTACTTTACTTTACTTTACTTTACTTTACTTTACTAAAGGCAGAACTCTCTTACAACACTCACTAGACAACTACTATCAAATCACAGGACCTTTACAACCTACATTCTACAGCTATCAGGGACATAGACCGGACGTCCTAGATATTTTTATTACAAAACCTAGACCTATCATAAACTACATAGATGTTCTAGATGAATTAAATTCTGACCATAGTCCAGTAATAATGGAAATTAACATACATCCCATTAGATCAGAGACTAGAAATAACATAACTAGAACAACAAACTGGGCTTCATACAGACAAAAATTAAATGACAGTCTAACTCCAAATATTACAATAAATACTACTACAGAATTAGACATAGTCACTAAAACTTTTCAAGATACGCTCCTACAAATCTACAATAACTCTAATACCACTAGTATGACAAGAAAACAAGACACACATAACATTCCAGGACTAACTGCACTATTATTACAGAAAAGACAAATCAGAAGAAAATGGCAACGTCTAAGAACACACGAAGACTAGCACCAACTAAATATAATCACTAAAAGAATCAAATTATTAATACAGAATCACAAAATAGAACATCTAAATAAAGAACTAAAGACTGCAGTTGAAACTGACACTACCTGGAAAATAATCAAAAAATTTATACATAGACAAACAACAAGAAACATACCATTACATGGAAGAAACGGACTACTAATCGACGACCAAGACAAAGCAAATGCTTTTGCAGATACTTAGAAGACCAATTCAGATCTAGAATAAGAAACAACACGTATGAATATTTTCAAGGAAAAATCAGAAGACAAACAAGAACATACTTAAACGCACCTGCGACATTTCACATACCAATTGCTACTACTAACAAATTAAGAAAATCATCAAATCTCTAAATAATAATAAAGCCCCAGGACAAGACAGACTAACTACAATTTCACTTAAACAACTTCCTAGGAAAGGTCTAGAACATTTGACTAAAATTCTAAATACTGCACTAAAATTACATTATTTCCCAGCCCCTTTCAAACAAGCTCATATCACTACCATTCTCAAATCCGGCAAAAATCCACTATTTCCTCAAAACTACAGATCTATTAGCTTACTTGATCATATAGGTAAAATACTAGAAAGACTAATACTTAAAAGACTAATACATAACTCTCATTTGCTTTCAGATCTGAACACTCAACTACACTACAACTAACTAGACTCATGGACGACATCACGACTGGATTTTTACAAATAAAATACACAACTGCAGTCTTTTTTGACATAGAAAAAGCTTTTGACTCCGTTTGGCACACAGGTCTAATTTCTAAATTAATACAGTATAAAATTCTAGACAGCTACATTAAACCAATTCATTCCTTCTTAAACAAACGTACATTTAGAATAATTTGTAACAGACAGAAAATAATTGGCACCCAATCAAAGCTGGTGTTCCCCAAGGATCTGTACTGGCACCTACACTATACAACATTTACACAGCAGACCTCCCAACTTCATTACACACCAAAATAGCACAGGAAGCAGACGACACAGCTATATACTGTACACATAATGACATTCATCATACTACAAGAAAAATTCAAACACACATAACAAGATCAGCAACTGGTTCTCCAAATGGAGAATCAGACTAAATGCTGAGAAAACACAAGCAATTGTATTCACAAGAAGAAGACCAAATCCAACTCCACTATATATAATAAACAAAACTTAGAATACAAAGATTCAGTAAAATATTTAGGAACCATTTTACACAAAAAACAAACATTCAATCAACACATCAAACAACTGAAAACTAAAACATTAACTAGAATATCTCACATCTTCCCTATACTTACATCACACACATTCACAATAAAACATAAAACAAACCTATACAAAGCACTCATCAGACCACTCATGACATACGCCAGTCCCGCCTGGGGACACGCAGCTGGTACACACATCAAAAATCTTCAAATTGTTCAGAATAAAGCTTTAAGAATTATATTACACGCAGATCGTCGAACCCAGATTTCTCTACTACATGACATTACAGAATTATCTTACATAATAGACCACATTAAACACCTAGCATGCAAACAGAAAGACACATTTGAAACACATAACAACAGACTAGTACAAGCCATAGGAAATACACACTACAGAACACCTATGCACATTACAATTTAATATTACAACCCACTAAACCATACTTTAAGATTTTAATATCGGGATACATAAGCTTCTTACTCATGATTTAAAATTTATCGTCGTAAACAAATAACACATAAACAAGAAAATAATTTATATATATATGTACAAGAAAAATGCAGAGAGAGGATCACTCTCTTTTGCTAAAAATATCAATTACAAAACACTTCATTACAAGCACTATAAATATTGGGTCAAGACCTTTAAATAATAGGTCAGTTCCATACATTTAACACAAATTATTTGCAAGTGGAGCAGCTGGCTCTACTGATACACTGCTGTTTGGTACTGGAACAGGCGATGCTGCCTGTTCCTTCTGTCCGGACTCGGTGGTCCTGTTTAATCGGCGAAAGGGCTCGATTTTAACTTTAAAAAAAAACATAGTTTCTTTATTTTTAGCGCATCTGGGGATTTCTTTCCATCCGCCAAGGTTGCCAAGAACATTGGCATCGGGTTCTTGGTCTTACCGGAGGTCATGTTGACTACCTTAAAGACCTCGAACCCTAGATCTTTGAGATCATCCTGGACAATGGATGGATCCACACTTGGGTCTATGTCTTTTATAACGATGCGAAATGACGATCGTGTCTTTACTTGATCCTCGCCGTTGACGTGCGGGATCGCGTGCTGGGCAAGCAGCTGCTTGTACTTGTTTAGCGCTGGAATTGAATCCAGTCGCACTCTTATGCCAGATGGTGTATAAGTGCAAGTGAATGCATTGTATCCAGCTGTTTTGAACTCCGCGTTCACAGCTGCCAACAACGACGAGGATTCTCGGCGTATTAGCAACATCGGAGGTCTTTTATTTACGCTTGTACGCTTATTCTTGGTCGCCCGATTCTCCGGCGCTCCGCCGCCAGAGGGCGGCGTGGAGAGGGGCGCATTAGGGGATTTTTTTATTGGCTGACTGCGATAGCCGCTGCTACCAATTTAGGATCCATCAGAGTGAAATTTTGTCTGCGCCGTGTTCTAGGCGCGATTGGGGAGTCTGTAGACTCCATCGTAGACGGTAAGGGAATCTGTCAGACGGTTTAGCTCTTGGACCTACAGGTCCGACGCGCTGCGCTTGGGAGCAGGGCGCTGGCTGATGGTCGCGAGGACTCGGTGGGCTTCCAGCCGGATGCTGGCAGAGAAGTCCGCTGCGAGGCAGATTCTCGCTGGGCTGTCTTATCTTTCGCTCTTTTATACAAGCGGGGGCAAAGCTCTCGAAATGGTTTCGCGCAATTTCAGCGCCCAGAATCCTCTAGACGTGTTTACCTTTTACGGATAACTCACAATAAACATTTTTGTCTTTCATTGATGCCAAGAAGATCGGGATAAGTAGATTCCCGGGCAAGCGTGCTCTGCCATAACCGTTCATCCGATTGAGATGTTTTTTTTAATGTCCAGGGATAAACATAGGCTATAAGAGAGTTGTAACATTTCACCCCTAAAATTACCCTTTGTAGTGAAAAACGTGAAATAAAGTCCCTATTTTGACGCTTAAATGGCTTACCCTGCCTAAATCACAACAAATATATCAAATGAATGTACACAGAATCGGTTGTCTATGACGTGGATCCTTCTCCAAGGGATAGGGAGGGGCCACTAGAAACGTCTGGCAACACGTTCCAGACAATTCAAGCAGCTCTTCGGGTCACTAACTCGCTAGGGGCGACTCACCTGCGCAATTCAAACGCCCCTTACACGACATGTAACAGTATAATGTATTTCTTTGTGTGACTATATATTTAGTTTTATTGATATTTACTTCCAGTCCTAATTTCTTAGTGTTACTCAATAGTGTGTGCGTGTTGTCCGTCGCTATCAGCATAAACTAACAGCTTATTAATATCATTGAGTTGTAGGCCTTCTTCATCCTCTAAAGATTTGATGGCATGCTCTACTACAATACTAAATAATCCTTGCTTCAACTGATTCTGGAGTTCAAAAGTATCCGAAAACCGTTTTCCTACACGCACCCTACTCTCTGTGCCATTTAGACACATTCGTATAAGTCTAACTTTTAAGGAATTCCGAACTCCAGCAGGATACTATATAACTTCTCCCTCTTAATTGGACCGTATGATTTTTTGAAGTCTACGTATAGTTGATGTACAGAACCATTATATTCCCGTTTCTTTTCTAAAATCTGTTGTAGACCTGTTTCTTCTAAATCCACATTGATGATCTCCTAGAATGTTATCAATATAGGGAGTAAGTCTGCTTACTAATATATTTGTCAGAATTTTGTACGAAGTTGAAAGTAATGAGATGCCCCTGTAGTTGTGTTAATTATATTAAATTGGCAAAGCACTAATTTCATTTAAGTAATTTCTACTCGTTCGTTTTCTTTTGTTTTATAAAAAATATTAAATAAAATAAACTAATTGATGTATCCTACAGGATACATTGCGAATTTAAGGGTTAACATGTCTCCTTCTGACCACTCCGTAATAATTCATAAAATAAAACGTACAGGTGCGTGCGGAAAACAACGAACCTCTCAAGCTCCCGTCAAAATCTGAACAGCGAACCATCAAAGTGTTCGTGGAAAAAAAAAAAACGAAAATGAGTGGATCGTTGTGCGCCGCATGTGCGCGGCGCGCGCCCACCTTAAAACCCCGTACAAATCTCACGAACATGGTGAACGTGCGCGGCGCGCAAGTGTATACCTACCTAAAAACTCATATAGACGTCCAGACCTAAATATCACAAAATTTGTATATCAAACATAAATTGTTTATAGACAAAGACGTCATGTTTAAACTGAATGAAACAACCAATAACCATGGATGCAGTCGGTTTTGCTCCTAGTCCGCTTTATTGCTCGTTCTCTATAATAATAACTGGAAAGCGCGCTAACGTGCAAAGGAGTTTAAGTCATTAGTTTTTGCTATAGTCACAAAGCGATTTGTTATTGTTTCTGCATTTATTGATATGGTATTTTTCACAGTGTTCTCCGCATAGTGAGCATATGCAGTGGTCGTTGGCGTAGTGGTAGGACGTGTTTCTACATATTTTATGATGTCCAGGTCCGGTCTATCATGGCGTCAGTGCCGTAGAAGTCCGATGGGATTTCTTCTCTCTTCTTTCGCCTCTCTAGAATGTGTTTTTCTGTTCGTGGTAATGTTAGTACTGTCCTCAGATCTTCTATGAGAAAAGTCTCTCTTGCTAGTTGGTAAGTCAGGCGCGAACGTGTGTATTTTCAGATGCCCATTATGGTCTTTAGAAATTTCGCGTTGATTCCTCCTATGATGAAAATATCTTGTTTTGATAGTTTTTCCCAGATAAGGTGGAGTCCGTATGTTACTACTGGCAAGATTTTGGTTCTGAATAGGCACATAGCTGTTTTAGTGATAATTTCTTGATGTATTGTATGTCACATATTGCTTACATGGCGGTCACTATTCTCTCTTTTATGTGGAGTCTGAAAGTTAGTGTTATTTGCAGAGTAATTCCGAGGTATTTGAAAGAGTTTACAATTTCGACTACCTTCCTCATATTGTAGGTTGTCATCTTCTGCTACTCGTCCACCTTTCTTGAAGACCATTTGTAGAGTTTTGGTTTTCGTTTTGGATCATTCACTAGGTTGAAATTTTCTTCCTTCAGGAATGCGAGAGTGGTTCTGCATTTATGTCTGGTTTATCAATTCTGCAGTTCATGTCTCCCGCTAATAATATATTTTCTTTCGGGTTGGTTATATTTCGGAGTGAGTTAGTTAGTACCTCCATTATGTCTTCTACCTCCTTGTTGGGACGTATGTATGTGCCTATTAATGTGAATGTGTTTGTTTTCGCGATTATCAGATTTTCATCTTTGTATATAGTTTTCATTGGTCCTATCCATGGTTTGTTAGAATACGGACACCCCTCCTGCTGGTCTTCCTTCCTTTTTCTTGCTAGTGTGTGTATAGCGTAGTACCTGGTTTGTCGATGCTTTCTGTTAGAAACGTTTCCGTGAGTATTAGTATGTCTGTATTGTCTAATATATTTGATGGGGCTAGTTTAATTAGTCATTTTAAGCCTTCGGCGTTCTATAAGAGTATTTTAATGAGATTAATGAGGGATGCACCCTCGTAATTTCTTCTTCCTTGAATGGGAAAGCGAAATCGCCTCACGATTACCCCCGTATGCCAAGTTTGGGTGGATGTTAATTCTTTATATCCGAGAGGAAGGTCGACTTTGAACGCTTTTGTCTTCCCTCTTGTGATGATTTCTTCACATGTGATGTCCCCTTGGATTCCATTTTTATGTAAGTAATTTATTACTTTTTTCTGATGCGGTTCCTTGTTGTAGTCTACCTACGAATAGCCACGCTGTTTTTTCTTCTGCCTGTAGATCGGTTTCGTCCTTTTTTGTACCGATCAGGGTTTTGTTTATATGTCGTGTGTGTTGTCTGTCTGTTCCCCGTAGGCGGTTTGTCTCATCTTCCTCCATATTAATTCCTGCGTGTCTTATTGTACGGTCTTCTTGGGTCCTATCGGTGTCTCCTGTTTCTGGTAGTGGTGGAAATTTTTCTCTTGTGGTTGCGTTGACTTTGGTCCAGATTGCTGCGGAACCCCATAGAGAACGGTCACCACGTGGTCTTCAGTGGCTGCTGCAAACAAAGAAGACGAAGTGCTTGTGGCAGTATATTTAAAGTGTTGTTCAGTGTGCTTACGTGATTACAAATTACGCCCCAAAAGTGTGGGCCCAAAAGGGCCAAGTGAAAAAGACACCGTTCCCGTGTATTCGGTGTTAAATTTTAGCTGGTATACGTACAAATTCAAATCAGTGATAGTGTGCTGTGAAATTACACGCTGGTAAGTCGTGTACTTGCCTATAGTATATAAGTGTCTGAACTAAGTCTTGCAATGGCAAGCAACATTCCAAGCATGAGTAATTTGCATGAGGAAAATATGGATATTGACGAGGGCCGCCGGAAAGTAGATGAAATCTGGGGAGATGTTCTGAGAGATTTTGAATGTTTAATAGACAATAAAGGCTTGCATCCTAAATCAAAATACCTCAAAACAGCCACTGAAATTAGAGGTCTTCTAATACTCATTATGAACTTCCTAGACATCTATCCAGATTTTGCTATTTCGCAACTGGCTGAAGATCTTGCCTATCAATGTAGAAACCAAATTGATGAATTAAACGTTGCAACTAGAGATCTAGATTATTATCTAGAAACCGTAGAAAACATAGTGAAAGATATGTATCTAGAAATTCAAATGAATGTATGTCAAAACGACGCAAAAATGTACCTACGAAAATCAAAGAAATTCCAAAACCCACGGCAATTCAAATCAACTCAAATGTCGACAAGGAATTCCCTGAATTAACTAATAATTCCAAACCAAAAAAACATCATTAAACGTAAAAATAAAGACTATCCTAAAGACCCAAAAGTGCCAAGGCAAACTTCAGCCAGTGCTGATACCTCACCGCTTGAGACCTTACAATAAATTCTCTATATTATCAAGCGATGGAGGAAATTTCTGGGCCCTCCATGCACAATTATACACATAGCGAGGAGAAAAAAAACACAAAAGAAAACAAAATATTGGTGGCTTCTAACAACAAAAAAGAGAAACCAACCACAGGTAAGGATGTTTGTGTTAACACAAGTATCATCAGCTACAGAAACACACGAGGAAAATGGCCTCTCACATAGAGAGACAACCATCCTCACACACCACAACCAACAGATTAAACACAAGTGAAGAGCCACCAAGATCTGAACCTTCCTAGTGTAACAAATCAACAATAATATCCCAAAGAAAGAAACAAGGCCACCGCCTGTAAACACTCATAGGGCACACTGACATAGTCAAACAAATTTAAAGGGCACTCAAAATGTTAGTGAAAAAAGACCTTAAAGTTGTTGGTACACATGAAGGTCTAGAATATTACAGCAGGCACACAGGAAGACCACAGTGTAGTAATAAAGTACTTTGACTCGATTGGAAGGGCCATACTACACCTTCCAATTGAAAAAAGACCTTCCCCCTACGGGTCATGCTCAAAAACGGCTGCCCTCGAATGTAGATACAGAGGATATTAAAAACCGAATTAACTGAATTGGACTTTTGAAGTTAAAAGGGCAATCAAAGCAAGTGACCAAAAAAACTAGAGGACGGGTCCATATATTAAGGTACCCATTGTACATTGTTGAACTTGCCAACAATGAAAGATTCCACCAAAGAGATCTATCATCTGGAAAAAAAAAAAAAACTTACTGCACTGTGGTCTCATTTTGAACCCTATTAGACCACGCTCTGGCCTGAAGCAATGCTTTTAAATGCCAGGAATTTTACCATACCTTTGCAGGGTGCAACCTGACTCCTAGATGCGTTAGATGCGCCAAGGACATAGTCACAAACAATGCATGCCCAGTTCGGAGAGGAAGCACTAATCGACACTAGCAAACTCAAATGTGCAAATTGCGGAGAATCAGTACACCCTGCATCCTTCAGGAAATGCCCTAAATTTGAAGCGGCTCAACGGCAGGCCTACCTCAGAAAATAGGGAAACCAAAACAAAATAAGACAGTAACTGCACGCACTTTTACTAGTAAGAAAATCAACCCCCAAACCTCCTTCAGTGCTGCAGTAAACTCTGGCAAAAATCAAGCCCCGAAAACCAGCATACAAGAACGCATTGC
The DNA here is from genome assembly GCA_030220185.1 of Diploptera punctata. Taxonomy (NCBI): domain Eukaryota; kingdom Metazoa; phylum Arthropoda; class Insecta; order Blattodea; family Blaberidae; genus Diploptera; species Diploptera punctata. The sequence goes on along the minus strand of JASPKZ010007538.1, from coordinate 976,527 downwards.
TTCAGTTCAGGCACCAGCGGTCACTCCTAATTTACAAAGCTTGGTACAAAGCGTCACACCCATGCTAAGTACTATTAAAAATCCCATGGAACGAATGATGTTCCTCAGCCAAATGTGGTCGATATGTTTTAACGATGTATAGACACGCTCAGGGACAATTTCTTAATGTCATGGCATTTAATGCCAATGGTATTGCCTCACAGGTCCATGAATTGGAAATTGTACTTCATACACACAACATAGACATACTTTTAATCAGCGAGACGCATCTGAAACCAAAGGATAAATTCCGACTCGCTGATTACTACACTTATCGCACAGATCGCCTAAATGCCCCCTTGGTGGCACTGCAATCTGCATCCGAAAATCCATATCCCACAGACACATTTCTGTCCCAGGGCTTCACTTCATAGAAGCCACTGGCATTATACTTCCAATCACACAACACATGAATATATTCATAGCTTCCATATATAAATCTCCACTTAGGCCCCTCACTCGACATGACATGCGGCATACTTGCATCGATCTCGCCCCCGGTACCTACTGGCAGGCGATTTCAATGCAAAGCATCGCGCATGGAACTGTAGAGTACCCAATGCTTCAGGTGTGGTATTACAACACTTCTGTAATACCCACAACATCGAAATCTCAGCACCAAGGGAACACACCTTCTTTAGAAACACTCAACAAGGCTTATGCTCCGACATTCTAGATATCGCACTTTTGAAAAACATTACCATCTCCCCTCACATAGATACACTGCCTGGTGAGCTAAACTCAGACCACGTCCCTATCATGTTTAAGCTCACTACTAGATTCATACTTCAGCCCCCGTTCCGATCTCACACAATGAATACAGACTGGAATCGTTATTCAAGACTCCTTTCACAGTGGATTAATCCTCGATTAAGAGTAAACTCCACTGAAGAACTTGAGACTTCTATAAATGACTTCCAGGCTTCTATTCAAACAGCCCTCGACATAACTACAACAAGAAACAACACTACACGTCCAAATCAAACAGATCCAAACATCTTCTTGACTACCTAGAGCATAAGCGACGAGCCCTCAAACAGTACAGACTCTATGGACAACCCACAAATGAAACAGGAGTACAATTACTATGCTCGACTGGTCAAAGAAAGACTGCGAGATCACAAAATTACGCAATGGGAAAATTCCCTATCCAATTTCAATGCTCAAAAAAACTCCGCCTTGGGAGATTATAAAAAGAATTAAATTAAACCGCGGACCTTCTAAACCGACTGCAATTGAGAACAATGGAACTTGGGCTTATCATCCTTATGATCAAGCACAAGTTCTCGCGGAAAATTTCGCAAATCGATTCAGACCACAAGAGTTAACGTCGCCAGTTCATGAAGCTGAAGTCAATAATAGAGTAGACACCTTCCTAGCTGCTCCCTACACAAATGAAAGACCTGACATCCACCTCGCTGACCTACGCATTCACGTCCAGGCCCTTCGCACTTCAAGTGCACCTGGACATGATCGTATAAGTAACCTAGCCTTAAAGCATCTCCCGCGCAAAGCGCTACTTCGACTCCTTACTATCCTTAAATACTGTATCCAATTTAATCACTTCCCTGCAACTTGGAAGATGGCTAAAGTTATTGTGCTACCGAAACCAGGAAAAAATCCAAGTAATCCAGACAATTTGCGTCCAATAAGCCTTCTACCAGTTCTGGGAAAAATCCTAGAAAAACTACTTTTGGCCAAACTAAAAATTGAAGTCTCAAACAAAGAACTATTACCCAACCATCAATTTGGATTTCGAAATTCACACAGCACACCGCTGCAACTGGCGAGGCTTATAGACCAAATAGTCACTGGTTTCAACGCCAAGCGTAGTACAATAGCAGTCTTCCTCGACATTGAGAAAGCTTTTGACACAACTTGGATAAACGGATTGATATATAAGCTGATACAATTCCAAATTAATCCAAATTTAGTCAAAATAATCTCCACTTATCTGAGAAATAGAACCTTCTATGTCTCTGTGAGTGGAAATAAATCTGATACGAAGCCCATACGGGCAGGAGTTCCACAAGGAAGCTGTCCTTTCACCCTTATTGTACTCCCTATATGTCTCTGACCTACCTTCACCTCCATCACTCCAAATAGCTTCCTTTGCTGATGACACTTGTCTATTCATGCAATCCAAACTTAAATCCATTCCTCACAGACTTGCAACATTCCAGCGAGCAATAACCATAATATATGAATGGTTTTGCTCCTGGAACATTAAACTAAATGCTGGAGAAAACGCAAGTCGTCCTGTTTTCCAAATCGAACTTTCCATGTCCAATCCAGCTCACTATGGGTGTACAACCTCTGCCAGTAGAAACTTCTGTCAGATATTTAGGCCTAATATTGGATAAAAGGCTTACATTTAGAGCCCATGTTGATCATATAATAACCAGAGCCCATCAAGGCATAGCGATATTATATCCGTTTTTCAAGTCGCCGTCACTGTCCCGTAGGATCAAGCTCACATTATATGTGGCTGTGATCCGTAGTATGCTATTGTACGGCTGTGAATCTCTGAGTATCCTTGCGAAATGCCACAAGAAGAAACTACAGATACTGCAAAACAAGTGTCTAAAAATCATACTTTCGGCCCCGCGTTACACAAGGATAACAGAGATGCACGAGGCCACGAAGGTGCCATATATTGATACTATCATATCAGAAAGGGTCACCACCATGTTTCAAAACATAAATGATCATGAAAACCCAATAGTACGCAATATAGGACACCTTCCACAATGGCGTACTACACATAGAAACATATTCGACCAAATAAATAATCCATAGTACTTAGCATGTAGCAACCAAGGTCAGAATGATGAGCGCAGAGTGGCGTGGCTCATTCCGGTCCTGAATCGAGCCAAGCTCTTCAGCGACACGGTTTCCGATGCCCCAATCAAGCGAGATCTATTCGCCTTGGCAACAATATCCATATAAATCTCACACTACTCAAACAATAAAATAAATCCCCATAAAATCGCCGTGTAGGCTAGGGTATACCAGCTGAACCCAATACAGAATACACACGCGAATTCGCCGACAAGGGACAAACACAAGTCCCAGGAAAGGCACACTGGACAGCGCCAATAGCTGTCACAAAGTGATGATGACTTTGGTTTGTATCACTTTTTATCTTTGGATTGTGCTTTGGTTAATTGTCTTGTATATTTTCTCTTCTATGGTTGCATCCATAGAGAAACTTCGAATAGAGGGGAAACTGAGTACAGTGACATCTAAAAAATTTCGGTCGTTTACGATGAACTACAATGAGCAAACTACAATGGTAGCGCTGTTTCGTAGTAACAGAATATGTAACTAAATAAAACAACCGTGTTTAACGGTGTTCACTCGGGATTATGGGAAGTTAGCCATTTTGTAAATTTAAATTTTTAACTGCTATCCTTTCGTTCTATGTAGACGGTACTGTAAATTATCGAAAGTTAAATCATTACTTAGATTTTATTTTACTCTAATTTGTAAGTAAATTCAAGCTTGTTTACATTTTTAATGTGAATCTATTTTCAAAGATAAACCTACTAGAAGTGATAAAATTCTAAGATTTGTTAGGTTAGGAAGAGTGATGTTAGTGTACAGCCATTTCTAATAAACATTTTAAAAATGTGACTTTATAATGGACAGATGTACGACATGGCTAAGGTTATTTAATAAATATTGTATAAAATATGTATGTGAGAATAAGGGGGTAGGTCAATTGTACATATTTATTAAAAGAGCTCATAATGCACGTTTTAAAATTTTAATAAACGAAAATAAATTAACATGTTTTATTTATTTCCATTCTTCCTTTCTGTTAAAATTAAAGAAAATCTGTAGGTCTGAGAGACTGGGTATACATAATTCCACAATTTAAGATTAATTAATACGTTATTTATTCCTATAAAAGTTAAATTCCATGATTATTCATCAGATGGCGTTATATAATTATAATTCATAATTTTACCACCAGGCGGTGCTGAATTTCATATTAGTACCAGAAAAAAATCGAAAAAATTTAGATGTATTTAGTTGTTCTACACTAGCGCGCCGCTTATGGCATGTACGCGAAACTTGCCTACTTTCTTCTCTGGTACTCTGTGGGTTGCATCGAGCTTGTTTGTGATGTAGTCCGTCATGAGATCTACCTTTTGTGTTAGTTCTTCCATTTTTGGATTCTTTGTCATCATGGTTTCTATTTTTATCATCAACTGCTGGATTAGATCTCCTTGTTGTTTTGTTGCTTGTATGGTCACTTTACAGCTTCTGCATATCCATGTTAGGTTGCAGTTATTTTTCCCCATGATGTCAAACTCTCCTTGCTTGAGTCCTGCGCAGTCTTTGTGGTACCAGAGGTCGCATACTCCATCATATTGGATTGCAGGAGTTCCGTCTTCGAAATCCTGATAATATGACCCCGATTTCCCTTCTCGTTGGTTTTTGTTTTCTTTGCCAGATGCTGTCTTTGGGTTTACGTCACTTCCGGTTTGTGGTCGGCATGTGGTTATCTTCCTTTAATTTCTCTGTTTCTATGTATAAGCTATTTTACACTCGGGTATCTATGTACCTTAGGTATTTACTTTTTTTACCTGTGTGTAGATAAATATATTAAACGCGCATTTCCACGATAACACTCGTCTTGTTAATAATAGATATACTAAAATGCATGGATCAACTGCTAAAATATACACGCACTGTACTTGCACCTGTACTCACACCGGAAGCTTCTTTTAATTTTCCCCGTTCTTTACGCCGCTGAATTATACGCTGCAGAAAAACGTTCTCTATGGCAGAGGTTGTAACTTGTAGCAGAGATAACCCGCTTGAAGTGCTTCGTTCTCTATGCTTTGGTCCTCTTTGTCATAGACTCTTTGTCCGCTGAATGCGCCCACAGAGTACCAGAGAAGAAAGTAGACAAGTTTCGCGTACATGCCATAAGCGGCGCTAGTGTAGAACAACTAACTACATCTAATTTTTTTCGATTTTTTTCTGGTACTAATATGAAATTCAGCACCGCCTGGTGGTAAAATTATGAATTATAATTATATAACGCCATCTGGTGAATAATCATGGAATTTAACTTTTATGGGAATAAATAACGTATTAATTAATCTTAAATTCTGGAATTATGTATACCCTGTCTCTCATAATCTATAGATTTTCTTTAAATTTGACAGAAGGTGGAGAATGTAAAGTAAATAAGACATGGTATATTTAATTTCGTTTATTAAAATTTAAAAACGTGCATTATGAGCTCTCTTTTAATAAATATGTACAATTGACCTACCCCCCTATACTCACATACCTATTTTATACAATATTTATTAAAGAACCTTAGCCATGTCGTGACATCTGACATCCATTATAAAGTCACATTTTTAAATTAATTTATTAGAAGATGCGGGTTGTCACACTAACATCACGAATCTCCTGGACACTACCACATCTTAGAAATTTTATCACTTCTATTATATTATTGATTCACATTAAACACTGTAGAACCAAGCTTGAAATTAATTCCAAAGTTGAGTAAAATAAAATCTACGTAATGATTATTAACCCATGTTCATATAATTTAACAGCAAGCAGACCGTCTCCATAAGAAACGACAGGATAGCAGTTAAAAATTTAAATTTACAAAACGGCTAACTTCCCATAATCCCGAGTGAACACCGGTGAACACGCCGTGTGCCTTGCATTTGTTTTATTTAGTTACATATTCTGTTACTACGAAACAGCGCTACCATTGTAGTTTGCTCATTGTAGTTCACCGTAAACGACCGAAATTTTTTAGATGTCACTGTACTCAGTTTCCCCTCTATTCGAAGTTTCTCTATGGAATGCGCCCATTGCAAATTTTAGTTTAATTTAAACTCAGCATCCAATCTGGTCAAATCAACATATATATTTCTCTCAGGTAATTATTAACATACACAAAGAAATTAAACATAGGCACATTTCAGGAAATGTATGCTATTATGCATTACAGGGACCTTTGTCCCAACCACAAAATATTAAAGGAGTTGGGACTCTTTTCAAGAACTCAAAATATATAAAACAGATATTCTTCTAGTTATATGAATGCGAAACACTCTTACTTTAGAAGAGGAAAGAAGATTACGAGTATTTGAGAATCAAGTTCTTAGGAATGTTTTTGGGCCAAAAATAGATGGGCAGGTGAATGGAGATAACTACATAATAGTGAGTTACACGATATGTATAGGAAGCCAGATATAATAGTAGACTGCGATGGGCAAGACATGTGGCACGTATGGGGGATGAAAGAATAAAGAGGGAGAATATTATCAATGATTTGAGGAAGTAGATTATACAAGGGATGATTGGAAAACATTAACTCAGGTTAGGGATGCTATTTCCGCGTGGCCATGAACCTACGGGTGTCAATAGAGCCAGTGAGTTAATTATTGAACCTTCCTATGTTGGTAGCATACAAACCCCTGACTGAAGTTTCCATTAAACTCGGTAAGAACAGGGTTTTATTTTCAAATTATTTGCCTCCATTTAAAATAAATTTAAGGCTCATATTTCCATTAAACGCAGTCTGAATTTTTTCTAAGTCCGAGGCGGACCACATGCATGCACCAACAGGGTTTTATTTTCAAATTATTTCTTACCATTTACAACAAATTTAAAATGTTTTCTAACTATTATTGGAATATATTTTTCGGATAATCTTGCCATTAAGCACAGCGAGAATTTTTTGTAAGTCCCAGGCAGACACCACGCGCATGCGCTAACAAATGCGAAGCGGTTTACTCTATGGAATATCGCAATGCAGCCAACATTATATTATTTAAAAAACCAACCTAAAAGCTAACCTAATGCAATTTAAGCACTCTAACCTGTGAAAGAATGCAACGTCCAAAAATAAATAGTACTCAAATTCTGAAGTACATACCCTATGTTAGCTGCACTGTTGTATAGAATGTTGTTAAAAATCAATATGGCTGCCACATCTTCATGTTACGTATATAGTTATATATCATAGAAAAATAGGCTGATGCTTCTATTAAGCACAGTGAGAAATTTTTTTGATTTTAAAGAATATTCTATACAACAGTGCAGCCAACATAGGTTATGTACTTCAGAATTTGAGAATTTACTATTTATTTTTGGGAATTGCATTCTTTCACAGGTTATAGTGCTTAAATTGCATTAGGTTTGATAAATAGCATGTAAAACGTTGGCTGCATCGCGATATTCTATAGAATAAACCGCTTCGCGTTTGTTGGTACATGCGTCTGGTGTCTGCCTGGGACTTAGAAAAATTCTCACTGCACTTAATGGAAAGATTATCCAAAAAATATGTTCAGATAATCGCTAGAAAAAATGTAAAATTTGTTTAAATAGTGGGATATAATTTGAACATAAAACCCTGTTGGTGAATGTGCGTGGTGTCTGCCTCGGACTTATAAAAATTTCTCACTGCGCTTAATGGAAACATCACCCGAACTTACTATTTATTTTTTGGTGTTGCATTCTATCATAGGTTAGAGTGCTTAATTTGCATTAGGTTAGCTTTTATGTTCGTTAAATATTGTGTATATGCTGGTTCATTGCGTGATTTCATAGAGTAAACTGCTTTGGATTTGCGTATGGTGTCTGCCTGGGACTTAGAAAAATTTGTCACTGTGTTTAATGGAAACCTTATCCCCAGAAACATCCAGGTTTTACCCAACAACTTCGGAGACAATGACAGATCAGTCAGGTTGGACAGCTTTCTGGGAATTCCCAAATAGGATGTTACATTGAATTGCGAGGCGAAATCTAATGGATTCATGGTCATGGGCCAATTTTGGGGTCACAAGGGTTAGAGTACCCATGTTTCCTAAAAGCTCCTCACTATGCAGTCTGTTGCTAGTCTCACAACGGCAACAGGACTCATCTTCAGTTGGCGGATGAGAGATGGTCAATGAAGTTGCGAGGAATGGGTAATGTTTAACAGTCTTCCCAGCTAAGTCCATTGAACTCGTAGACCAATTGTGTGGAGTTTTGTGTTTGTGGGCAAACAACCCAGGGAGTAGTGGAACATCAATTTTCAATTTAGGTAACATTTTTTATCACTTACCTCATGTTATTTTTTTTTAACTAGTTTTGGAACTTTACACTTCAGTCCATCTTCAGTAATTTCGTGACCATTGTTCTGTCATCTTGAAGAGACACCTTTTGCACCCCCTGTTGTTAGACTTCAAAATCAGATAATTTTCCCCGGGAATTTCAAAGTTCATTCAGTTCTCCTTTTCATTTTTTCAAATGTAGATTTTTTCCCAAACTTTGAGTTCTTTCATACATGATCCGAAGAAGATCTTATCTAAAAGAGGGTTAAATTGTTAAAACAAATAGAAGAACCAAAAGAACTCATAAACTTTATGTAATCTTTTCTCTTCTCATAAGGTAAGAGTCCATGCTATGCATCCATATACTGGGAGAATAACAGTTAATGGTTGATATTCAAAGAATGATTGGGAAGCATCTCAGGATAGAGAAGTATGGAGAGCTTATGTTTGCAAAGCCACAAACCTATGAGTCTTATACACTGCTCAAAAAACTTAGGGGATATTGTAGAATAACCTATTAAGACTATGTTTTTAGGAACAGTATTAGATGCAATCACTTTCTATTACTCCAAAAGAATGTCAACAAGAGTTTGAAGTCATTGCGTAACCTCTGTACCACACCAGATGTCAAAGAGATCCTGATTAGGAATATGGCAAACAAACAAAGCAACATTAACATGGGTGAAAATGTTTCTTTAGTATGGTCTCCTCGAACGGCCAGCACTGCCTCACACCTGTATGGCATTGATGCAATGAGGTTAGCAATGAGTTCTTGGGGGATACGTGGCCACTCTTCCATAAGAGCAATGTGCAGCTCTGGAACAGTTGTGGGAGGTGCTGGTCTGCCTGCAATGCACCTGCCTAATGCATCCCACACATGCTCAATCGGATTTATGTCCGGGGAGGAAGCTGGCCATTGCATACGCTCGATACCCTCCACTTCCAGCGTGTCGTCCACCAAGTCAGCTCTGTGGGGTCGTGCATTATCGTCCATAAAAAGAAAGAATCACCTGTGGCATCAGCATAAGGCACGACACAAAAGGTTGGAGAATCTCATCTCTATACTTTACCGCAGTCAAAGTACCACCTTGGATAACATAGAGGTCCGTACGTCCACCACTATTGACTCCTGCCTACACCATCAATCCACTGCCACCATATGGGGATCTTTCACGTACAAAAGCTGGATTGTTTCGTGTCCCTTTTTCTCTCCAGATGAATACACGCCGACTATCACATTCCATGTTGAATTGCGACTCATCAGAAAAAAGAACTGATCTCCATTCAGCATGCCTCCAGCCACGATGTTCCTCCGCCCAGTTTCTGCGATCTCTACGGTGTTGTGGAGTTAACCTGGTACACACCATGGGCCTACGGACATAGAGACCACTTCCATGCAGTCGATTAGGGACAGTTTGAGTTGACACCCTGCGTCCTGTTGTTGTTTGAAGTGTATTTCGCAGTTGAGTTGCATTCTGCTGTCTATTCCGACGGGCTGTTAACAAGAGGTAACGGTCATCCCTTGCTGTTGTTGCCCTTGGTCGACCTTGTCCGGCTCTTCTGTGAATAGTATGTTCTTTGAAAATGATTCCAAGACTGGAAATCACGCTTTGAGACACCCCAATGGCTTGTGCCACCTCTTGTTGTGTCTGTCCAGCTTCCATCCTTCCTATGGCCCTCCAAGCCAGGTTCAGGTAAATCACGTTGTCGAAGCATCACTGTCCCTAAGGCAAGTCATTCACTAACTGAAAACTGGACTGGATTTAAAACAACAGCAACAAAACATTCACCCCCACACCACCCTTTCACATCAACAGTACAGACACTGCCCTCTGGTGTGGTACCGAGGTTACGTAACAACTTCAAGCTCTTATTTACATTATCTTGATTATCTTGGAGTAATAGAAAGTGATGGCATCTAATACTATTCCAAAAAACATAGTCTTAATAGGTTATTCTACAATATCCCCTAATTTTTTTGAGTATAGTTTAGTCAAACTATAGTTTTTACACGCTTTATATTAGCTTGACCTGTATCTATCTATGTAATGGAATCTTTCAACATGATTTTCACACCACTTAAAATCATTGGACCAACTTGAAACTTTGTATACTTGTAAGGACCAATGACAATACAATAATTTCTTTTTTTTTTCCTAGAATCCTGGCCAGAATCGTCAGAAAATCAAAAAAAGTGTTTGTGTAATTATCTTTCAACACGATTTTCACCCACTTAAAATCATTGGATCGACTTGAAACTTTGTATACTTGTAAAGGACCAATGACAATACAATAATTTCATAAATGTTTCTAAAATTCTGGCCAGAATCAACAGAAAATCAAAATAATAAAAACCGATATAATAGGTTGCTGACTTATCAACTTCTTACTCAATCGTTGTAAGAGCTCAGTTGGTAGAGCGGTGGACTGTAGTGGTATATAATTTCAGTCATCCATAGGTTGCTGGTTCAAATTTGGCCCAAAGGAATTTTTTTTAGGAGAGTATTACTTTTAGCTCATATTACAATAGTATCGAATTTAAAGATATTTACATTTTTATCTTATTCTGTAAAATATTAAAATTAAAAAATAATAGTTTAAAAAAAACTAAAACAACACGCTTTGTTAGAAAATCGAACTAAAAAATGAAAAATAATTTTAATTTCCAACATGCTTGGGATAAGATTAAAGTAGTCAACAAAAAAAATCATCTCCAACATATCTAGAATAAAACTTTTACCATCAAAAGCGTGGGGTGCTCTATGTCAATTAATATTTATATCACATCCAAAAATTTACAAAAGTTGTAATTCTATGTGACTCCAAAGCAGCCATTCTCGCTATACACGAGACCCAAAAGCATCAAAATTATTGAATGTCACAAAATGATAAAACAGTTATCCCATCTACATAAAAAAGTTGTACTTCAATGAATTCCGGCCCATTGTGGAGCGACAGGCATTGAAATAGCCGATTTTCTGGCCAAGAACGGTAGCAAAATTGTTTCAAACCCAACTTCTACTCCAATTTCCTTTCACTCTATCAAAAGAATTATCTCAAATAAATATATCAATAAACTTAGAGAAGAATACACCACCAAAACATCTGGAAAGGAATGGGAAAATCTACAAGCTACATTACTACATTACAAAGAAAATCTGCAGTAGCAATATTCAGACTGTTAACGGGACATGACTGCTTGAATAAACACCTACACAGAATTGGCATAACAGATACACCTAAATGCCCTTTTTGCAATTTAAATGAAGATATGGAAAGAAACCATCTCCTCCGTTGTCCAGCTTTTGTAGAAGAGACCAGCCGTTCTGCTAAATAGTGGAGTGCAAGAGAGCGAATGATTTCATTATCAAGTGCTCGACATTAGATACCAACCAACCATATATTTGATAATAAACAGATATTGGTAAAAGTAGAGTCTGTAAGAAGAAAATGCAAAAAACCATAAAAAGCACCCCATGCTTTTGATGGTAAAATTATTTCTTTTTGTTGACCACTTAATTTAATCGCAAGCGTGTTGGAAATTATAATAATTTTTTTTAGTAGTTCGTTTTCTAATAAAGCGTGTTGTTTTAGTTTTTTTTAAAACTATTATTTATTTTTTAGTTTGAATATTTTTTTATAGATAAAATAAAGTGTATGACATGTCATATTTAAAGAGAAAAATTATACGCTCAGACCGGGACCCTTGGTTTTCTAGTCCAAGTGCTCTACCATTTGAGCTACCTGAGCAAGTACCGATCTAAACGCAAATCTTTCTCTATATACATTGTAATTTCCGCCCACCAAATGCTTTGAAGCCTTTGCTTCTATCTTTGCAAATGGCGGCTCCTATATTAAGAAGACATATTTGGGAATTATACATTACATTATAAATGCAATGGCTATTTTCGATGTTTTTATTATTAATTTCATACATCTCAATGATGGATAAATCATATTTAAAGAGAAAAATTATACGCTCAGACCGGGACTTGAACTCGGGACCCTTGGTTTTCTAGTCCAAGTGCTCTACCATTTGAGCTACCTGAGCAAGTACTGATCTAAACGCAAATCTTTCTCTATATACGTTGTATGACATGTGTTGCAGGAACATCAAGGTGAGCTGTTTGATGTGAAGTCATGAGTTCCTGCACAATTGATGATTTACCATTAGAAGTCCTTCTAATAATCTATTCTTACATTAACACTCATGACCTCTTTACATCGTTGTCACACGTATGTAAGAAGTGGAGATATCTCATTTGGGAAGATGCTTCTGTTTGGAAGAATCGATGGTTTGAAATTTTCCACAACACACAATGTCCACACCTAAAAACTTATCCTCCCATAAATGCTTTAAAGTGTCGCCACTATGAAAGAAATACTGTAGATATATTTTCAAATTTATATAACCAAGGTATAAAATTAAGAAAATTGGAGCTGTTCAATAACGAGGCTGATACAAATGAAGCCTTTACATTTTTAACAACAAAATTTAAAAACATAGAACATCTTAGGTTTTGTGCACATTATAATTTTGAATTTGATTTAATTTGCAAATTTTCTAACTAAAAGTTCTGATAATGTGGAATTGCTCTAACTTGTTGGGTCGTCACCTCAGAGCTATAGCAGATGGATGCAAGAGCTTTCTGCATTGACCATGGGTTGGAGCAGAAGTTTGATTGATGATGACATTGAATATTTTCTTCAGAAGAAACATGAACACTTAGAAATTCTAGAAATTGATGGACATGATTTAACAGAAAGAGCATTTACAGAAATTTCAAAGTGTGAAAAAATTGTTAAGTTTTCTTTACAAGACGCAAGTCACATAAATTTAAACACAGTGTGTTCGCTCATCAAATTGCCTAAATTAAAGTATTTGACTCTAAAACAATGTGCTATACCTGAACAAGAATTAGTTAATGCTTTCAGAAATGTAGAAGCTTGCAAAAATTTGACAGAGGTGAATCTTAGAGATTATTACTATAATTTTGATGCTATTTTTGATCAAATACATTTTTTGTGCCCTAAAATTAAAATTATTAGTGGAATTGGTATAAATAGCCGTATCGATAATTTTATTGATACATTCAAAGACATGATTGCCAGCTAATTAAACTTGTAATGACAAAAGTAACCTAAATACATTTTTTGTGATATTATCATTGTTATGAATTAGTTATTTTGACTCACCTCATTTTTTTATATTTTGCAGACTATAGTTTTGATGCATCTATGCAACATTGTCAATGCATTCTAACTGTTGTGTTTGCAGTTGTCATCCTATAGGGTGATTTTCACTTTTTTTAACTTCCTAATTAGATTTTTTTCCCTTTCCCCAGAAATTTCAAAATTCATAGTTTTCTCCTTATTGTTTTGGATGTAAATTTTTGTGACAGAGAAGTCCAGATCGAGTTCCCAAAGCCATGCTTTGTTATTGTCCAACAGGAAAGAGATCTCTGGGCCATCCAAGGAAGCACTGGATACAAAATTCATTGGTGAGATCATAACAGGCCTAAAACTTGTATGGATAAAGATTTAATGTAATAAATATAACTATAGCTGTGTGGAATCCCTTCACATCTTAACGTAAAAGCCATTCAATGTGTATTTGTGAATGATGATTCATTGCATTGGATGTGGGACCAAGAGAGTAAGGTAAAGGGAGGATTTGTGCTTGGATGGGAAGGAAGTTGAATTAGCTCAGTGGTCGGTGCATCAGCAAGTATAGGTTCAGGGTTTCATTCCTGGTTCAGGCATATATTTTTCTCATCAAGTTTTTTGAGACTGGGAACATCTTACCTCAAATTAATGGGCAAGTCTGGGCATGCTGATGATGATATAGAAGATTATATCAAATCAATTTATAATTTACAAAAATAGGTGCCAAATTTAATATGGAAATATCAATTAACAAAACTAAAATTATGGCATTTCATGGGAAGGACCCCATACAAAGTAAAATCTGTCTCCAGAATAAAATTTTAGAGAGATCTAATCAATTTAAATATCTTGGATATTATCTCTCTATCTGGGATGAAAAGGATATCCCTGAAAAAGTTACTAGTTATAATAAAAGTTTAGGAATTATTAATCAAGTTATGAAACCATCCCTTGTACAAAAAAACACCAGATTACGTTTATATAACACTTTGGCTAGACCAGTGTTGACCTATGGTAGTGAAGCATGGACACTAAGAAAACAACATGAAAGCAGAATAACGGCTTGTGAAATGAGATTCATGCGCAGAACAGCAGGTTACACCAGATGGGATCGGAAAGGAACACAGATATCTTAAAAGAATTGAAGACTACGCCAATTTTGGAATATATTAAACAGTACCAACTAAATTGGAAACGCCATCTTGAAAGAATGAGTTCAAATCGGATCCCCAAAGCTGTTTATAATTATATACCAAGAGGACGAAGATCACTGGGCCGTCCTATGAAACGCTGGAGGGAAAATTTTCTATAGGATCGTAACAGGCCTTGGCTTAATACTTGGAAGGAAGAAGAAGAAGATATCAAAACATGTTTGAAAAAAACTTGATTAAAAGAACCTCAATTTTTTTTTTCAATGCCACCTATTTGTCATTCGACATTTCAGGTATTCTCTCCTGGTATTGTAACCCACTTCTGAGGTTGGAGCACCTGGAGAGGCCTTAAACCTAAACTTAATCTAATGAGGTGAATATATTGATGATAATGATGGCCAGATGATGTTCGGAGAGCCTTAAAGTATCCTGACATTTGTCTTACAGGTGAGGAAAAACCTCACCCAGGAAACTTGTCCTGAGCGAGGATCGAACCCAGGCCTGCTGCGTGACAAGGCAGCACGCTACCTTGAGTCCACAGCGGTGGACACCTCAAAATATTACTTCCTAAAATAAACTAATACTTTTTTCTCTTTACCATTGATTAAAATAGTTTAGTTGTGTTTATTAATTTACTTATTCCGATCATAGCAATAGCTTTAGCTTCTAAGTTTTAACGTAATAACTTTCCTATATTTGACAATGAATTCCCAAATATGTTTATAAGAAATGGATGTACACTAACTTGACCCTTCATAACCTAATTATATAATTGCATACATATTAAATATTATTATTGAATCATCAAATTGTATATATAATACAAAAAAGTATATATAATATTCAAATATTATTCAATAAACCACAAGCTAACTTATCCCATCGCAACCTAACAAAGTAAAGTTAGAAAAATCCATTACATTTTTTATTACCCCAATGAGGTAAGATAAATATATATATATATACCTCATAATGTTACTTCCTAAAAAGTTCAAAGATCCATTTCTTAAAATAGGTTTGGGAGAATTAATTGCAAAAATAACGATATTGATTTCTTCCATCTACCAAGAATTGATAAGCATTTGTGCATGCACACTGCAATTCTGTAGAAATTATAAAAATGAAGAAATAATTATCACACTAGGGCACTCAATAAGTAATGGCAACACTGTTGTAAATCAGCGATCCTAGTGGTGACCATTGTAATCTTGTAGTATGTTGTTGAAGTCTTTGTTGTATAAATCTGCAATATTGAAAGTTTCAAAATAGCAATATTTTATGAATACATTCGCTGTTTCTCGCATTTAGTAACTAATACCGCCCTAAAAATATATTCAGTAGAATTTGTTTAGAAGGTGGAATTGGGAAGTACTCGAACATCCATCAAATTCACCAGACAGGAGCCCTTGTGACTATAATTTATTCACAAAGATCAAAGAACCTCTACGAGGTATTCAATTTCAATCAAGAGTTGATATCCAGAAAGGTCTATATCGATCAGTTGAGAGAGATGCCCAGAAATTGTGCTGCAGATGGAGTGTACCATTTTCCAAGGAATTAGCAATGTATAATTGACTTGGTAGGAGACTATATATGAAGTTTGTAATGTCAAAAGTAACCTAAGTAATTTTTTGTTGTCATTGCTTATTGAATGCCCTATATTTTGCATACATACATAAAATACTTAATGTAAAAAAATCAACACTTAAACTGGGAACTGAACCCTGGAGCTCTGATTCTGTATGTCAGTGTGTAACCTATTACACCATTCAAGACCAAATACGAGGGCGGATCGGAAAGTAATGGACAATAATTTTTTCTGCCTTGGTATTGCAGCTAGAATGTTGAAATTTCACAGAGATATAGTTTGAAGTTTTCACTACACATGGTATTTTTTTCTCATGTGCACCTCTTGCGAGAGAAGCTTGAACTATGCAACAAAGATGACGCGCATGCTACAGTCGTCCACAGGGCAGATCGGAAAGTAACGCACAATAATTTTTTTTTTAAAAAGTTTAATAGTAAAAAAAAAGAAAAAAATCACAAATGAACTTACATCTTTTTCCTACTTTTCGACATAGTCCACCAACGTTATCAACACATTTTGCCATATCGTGTTACCAGTTTCAAGATGCCCTGTTCGTACAAGTCCGTTTGGTTGGAGTGTAGCCATCTGCGCACTGCTGATTTCACTTCCACATCTGTCTCAAAGCGTTTGCCGGCCAGGAATCACTAAGGTTCACGCATCCCTCTTGGAAGAATGTGCACCACCTGGAGACATTGCTACGGTCCATACAATCATCCCCATACACGCCACGCATGTCCCTGTGAATTTCACTGGGTTTATGCCCTTTGGCCCACAAAAATCGAACAACACTTCTCTGTTCCTCACAGGTGGACGACTGTAGCATGCGCGCCATCTTTGTTGCATAGTTCAAGCTTCTCTCGCAAGAGGTGCACCTGAGAAAAAAATACCATCTGTAGTGAAAACTTCAAACTATATCTCTGTGAAATTTCAACATTCTAGCTGCAATACCAAGGCAGAAAAAATTATTGTGCGTTATTTTCCGATCCACCCTCGTACAACAACCACCAATCTTTCTTTTGACTTATACGTTTCTCTTAACAAAGCCATCAGATTACATCAATTCTAAGTAATTTTATTACTTTCAAGTAGTAAAGCTTAGTATTTTTAATAAATCTTTAAAATAGTAGGAAATGTTAGAACAATGGAAAAAGAATACATAGCACAACAGTGTCATAAGAATATTGTGTGGTAAAGAACAGCCTTAATATCTTAATATGCAGGCTGTCTTTAAAGTCACTATCCATTTCCATTTTAAACACTACTTTGAGGTGAGATGTTAAAGCATTTTCTCCAACTCATTCATTAATGTAAATACCTCATAGTGTTACCTCCCACTTTGATTAAATTTAAGCATACTGGCAATGTGTGTGATAAGGCACAGCAGTTTCAAATTGCCAGTGATATTCCGAACGCATCATCTCAAGGTCTCTGTAGAGTACAGTGTGAAAAATTCTATGTTTCACTCTATGAAACAGTCCTTATCATGATCTTGAAGAAGATTTTCGGGCTGTAGGCCGTGGTCGTGAGGCTTGTAGTTCCCCGACGTTTCGCCAGAGACTGCGTCTGGCATCCTCAAGGGTTGTCTTGAGACTGGCAATTCTGTCCGCTGTCTGTCTTATTTATACGTTCACCGCGATGTGTTCGTAAGTTGTGTCTGCCTTCTGATTGGTCAGCGTTAGGGACTTCCATTGCTCCAATGCAATAGATTGCTGTTTGATGGTCTAGTCGACTGTATGTTATATCTGTCTTCTGATTGGTCAGCGGTAGGGACATCCATTGAGATTGCTGTTTGATAGTCTAGTCGATTGTGCTTGTCCTTATCATGTCTGCTTGATTTACAGAATCAGCAGGTTTTTTATGGTTTAAATGTTAAGGTCTACATTTCGTTTTACAGCTGAAAGATGGAGGAGTATGTGTTTTCACCTAGATGGCAGTCATGTAGAAAGGCAGTAAAATATGTGTAAAACTTCACAATAACATTGATGTTTCAATCATTGAAATGTTTAGTGATTTTAGAGACACCTTGTATATTTAGGATGTAATACTTTCATTGTATTTTATCTTGTTCATCATTACATATTCATTATGAGCAGATTTTATATACAGTAGTTCAAGTTTTATATATGTAATTAATTTATTATGAAGGTGAATCTGGAAGTAATGAAAAATGTTTTTCCTAAATTGCTGTTTGATGGGCGAGGATGTTGAAATTTATAAATTAATGAGTCATTTTTTACATCTTACGTCATATTTTATGTTTTCTCGAGTCATATTGTTGGTTGAAAATGAAAGGGATGTCCTTTTGAAAACTGCAGTTCCCGTGTTAAGAAAATATGAGGTAAGATGTAAAAAAACTCATTATGATAAAATACAATGTTTCCTACCTCTCCTCATATATATATATATATATATATATATATATATATATATTGGAAACATTTGATTTTATCATAAATTAAACCTCGTAGTGATTAATTCCTATAAAAGTTCAATGACTCATTAATTTATGAATTAAGAACCCTCATAATGTTATCCCATATTTAACTATGCATGTTGAAATTTAACTGAGATATATTTTGAAGTTTTCACTACAAACCCAATTCTTTTTATATGACATCCAGGTCATGTGACATGAATGGGGAATGAAAGAGGGACATGGAAACTCGTGTAGGAAAAGCACCCTAGGCAGGCCAAGAATGAAGTGAGAGGATAACATTAACTATGATTTGAAAGGAGTAGATTATACAGGGGATGATTGAAAAACAATAGCTCAGGATAGGGATGTATGGAGAGATGTCTGATTTGACCATGAATCTATGGGTTCAAAAGTGCCAGTGAGTTAGTTATTAAACGCATTGTTAAATATAGGGAATAACATTATGAGGTCAATTAATGAATGAGTCACTTCTTATCTTACCTCATACTTTGTGTTTTCTTAAACACGGAACTGCAGTTTTCAAGAGGACATCCCTCTCAATTGTGCCAAAACTGAATTGACAGTTTGAGAGAAGATATGTATTTAGAAGAACAAATGAATTTCGAAATTCCCGATGAACAGGACCTGATCTAAAAGTTCCTCAAATAAACACCAGATGGCAAAATTATAGATGGAGATTCCAACGAAAATCTGGTAGTCATAATATCGGTTGAAAATGGAAGGGATGTTTCTCTTGAAAACTGCAGTTCCCATGTTTAAGAAAACATAAAAGAACCACATAATGTTATTTACCATATATAACTGTGAACATTATGAGGTTCTTAGTTATTAAACTTTTTAAAAATATATATTGTGTGTTACACTCTGATTTACCTCTTAAAATAATCAAATTTAACAATATGAAATAAAGTTATGTACATTGCAAGTGCAAGTGTTTTAACACCATTGGAGACTTTTAACGAGTCTCCCTCGTGAAGGGTAGAAAGTCCAAACACCTCAAGCACGAGCTACACTCGTGTTAAAACTCTCCACTATAAGATGTTGGCTCTATCTTTACTGATTAAAATATATGTTAGCCATCTGCAAAATTTGTTGCTGGTTTATATAAAGCGTATATGTAGTCCTAGTATATTGTATAGTTTATTATACTCGTAGATATAATTTATAGAATAATATATTTTAGGTATTTATTACGTAAAAATATATATATTGTTTCAATGTTTTTTTTTTTTCGAATATCATGGTTGTAAATGTAACTTTTTTAGAAACACATTCAGTTCAAACTCTCTAAACGGAATAAAACGGCGCCATTTGGATTAACATATTAGAAATTGTACTCTTCAGGATATGATTCAAATAAACACTGGACAAGATGCACATGAAATGCAGATTTTACAGCAAATGAGAGTGTAGTCCTAGAATTAGCAAACCCGTTTGTAGAGAAAGGTTACACATTATAATTGTGTTCTCGTAATTTATTTTTAGAGCTGAGTCAGACGAGAGATTATTAGGGACAGTAAAATCTAACAGAAGAAATATGCCTATGGATTTAGTGAACATCAAATTGGAAAGAAAAAAAAGGAGAGGTAACATAATCTAGTCGGAGACTTCTAGCGTAGAAGTGGAAAGGTAGGGACGACATTTATTTATTATCATCCAAACACGAAAATGCCGACATGACTGACACCAGTAAGAAGCTATGGAAGAATAAAGACGGAGAACAAGAAGAAAAAATCATAAATGCTAAATGTATTCTAGAATACAATAAAGGCATGGCAGGAGAAGATTGACATGACAAGGTTGTGGCTTTGTTTTCCAGTAATGATGAGATTTTTAAAGTGCTATAGAAAAATAGCTTTTTACGTTATCAACAATTTCAGAAGATATATAGCAAGAACTTTCTATGATTTGATAATGTATATGCCTATGCTTTTATATGTTTAGTTTAATTAATTTTTACAATATGCAGTATTATATATTTTGATTTGTGTTTACTTTAAAAATAATGACCGAGAAATTTTAGTAAAAGATTGTTTTTGAAATATTAATCAACTTTCATAGAAGTACAAAATACTGCAAGAAAAACAGGGGTAAACAAACTATCTGAAATCCATTTGTGATAGAACGCCGTATGCATGGTCTGGGTATTCTGATTTAAAATCCAATGCAGCCGGAGTAGCGCTGGGGTGATTTAAATGGGTTTCCAGTGAACTTATCTGGCGCTTTAAACGTGTCTTCAATGGGTTAAGAGTTGATTTTGAAATTCCAGCCTGTCTCACCCTTAAAAGAACTCATCTGTTAAATCTTATTTTGATTCCATGTAACATAATGTCATTAATAGCAGTTTCTTATATATATAATTTGGGGATTGCAAAGAACGTGTCTATGTACAATTGAAGTAAAACAAAAATGCACAAATTATTAAAGCAGTATGTCAGTAGTTACCAGAGGGATATACCGGTATATACACATGTAATAAGAATCAAATGAATTGTGAATTCTTCTTACCTCATACATTTATGTTTTTTAACACAGAACTGCAGTATCAAACCCTTCTAATCCAAAATTATATGGTCTAAGAATTAAACTAATGTTTTTATTACCTCACCTCTTATCCTTTTTCTTCTAGACTGCAGTTTTGGAGCTTATCTCCATCAGTAGCCTCTGGTCAACTGGTGTTATGTCGTTTCTTGGCAGACTGATGAACCTGTGGATCAGGTCAAAATTTGCAGTAGTTTCGAAATTAATGAGTTTATCTTTCTTGTTTTTCTGGATGTGGATTTTTTCCCAGGCTGAGTTCTTTTTGTTTATCTGTGTATTTGATTAGGCTAGTTTTGTATCGATTAAATGTTTTTCAGACCAAGTATGGGCTGCTACAGCTGACTTGTCCACTTCACCCTTTTTTACATTTCTAAGGTGTTCTTTCAAAACTAGTTTTTAAATTTATTTTGTTTTCGTATATAGATTTTGTCACAATCTTTACATTTGACCTGATATATTCTTTAATTGTTTTCATTTTTGTTGGTTTTAATTATCTTGTTTAGGCTGTATTCATTCTTTGGAGCCAATCAAATGTTAAACTTATTGAAAATTTCCTGGAACTTGTGTTTTAAAGGATGGTAAGTGAATTTTTTGAATCTTATGTTCTCTTCTGTTTGTTTTTTTAAGTGTGCTTTCGTTGATTAGTTTTTGCCTTTTAAACTTGTTTATTTTCTTTTGTACCATGTTTTCTTCATAACCATTTCTATTGCTACTTGCTACTTTAATTATGTATTCTTTTTCTTCATATTTTTCTCTGTTCAGGGGTACATTCACCAATCTGTGTGTTAAGACTACTGAATACAGCTTCTTTGTGAGCGAAATGGTTGAATCCTGATGACAATGTAGTTATCTTTGTGTGTGTTCTTTCTGTATATTCCAAATTCTATCTCTTTTTTTTTTTCTCCGTTTCTAGTTAGGTTTAGATCAAAAAATGAAATTTGTCTGTCAGTTTCAGTTTCCATAGTCAATTTTACAGTTTTGCTCTGAAGGTTCAGGAGTTTTAAGGCATCTTCTATTTGTTTATGATTAACAATAGCTATTATATCAACATATCTGTGCCAAAATTTGAAAATTAAAGGGTGTCCACTTGGTTATTTTCTGTTCAAAACTACCCGTAAATAAATTGGCCACAAAGGGAGATAGAGGGTTCCCCATAGAAAGTCCAAAATTTTGTTTGTAGTATTTCCCATTATATGTGAAAAACATTTGTTCGATGCACAATTTTGTCAAAATGATGTATTCTTCTATCTTTTCCTTTTCTAAATTATTCATTAACCGTTTTTCCAGAATTTCAATGGTGGTTTCTCTTGGGACACTGGAAAACAATGAAACTACATCAAAAGAAACTAACCTGTCAGTTGGTTCTAATTGTGTGTTCTTGAAATTCTCTATCAATTCTAATGAGTTGTCGATTGAAAGGTTCTCAAACCCTGCCATATTCTTGTATTCGCTGCATAACCATCTAGATATTTGGTACGTAGGAGACCCTATGCAGTTGATAATGGGTCTCATTTTGTTTCCTACCTTATGTGTTTTTGGGAGGCCATGCACATTAGGGTTTTTAGGGTTGGGAACCTTAGGTAAATTTTTTTTTGTTTGGTTAGAATTTTGTTTATGCATCAAAGAGGTGGACAATAAATCATATTTGAAGAGAAAAATTATACGCTCAGACCGGGACTTGAACCCGGTCTGAGCGTATAATTTTTCTCTTCAAATATGATTTATCCATCATTGAGATGTATGAAATTAATAATAAAAACATCGAGGTGGACAATACCTTAAAGAACATAAACAAAATTCTAACTTTTAATCGTAAATTTTATAAACAGATTTCTGGATTGGCAATGGGAACTCCACTTTCTCCATTTTAAAGCAGAATTTTAATATTATAATAAATATGATAGTTAATAATTTTGTATTTTAAAATTCTTTTAATATTTAAATATAACTTAAATAAATAAATATCTCTAAATAATTCATTGATAGTTATTGTTGAATAAAAATGTCTCAGTAACAATGTACTACATAACAGTTTTTGTAAATAATGCTTTTAAAAATTGTTTTATGTCATTGTTGTCAAAATTATAAATCCTTCTATTATAACTGTAATAAGAACACCTGTATAACTCTGTATTCTTAAATGAAAGTAAACTAAACTCTGATTGGATGTTAAAAAATAAATTTTCTTATTTAACATATCAATTTAAACCTTATATTTAAAGACTATTAAGCAATAGAATTTAAAAATAACATGATAGTCTTAAAATTATAAAAGAACTACACTAGTCATTCTGCATACACTTCAACAAACTTTCAACAAAGATAGAAGCAAGAAGAGATCTGATAAAATGTAATATTTAGTACAAGAAAAATAATTATACAAGATAAGAAAAGAATTTAATTTTAATTGACGGTGAAGAATAATACCACCTACATTTACTTGATCTGCTGAGAAATTAAGAAGTGAACAAATTTACCATTATTTCTACAAGAAACTTTTTTTTAGTAATTTTGAAGTATTTTCCTATCCAGTGTACCAACTTCCGACCCTAAGAAGATAATCCGGCTCTACCGAAAATTAAACCCAACCTGAACCAGTAATTCTTTTTGGGACATCAATCCTCCTTCAAAATGTTACAACATTGGGCATGAAGAGAATTACTGCTTCAAAATGTCACCACAACGTGGGACAAAGCTAGCTACTTAATTTATGGGTTATCTTGAGTCTCACATCACCAATGCTTACCCTTGGATTTTTAACCCATTGGATACTTATGAGCAGGTAGAAAATCCAAACAGCTCCACCATGACCTACACTCGTGTTAAAACCCTCCACTGAAAATAGTTAGTTCTTTCTTTAGTAATTAAAATTTTGTTCACTATTTGTTGCAGATTTATTAAAGCATATATGTAGGCCTAGTATATTGTATAGTTTATTATAGTTATAATTTATGGAATAGGTAGTATATTTTTGTAGATTTCATTTTGAGAATTTTCCTCATCATTGAGGGTTTTCTCCAACCAATCTTAGAATTAACATGAATTTAAAAAATAATAAATAAATATAAATGACTACAGACTTATAGACTATCATTTTGCAACAAACATTCACAATTTTTCCCTTAATTAAAGTCCTCCATTGTTCTCTGTCCTCTGTGTCTTCATCTGTTACACCAAATTTCCTCATTGAATTTTGAATGTTGTTCTTGGTCTTCCTTTTCTGTTCCTTCTTTCAATTTTCCATGCATAGATGACCTTTGGTAGTCTTCCATCCTGCATTATTCTTATGTGTAGATTCAATTTTTTTTAACTTCATGGTTGTAAATTTTACGTTTTTAGAAATAGCCCTCGATGAAGTGAAGGCCTATTTTGCACTATGTATCCTAATAAGTCAAGTTAGAAAACCTAAAATAAAATTGTTCTGGAGCAAAAGAACAATTTTAGAAATTACTTATTTTAGGAATTCTCACAATGAGGTATATTCATTAAGGTAGAATATTTTTATCACTCACCTCATATTGTTGTTCTTATTTGATTATAAATTAGTTTCGGAACATAGTTTCTGTTCCATCCTCAGTATCGTCACGACCGTTGTTCTGTCGTCTTGAAGAGCTGTCCTTCTCTCCTTCCATTGGCTGACTGAAAAACCTCGAAACCAGGTCATTCTCACCGGGAATTTCAAAGTTCATTAATTTCTTCTTTTCGCTCTTTTGAATGTAGATCTTTTCCCAAACAGTAAGTTCTTTTGGTTTTTCTATTTGTTGTAATAATTTAGCTTCTTTCTCGATAAGATGTTTTTCAGACCATGCATGGGCAGCCACTGCAGATTTTTCTACTTCCCCTTTCTTGACATTCCTGAGATGTTCTTTCACTCTAGTTTTCAAATTTCTCTTAGTTTTTCCTATGTAGAATTTCTCACATTCTTCACATTTAATTTGATAAATCCTTGATTTGTTTTCTTC
Source organism: Diploptera punctata (assembly GCA_030220185.1). NCBI lineage: Eukaryota > Metazoa > Arthropoda > Insecta > Blattodea > Blaberidae > Diploptera > Diploptera punctata. The sequence goes on along the minus strand of JASPKZ010007538.1, from coordinate 951,559 downwards.
TTTAATTTTCTCATTCTTATTAGGTCTAATCAGTCTACTGATGCTGTAGTCATTTTTGGTGTGCTAACCTTATGTTGAAATCTTTAAAAATTTTTTGAAACTTGTGGTGTTTTAATGGATGATATGTGAATTTTCTAAATTTTACATTATCTTCTTTTACTTTTAGAAGAGTGCTTTGATTAATAAATTTTTGTCTTTTGAACTTATTTATTTTTTTTAGTATCATTTTTATTGCAAAACCATTTTTCGTGGCTACGTTGATTATGTGTTCTTTTTCTTTTTCATAATTTTCTTTGTTCATTGGTATGTTCACTAATCAACGTAGCCACGAAAAATGGTTTTGCAATAAAAATGATACTCAAAAAAATAAACAAGTTCAAAAGACAAAAATTTATTAATCAAAGCACTCTTCTAAAAGTTAAAGAAGATAATGTAAAATTTAAAAAATTCACATATCATCCATTAAAACACCACAAGTTTCAAACATTTTTTAAAGATTTCAACATAAGGTTTAGCACCCAAAAATGACTACAGCATCAGTAGACTGATTAGACCTAATAAGAATGAGAAAATTAAAGAAGAAAACAAATCAGGGATTTATCAAATTAAATGTGAAGAATGTGAGAAATTCTACATAGGAAAAACTAAGAGAAATTCGAAAACTAGAGTGAAAGAACATCTCAGGAATGTCAAGAAAGGGGAAGTAGAAAAATCTGCAGTGGCTGCCCATGCATGGTCTGAAAAACATCTTATCGAGAAAGAAGCTAAATTATTAAAACAAATAGAAAAACCAAAAGAACTTACTGTTTGGAAAAAGATCTACATTCAAAAGAGCGAAAAGAAGAAATTAATGAACTTTGAAATTCCCGGTGAGAATGATCTGGTTTCGAGGTTTTTCAATCAGCCAATGGAAGGAGAGAAGGACAGCTCTTCAAGACGACAGAACAACAGTCGTGACGATACTGAGGATGGAACAGAAACTATGTTCCGAAACTAGTTTATAATCAAATAAGAAGAACAATATGAGGTGAGTGATAAAAAATATTCTACCTTAATTTTAGAAATGTCCATTTACAGCAAAACTTATGCCCTTCAAAAGATCCTTCCTAATTTCGAGGTTTCTTCACTTCAATGACAATGAATCTGTAATTAGAGGTGACAGAATTTACTAAATTGGACCCGTGGTAGAGTATTTGAATACATTTCCAATTGAGGACATTTCACTTGATGAATCTCTTATGAAATTCCGAGGTAGACTAGCTTACATTCAATTCAATCCCTGTAAATGGGCGTGGTTTAGAATCAAATATATTACAAACTGTGCGAGTCTTCTTCGGGATATGATTCAAATATACACAGAACAAGATGCACAAAGAAAATTCATATTTTACTGCAAATGAGAGTGTAATCCTGGAATTAGCAAATTCGTTCATAGAGAAAGATTACACTTTATAATTAGACAACTTGTGGTCTTCTCCTGATATATATTTAGAACTCAATAGATGAGAGACATAATAGGGACAGTCAAATCTAACAGAAGAAATATGCTGATGGATTTAGTGAATATCAAATTAAAAAAAAAAAAAAAAAGGTAACAACATGATCTAGTCGGGGACTTCTAGCATTGAAGTGGAAAGATAGGAAATACTTTTATTTATTATCACCCAAACACGAAAATGCCGACCTAACTGACACTGGTAAGAAGCGATGGAAGAATAAAGGTGGAGAACAAGAAGAAAAAGTCAAAGGCTAAATGTGTTCTAGAATGCAATAAAGGTATGGGAGGAGAAGATCGACATGACAAGGTTTATGGCTTGTTTTTCAGTAATGAGGAAGGCTACAGAAAAACATGAATCCTATGAGGTGAGTTGTTTAAACAATATGTTCTCCGATGAATTTTAATGATTATACCTCATAATGTTTACTTCCCAACATTAATTAAATATACAGAAAAATTGCTTTTTACATTATTGATAATTTGAGAAGAGATATAGCAAGAACTTTCTTTGATTTGATAATGTATAGGTCTATGCTTTTATATGTTTAGTTTCATTTATTTTTATAATATACAGTATTATATTGTTTTTGTTATTTTTTTCCGTTCCTGTTAGAACATATTGTGTTTACATTAAATTCGCTGACCGAGAAATGTTAGTAAAAGATTTTTTTTTTAAATGTTTGTCAACTTTCACAGCCTTGAAAATAACAAAAGATAACAGTACACCTTGCACAAAAGAGGGTTGTAGGCAGACCACATTCCTTTGCTATTCTTAAAAGTACAAAATACCACATGGGTAAACAAACTATCTGAAAAGTATGTGGTGGAACGCAGTACGCATAGCCTGTGTATTCTAATTTAAAATCCAGTGCAGCTGGAGTAGAGCTGAGGAGATTTAAATGGGTTCCAGTGAACATACTAGGTGCTTTAAATGAGTCTTTTTTTGGATTAAGTGTTGGTATAGATATGTAGATGATATTTTCTTTGTAATAGATTCAAAATACATTGAAGATGCATTAAAACTGCTTAATCTTCAAGATGAATCGGTGAAATTCACAACTGAATACAACAAAATCCCATTTCTAGACTTGTACCTAATAAGAAATCAGCAACTACAAACAATTGAATTTAATATATATTTGAAGAGAAAAATTTCGCCTAGGCCGGGACTCGAACCCGGGACCCTTGGCTTTCCGGGCCAAGTGCTCTACCAACTTGCTTGGCGCGAGGGAATTACAACATACATAAGAGAAAAATTTGCGTCTAGATTGTAACTCGCCTCGGTAGCTCAGTTGGTAGAGCACTTGGCCCGGAAAGCCAAGGGTCCCGGGTTCGAGTCCCGGTCTAGGCGAAAATTTTTCTCTTCAAATATAATTTATCCTTCTATGAGAAGTGTTAAATTAATAATAAAAATCGTCAATTGAATTTAATATTTGTAGGAAAGGCACTCATACTGATAACTACATAAAATCTTAATCATATTTCACATAAACATTATACAGATTAATAAATATTGTACACGTAGCTAACTTTAATGGTTTTGGTGAAGACATAATAAAGAATAAATTAAAGAAATTCAAACAGCAAAAAAAAGTTTACATGAATACACCACTCTGCAACATAATTCAAAGAAAGATGAAAAATTCAAGAAATTTACTTACCATCCAGAAGTTCAAAACAAATTTCAAAAGATTTAAAAAAACGACTAATTCAGCTTGGGAATCTTTTTTAACTAAAAAAAAAGTTAACACCCCAGACAATAAAAAAATCTGGAATTTACAAAATTAATTGCAAAGTTGTGTTTTTTTGAGAGAATGTTGCACAAATAGCAACGAAACCAGTCTACATAAAAAATCAAGAAATATGAGGTGAGTCAAAAAACACAACCCAAATACAGGGTGGACCGCTCGAATGGACCTAATTTCAATTGCTTGTTACTGGCAAACGGTTGAAGATAGAAACTTAAAACAACGTTCATAGTACAGAAAAACTCACCAAGTTTCGAATCCTGTCGGTAGATGGCACAAAGATACGTTTCTCGTTCTTAGATTTAATTGTTTGTGAAAATGGCGACTCCGCAGATGAAAGCGCAAGCTGTTTTGTGGTATGCGGAGTTTAAATCAATCATTAGAGTTCAAAGGGAGTTCCGGCGTGTGTTTAACCGTGATGCTCCAACTGCTAGAAGCATAAAGAAGTGGCGTGATACATTATTAGCTACAGGATCTGTGTTGAAGAAGCATGGTGGTGGTCGCAGAGCATCCGATGAAATGGTAGCAAATGTTCAAGCCGCATTTGAGCGAAGCCCCCGGAAGTCATTAAGAAGAGCTTCGCGGGAACTTCAAATACCAAAATCGACATTACAACGGATTGTCCACAAACGCCTCAAACTGCACGCATATAAAGTGCAGTTAGTGCAACGTCTGGAGCCGAATGACATGCCGAAACGAGTGGAATTCGCCAATACGATGCTGGACCGTCTCGGCGCTGATCCTGACTTCATGACCAAGATTTTCTTCTCGGACGAAGCCACTTTCCATTTGTCAGGCAAGGTAAACCGGCATAATGTGCGGATCTGGGGATCGGAGAATCCTCACGCTATTTCAAGAGCATGTTCGTGATAGTCCGAAGATGAATGTTTGGTGCAGTTTGTCACATAATAAGGTCATTGGACCGTTTTTCTTCGCCGAGAAAACTGTTCGTGGTACCACATATCTTGACATGCTGGAGCAGTTCTTCTTTCCACAAATTGAACAACTGCAGCCTAACATCGTTTTCCAGCAAGATGGTGCTCCTCCCCACTGGTCCAATGAAGTTCGTACGACTTTGGACAACATTTTCCCTGGCCGTTGGATTGGTAGGGGAGGACCAATCGCGTGGCCCCCGAGATCTCCCGATTTAACACCACTGGATTTCTTTCTCTGGGGCTATGTCAAAGATAAAGTTTACACCACCCCAGTCAAAGACCTTCGTGATCTTCGTGAGCGCATCATAGAGGCTATTGAGAACATTCCAGAAGACATACTCCAACGTACTTGGCAAGAAATTGTTCATCGCTTTGATATCGTCACAGTGACTGCTGGGGCTCATATAGAGATGTGGTGATCTGGATATCAAAACTTGGTGAGTTTTTCTGTAATATGAACGTTGTTTTAAGTTTCTATCTTCAACCGTTTGCCAGTAACAAGCAATTGAAATTAGGTCCATTCGAGCGGTCCACCCTGTATAATTAAAATAAACCTCATAGTGTTATTTCCACCCACATATTCAATTAATTGCAAAGATTTCAATAAAGTATGTATAGGAAAAACAAAAAGGAATTTAGACACTCGAAAAAAGAAAACTTTAGAAATATAAAAAATGGTGAAATTGAAAAATCAGAAATAGCAGCACATAGTTTATTAGAGAATTGAAAAAGCAAAACTTTTGAAACATCTATGCAAACCTTTGGAATTAACAATTAGGAATTATTAATCAAGTTATGAAACCATCCCTTGTACAAAAAAAACACCAGATTACGTTTATATAACACTTTGACTAGACCAGTGTTGACTATGGTAGTGAAGCACGGACACTAAAAAGACAACATGAAAGCAGAATAACGGCTTGTGAAATGAGATTCATGCGCAGAACAGCGGGTTACACCAGATGGGATTGGAAAAGGAACACCGATCTTAAAAGAATTGAAGACTACGCCAATTTTGGAATGTATTAAACAGTACCAACTAATACTAAATTAATGTTGGGAAGTAAACATTATGAGGTATAATCATTCAAATTCATCGGAGAACATATTGTTTAAACAACTCACCTCATAGGATTCATGCTTCCATGATATCGCGATTTCATGGAAGCATGAATCCTATGAGGTGAGTTGTTTAAACAATATGTTCTCCGATGAATTTTAATAAGTACCAACTAAATTGGAAACACCATCTTGAAAGAATGAGTTCAAATCGGATCCGCAAAGCTGTTTATAATTATATACCAAGAGGACGAAGATCACTGGGCCATCCTATGAAACGCTGGAGGGAAAATTTTCTATAGGATCGTAACAGGCCTTGGCCTAATACTTGGAAGGAAGATGAAGGGAAAAGATATATATTCAAAAAACCATACTAGAACCATGAATTTTGAGTTTCCAGATGAACCAAATTTGATTATAAAGTTCTTCAAATCAACACCAAATGTCAGTTTAGAAAATTACTGGCTTAAAGAAAATTGGCAGTTGTGACAAAGGGCTGATGATGGGAATGATGTTTCCCGATACTGCAGTTCTGTGTTAAAAAACATAGATGTATGAGGTAAGAAGAATTCACAATTCATCTGATTCTTATTAAGAAAACGTCAATGTAAAAATTCCCAACATTATTATATGAATGTACACATATATTGATTTATTAAAAAATTGTGAATAATGACTTACAAGGAAACTGTCAACCATTGCATGTCCAAACCTAGCCTCCCAGAGAAGAGTTGTGATGTACCAAGGCCATGTCCAAAAAATTAGCTTCCATTTTTAACTGCAAGGCACAGAAATGTATGCCAGAATTCAGCAATTGCAACCCACTGTATGGAACACATGGACTCCCTACATGTGTAAGAATGGAGTGACGTGAGGCAGGACAGCAAGTAGTGAGGGATATCCAACACAGGAATTATAATACGTTCCTATAGTTTAAATGAAATATTTGGAGCTGGATTTTAATGCGTTGCAATTAAAAGTGGCAGATAAATGCAGAAGACTTACGTAACAGTGAACTATATGGTCTTTGTAGGAAGCCAGATATAACAACAGTTAAATCTCATAGACAGTGATGGGCAGGACATGTGGCACGAAATGGGAAGCTTCTTGTAGGAAAACTAGAGGGAAAACATCCAGTTTTCCAAGAATGAGGTGGGAGAATAACATTGACAATGATTTGAGGGAAGTAGATTATACAGGTTTTAATAATCCTACTGAAGCTGTATTCGTTCTTTGGTGCCAATCTTATGTTCCATCCATAGTAATTCTGCCCAAAGGCAGGTCCTTCGCTGCAATCATAACATTTTCATGCTATGCTTGCAGCTTTACTAGGGAATTGTTGGTGTGGTAGCTTCCTGTTGCTTTCCACACCAGTGAAGGATGATGATGATGATGATGATGGCCATATGATTTCGGGGACCATTTGGGCCTTAAAGTTTTCCTGACATTTGTCTTACAGGTGAGGAAAAACCCCGATAAAAACCTCACCCAGAAAAACTGCCCTGACTGGGCCCGCTGCATTACAAGGCAGCACGCTACCTCGAGACCACAGCGGGGTTGGGAAACTTTAATTTCTTTTTTTAATTTGTGATGCTTCAATGGATGGTAAGTGAATTTCTTGAATTTTATGTTTTCTTCTGTTTTTTTTATAAGTGTATTTTCATTAATTAATTTCTGTCTTTTGTACTTATTTACTTTCTTGTGTATCATATTTTCTTCAAAACTGTTTTCTATTGCTAATTAATTTGTATTCTTTGCTCATAGGTATATTTACTAATCTAGCAGATTATACTATGATGTTTTTATTATTAATTTAACATTTCTCAATGAAAGATAAATTAAATTTGAAGAGAAAAATTTTCGCCTAGACCGGGACTCGAACCCGGGACCCTTGGCTTTCCGGACCAAGTGCTCTACCAACTGAGCTACCGAGGCGAGTTACAATCTAGACGCAAATTTTTCTCTTATATACGTTGTAATTCCCTATCGCCAAATGCTTTTGAAACCATTTGTTTCTATCTTTGCAAATGGCGGCTTCTTAGTTAAGAAGACATTTATTGGAAATTTAACATTACTTTAAAAGCCAGTAACTCACTCGCCTCGGTAGCTCAGTTGGTAGAGCACTTGGCCCGGAAAGCCAAGGGTCCCGGGTTCGAGTCCCGGTCTAGGCAAAAATTTTTCTCTTCAAATTTAGATTATACTATGTTATCTGTCAGGATAACCTTCATTTTCGCAGATGATGTAATGATATGGGGACTTTCAAAAAACATCGGAAAACAGTTTCAGAAGAATATGCTTTAAAAATAAATATTAAGAAAACGGCAATAATGAAAATATGTAGAAAGCAGAACAATTATTGGAATATTAAGCTATCAGGCATAATTCTACAAAAAGTGGAAAAATTTACATATTAGAAATGGTGATAAATGCAAATCCGAGGCTTGGTTTGAGACTTGAAAGCAAATGTAAATTTTTTTCGCCCAATGGGTTGCTGGCCTAGAGGGTATTATTGTGGGATTCCCACTAATGTAGCATTTCCTCTACATTAAGGTGATGTGGTTATACCGTCAGTACTTGGTCCTCAGAGCCTCATTTGTAATAGCAGGTTGCACCACGAGCAGGTTGAGGATGAAATTTGGATAGGAGAGGTGATCAAATGCACGTCACTATCCCTTGCAACCCTATACCTAGCAAAATTGTTTTGGATGATGAAATTTTAGAATGAGTAAATGAATTTAATTATTTGGGTTATAATTTAACATTTCAAGATGAAGCTGATATATCAAAGAAAATCACAAATTTCACAAAAACAACGGGGATAATTAACAATATAATAAAACCATCTTTAGTACAGAAGAACACAAGATTGTAAGGTTCTCGCAAGACCAGTATTAAGGTATGATAGTGAAGCATGGACAATACAAAGAGGTGAAAGCTGAATAATAGCAAATGATATGAGATTTATGCGCCGTACAGCAGGTTATACAAAGTGGGACCATAAAAGAAATGAGGAAATTATGGAAGAGCTGGATGTAGAACCCATTCTTCACCATATACAAAACTGCCAGAACAACTGGAAAGCCCATCTTCAACGAATGCCATCTCATAGAATTCCAAAAGCCATGCTTCGTTACTGCCCCCAAGCAAAAGATCGCTGGGATGTCCACAAAAACGCTGGATGGAAAACTCCTCTTTGAGACCGTAACAGTCCACACGGCCTAATACTTGCATGGATGATGATGATGATAAATGCAAATGGGAAAATACAGACAAATCAGTAGAAGAATAGAGAAAAGTTTAAAAGTCTATAATGTAGAATAATCTGGAATAAAGATATACCCACCAAGAGTAAAATGGCAATGTATAAACCGTATTTCAAACCAGTTCTTACATATGCAGCTGAGACTTGGATATAAACAAAGAATCCAAGCTACAGAAATTAAATTCTTACATGGAATGGTTCATAGAACAAGGAGAGATAAAATAAGGAATGACAAAATCAGGGATACATTAAGCGTAGAAAAATTAACTGACATAGAAAAAAATGGTTTGCACATTTTAAAAAAATCGAAAAGGAAAGACTACCACAAAGACTGTTATGTCTCAAGATACAAGGAAAACAACCACGATAAAGACGGATTAACCAAGTGAAGAAAAGTCTATAAGAGAGAGGATACGACTGGGAAGAACTAAAAAGAAGCAAAGCATAGATAGAAATGGTTGAAGGCATATTTGGAATCTACCTTCAAGAAAGGATACGATAAGAGGATGATAATGAGGATATGAGTCTAAATTCAAACTCATATTTATAGCGATACAGCCATGTCATGCTTCTTGTAATTCTTTTATATACGAACTTAATGTAAATAATGAAGAGAATGGAAGAAAGTCCCCCGCGTGTAATCTGAAAGTTTGCAATTTCTAGAAATATTTTAATACTGAAATTTATTACAAATTAATAAAAGGTGAGTACATTTAAATTACAGAGTGTATCAAAGTGAGATGTAAAAATTAGAAAATCACCTAATGCACGTTAAAATTATTTATAAAAAGACACATACATCTAATCATACAGTGTAATCCAATCTCGTTAACGAATTCCTTTGTAAAGTTTTAAAGTTGCACTTTCTTCTGTGGTTTCATTCTTTTTCTTCTTAGCCGGGTCAGAAGCAAAACACTTCCAGAGTCTCAAAGTTTCATCTGCGCCTGCTGACAACACAGTGCTTCCATCTGGTGACATTGCAAGATGTAGCACTCTAGCTGTATGTCCCATTAACTCAGTGACCTGAAAATTATCAAATAATGTAACAAATTGATTCAGTGTGTGAGTGTATTTGCTATAATATACGGCTTTAACTTTGTAATAAGTAAATTAATATACATAGACAAACCATCTGTAAAATAAACAAAGTTTTTTTTTTAAATTCAATATTTGTAGGAAATAACACTATGAGGTTACTTATTTACTCACTCACTGGCACTACCAAACCCGTAGGTGCACGGACGTAAGCTCTCCATACATCCCTATTTTGTGCTAATGATTTCCAATCATTCCCTGTATAATCTACTTTCCCTAAAATCATAGTTAATGTTATTCTCCCATTTTAAAATACAAAATTCATAAAGCAGGAGGAAAAATGAGACCAATAATCAATAACATAGGATCTCCCACTTACAATATTTTTAAATGGTTAAGCCGGGAATTCAAAGAAATGGAAAAGTTTAAAGATCTAACTATTGAAAATTCTCTTCAACTTGTAGAAAAATTAAATAAGATAGAAATAGAACCAGGAGATAGATTAGTTTCATTGACGTCATGGCATTGTTCACCAATGTACCAAAAGAAGAAATATTGGAAAAGTGGCTTATCAAAAACAAGTTCGACAAAGAAAGGAGAAAAGAATATTTAAAATTAACTGAACTATGCATCACCCAATTTTTTTTACATATAACAGGAGTTCCTATATACAAAAAATCTGAACTGTCAATGGAGAACCCATTATCCCCTTTTTTTGGCTAATTTATTGATGAGTAATTTTGAAAACAAAACAATCAAAGCACATCCTCTCATGTTCAAATTTTTGTGTGGATACATAGACGATGTCGTTGCCATAGTTAAAGAAAACACATAGAAGATATCTTAAAACTTTTAAATATACAGAAGAAAACAATCAAATTCACACTAGAAAAAATAAATAAACAATTACCATTTTTAGATCTGAAATTACACAGGAATGAAGAAAAGAAGAAAATAGAATTCAGCATTTACAGAAAAAAAAACATACAGATAACTATATTAAATCAACAGGTTTCAATCATACTTCACACAAAATGGCAGTCTTCAACAGCTTAGTACATAGATTGGTAAATATACCCATGGACAAGAAAAATTACGAGTTAGAGAGGAAACACATAATTAAGGTTGCAAAAGAAAATGGTTTCAGTGAAAAAATGGTACACAAAAAAATTGAGAAGTCCAAAAAACAAAAATTGAGGAAAGAAAGCACTTTTTTGAAGAGAAAAATTGTACGCTCAGACCGGGACCCTTGGTTCTCTAGACCAAGTGCTCTACCACCTGCAATTAAAAAAAAGTAATGTAATTGATACTTTACAACCTGTGGTCCAATTTAACATGCATATTGCATTACTTCCCTAACAATGGTACTTTGATTGTATGCAAATGACAATTTTGAAGGATTTTAATAAGAACAAATTAATCTTCATTATGTGTATCCAGGTGTAGCTAATGACATGAATCCATTGCATACTTATGCTTATTTCACTTTACAAGAATAAGTTGCAATGAGGCTACATTGATGTACATGCAGCTTATGAGGGCATTTTTAGTTCCTTGTTTCTCTACTATGTTAATAACAAGGTGAGTGCCTACAAGGTTGTAAGAATTAGATCAATAGAGAGGTATGAAAGTAGGAAAATATCTAAGCCTCGAATGCTCTGATACCATCAGAGTTGAAAAAAAAAACAAGAATTAGCTAAGAGAGGCTATATACAGAAAAGATAAAAGTAAGGAGAGCAAAACACAAGTGGAACCTTGTGGCCGCCATCCACAATCCCCTAGAATGGGGACCCCTGAGGATAAGAACAAATTTGAAGGAAATTTTAAGATACAGTAGAAGAATTTTGTTTACACACAATTATGAAAAAAAAATTTAAGATCATAACAACATAAATTAACTAGAAATAAATTTCTTAACGACATTATTTAATAAAACTTATAACACCGAGCATAATATAAATGAATCACATCTCACCTGACATGTTTCGGATGCCATTGGTTCTTTCCTCAGCTACACTCCAATTATAAAATTACAACAGGAAGTAACATTATGTCAATATACACGTGTATCATCTTCTCTTTGTCTAGAGTGTTGAATATTACATTGTCGGCCCTGGATGTCAACTCTCACCCCATCTTTTGGTAGACCAAACAACTTGCAAATAAAATTTCAAAATTCATGATTCTATCCTTCTTCTGGATGTAAATCTCCAATTTAGAAATTCCTGGGGAAAGGGATTTGATTTGCAAGTTCTTTAAAAACACCATGGCATGACTGGCCTAGAAGGTCCTTGACCTACCATCCAGCTGCTGGTCTCACATCTATATATGTTAATCACAGAGTTAGACGATTGTTCAGCCAGTGTAGGAGTGACGTATCTCCAGTATGCCAGCTGTTATAGCTGGAGCAGACTTATTCTAGTTATCCAAATGCCTCAAGATGCTGGGTAGGTATCGGTCCCGTACTGGCTCAAATTCTATGACATAATTTTTTCCCCATGGAGACCCAAACCAGTGCAAATCCATAGCTCTGCGCTAAGGCTCTTGCCCTAACAACCCAGCAATGGTCCACCAAAAGATGGAGTGGCAGTCGATATCCAGGGCCGACAATGTAAAATTCAACAGTCTGGACAAGCTGATGATATATGTGTGCTTTGAAACATGTCCTAAAAGAACTCAACTTTCATGAGGTGTGACTCACATTATTTATTACACTTCAATTGCATTGAAAACAAGAGGAACACTGCTTTTAACGACTCAATTCAGTCACATTTTAGCTGAAGATACAAGGAATGAATTCCAAAACATGTAAGAAGAGAAAAGCAGATATTTTATGAAGTGATGTGTGAAAATTTTTGATTCATGTATATAATATCCAACTTTGTTCACCTATATCCAGAGGCTAAATTATTGACTTTTAACTCATGCCCCAAATGGGAGTTAATGACCAATCACGTTTCAATGATTTCACCTCACACTTTACCGAATTATGCTCCTCTTTTTAATATTCTGAACAGGTCAGAGCATTATTTTGCAGTGATTGACCCACTAAGTCACTAGGTTTGAATGTACAAAATATTACACTAAGGTGCATTCATACAATATTGTGATCCTATTTGAAGTTTCCCATGCCAGATAGCAATAAATAACATTATATGATCAAGTTGCACTGGATAAACAAATGAAACATAACCACATAATTCTCACCGTCGATTACATTAAATATATATATATATTTTAAAATAACTATATTTAAATAATGATTTGAGAGTAAACAGCTTAATTTTATTCGTAAATAGTCCTAACAAATGCCACTCTTGATTTCCAAATCTTCTAGATAAATCAACTCGTGACTTCGTGAATTTATCGATGATTTGTAAATCACTCGTCATATTACTTCTACTATAAATAATAAGTACTTACCCTTGTCATTGATGGGTATTTCCAAATTATCAGTTCATTGTTTGCATATCCATGGCCCGAGATAATTTCTTTGTATGTAGTTGACCACTGCAAGGCGCACACCTATCACAAAAACAGTAATCATCTTTTCAATAAAATATTATTATTTTAAGGCTACTTTAATAAAACAAATAGAAAAGCCTAAGGAGATCACTGTTTGGAAAAATATCCACATTCAAAATACAAGAAAAATTTTTTTTTGAAATTCCTGGGGAAGTAGATTTGTTGGGAGGTTCATTGGTCCACCAATAGATGGAGTACGAAGCAGTATACTCAACATACAAAATACAAAAAACATAAAATACAAAATACATAAAGTTTCCAGACGAACCTAATTTGATTACAAGTTCTTCAAAAGTACACCAGATGGCAGTTCAGAAAATTACGGGCATAATAAAAAATTGACAGTCGCGAAAACAGCTGGAGATGGGAATGATGTATTTCCTGACACTGCAGTTCTGTGTTAAAAAAATAGATGTATGAGGTAAGAAGAATTCAATATTCATTTGATTATTATACTCAACATATATTTGCCCATTTAGTTCCTCAAGGCACGCCCCCAGTATTAATACCATTTTTGGTTTATATATCACCATATATGAAAATCTGGGCTCCTGGATGACAGAACATTGATCATATAGCTACTGTAAATGTAATCACTAGAGACCGGATGTTAGGGAAAATGCCTACAGTTATTTATTATAGATACTGTAAAAGTGACTTCATATAAGTTCATACCGACGACCCTAGAATTTGTTTTCTATGAAGTTCATTTTGCCTTTAAATGCCTATCCTATTTCAGCTTATATTGCCTATAAATGCCTATTTGCCATTTTTTTTTTTTTTTTCAAATTAACTTAGTATTTCTTTGAAATCATTAAAATTGACAAACCTCATGACACATATCATTTCATAGAAATTTTCAAATGTTCTTTTTATAAATTCTCTTAGAATATTTTAGAATAAGGGTGGCAATAAGCCAATAACCTAGCAGGTAGATGGTTTCCTGCTCAATGCACTCCCGTTAGGCAAATATTGCATTCTTCCACCTCATGCACTCTCATTAAGCAAAATAGCCCTAAGCTATGTCCCATTGTATTATGCTCCGGCTCTAAGGCATGGAGAAAGTTCTATGGTACAGTATTCCTTCTTTTCAATACAAATATTTCTGAGTGACAAAGAGGGTAGATGGCTCAAATTTTCTTTCTCTGTCTCACACCTGGTGCTGAAATCTTTAAGTGATTGGCAATATTATTTTTGATGTTGGTAACACTGAATTCAGTCTGTAGTCCTCATTCACAGACAGGTATTTCAAAGACAAATTGGTGCGACGAACATAATGCTGTAAAAATTTATGTTGTAGTCCATTTTTTGTAAGAGCCTATTTTGATTTTTTAGTGCTAATATTAATGATTTTTAATGCCTTTTTGCCTGCCTATTTTGAATTTAAGAGCCTAACATCCGGACTCTAGTAATCACTAAGGTTAAGAAACTGGTCTAAACAGATGATAGCATATGAGATGAGGTGTAAAGAATTTTATTTAAACTTCCTATACCTAATTTAAGAAAGAAAAATTAATGCTTGAACCAAGATTTGAAGCCTGGACCTCTCATTCTCCATAAGAATGTGCTGTCCATTACACCATTCAAACAACGGTACAAAACTATATTTGCAAAGAAAAATATATGCCTAGACTGAGGTTTGAACCCAGGACCTTTAACTCTCTATGTCAATGCTCTATCCATGTGAGCTTCCTAGGCCTGCAATCTAAATGTGTATTTTTCTCTTATACATAGTTAATTCCTATGAGCCGTTGCTACGATTGGGTTCAAACCCCAGTCTAGGCATATATTTTTCTTTTCAAATATAATTTGTCAATCATTAAGATGTTTAAAAACAAATAATATGAACAATGATACAAACGTTATCATTTCTTTCAACTTATACAATTCTCATTCGTCCGAAGGCTGATAGCTGTCGCTACCATCACGTCAACTGACATCTATTCAGTAGTATTTTTATTGAGAAATACTAGCTTCATGTTTTTATTTGAACTAACATTTTCCAATTTGGATAGAATCTAATTTAAGAAAGAAATATTAATGTTTGAATCAGGATTTGAATCCTAGACTTCTTGTTCTCCTTACGAGTATGCTGTCCATTACCCATTCAAACAACGATACCTACTTTGATATATCAATAAACTTAGAGAAGAATACACCACCAAAACATCTGGAAAGGAATGGGAAAATCTACAAGCTTATGACATTACTACATTACAAAGAAAATCTGCAGTAGCAACATTCAGACTGCTAACAGGACATGACTGCCTGAATAAACACCAACACAGACTTGGCATAACAGATTCACCTAAATGCCCTTTTTGCAATTTAAATGAAGATATGGAAAGAAACCATCTCCTCCATAGTCCAGCTTTTGTAGAAGAGACCAGCCTCTCTGCTAAATATTGGGGTGCAAGAGAGCGAATGATTTCATTATCAAGTGCTCGACACTAGATACCAACCAACCAACTTTGATCCTCCAGGCAGATGACATCTCCACTTGTTAAAATTCACATAAGCAACCGGCCTTCACTGGTGAAATGGAATCTAGCAACTGATGGTAAGTGCACTGTATACATATATAGCTGATTGAAATATTCCTTTTCAATCAATGCCCTTTGTTTCAATTCCAATAAAGGAACTGTCAACCATTGCTGCCAAAACCTATCTTGAAATTTCTGCCAGAGAAGTGTTGTGATGTACCAAGGCCATGTCCAAAAAAATTATCTGCTGTTTTAAAGTGCAACATTTAGAACATATTCTGCCGAACTGTACAACTATAAATTGTCATAGAAATGCTCTTATAAAGTCACTATTACCTCAAACCTTCGGTGAAACATATCAATTCATATTGTTTATTTTTTATTATTTCACTCACCTCATACTTCATAATTCATAGCAGACCCTGGATTTCTTCACATATTTTGTGACATTCTCAATGCTGCGTCACGTTCACAACTGACGTCCAACGGCCTTCTATCCTGCAGACTGACCTCCGTGCCATCTGGTGGCCGACCGAAGAATTTCCAAATCAGTCCTCTTTCTTTATAACCGGGTATTTCAAAATTCATAGTTGTATTTTCATTCTTGCATATGTAAATTTTTTCCAAATTGTGAGTTCCTTCGGTTTTTCCAATTGTTTAAGTAATTTTGTTTTGGTTTCTATTCTATGTTTTTCTGACCAGGCATGTGCAGCTATTGCAGATTTTTCGGTTTCTCCATTTTTAACATTTCTGAGGTGTTCTTTTAATCTTGTATTTAGATTCCTTTTTGTTTTTCCTATGTATATCTTTTCACAATCTTTACAATTAATTTGATAAATTCCCGATTTTTTGCAGTCTTCAATCTTTTCATTTTTGTTGGTTTTTATTAAATTACCTAAGCTGTAATCATTTTTCGGTGCTAATTTAATGTTGAAGTATGAGGTGAGTGAAATAATAAAAAATAAACAATATTAAAAAACCTCATAGTGTTATTTCCTATCTACATAACTTAATATCAATTCATCTTATCCACAACTAAGCTATGGACTATTGCAGAGCTTGTATATAGTTTACATAGGAAAAATCAACTCTTCAAGTAGTGTAACTATGCAATGGAATCATGTCATCAGTTATGGCTGGAAACATGTAATGAAGAAAGAAGAAAGTGCAAGGTACAGAAATTGAATTTTTAAATTTAAATTCATCGCACAATATTATTTTTTTTGAAAACTCACCTCATACATTTCGTGATTTTCATGAAACCAGGGTGAAAAGCATGAACCATATTTGAAGAGAAAAATTATACGCTCAGATTTGGACTTGAACCCTGGACCCTCGGTTCTCTAGACCAAGTGCTCTACCATCTGAGCTACCTGAGCAAGTACCGATCTAAACGCAAATTTTTCTCTATATACGTTGTAATTCCCGCCCACCAAATGCTATGAAGCCTTTGCTTCTATCTTTGCAAATGGCGGCTCCTTTATAAAGAAGACATATTTGGGAATTATACATTACATTATAAATGCCAGTACACTTTTTTCAATGTTTTTATTATTAATTTCATACATCTCAATGATGGATAAACCATATTTGGTTTTTAGACCGGTACTTGCTCAGGTAGCTCAGATGGTAGAGCACTTGGTCTAGAGAACCAAGGGTCCCGGGTTCAAGTCCCAGTCTGAGCGTATAATTTTTCTCTTCAAATATGGTTTATCCATCATTGAGATGTATGAAATTAATAATAAAAACACTGAAAAGCATGAAATTTATCAGGTGAGTTAAAAAAACCTCCAATGAATTAAAATGATTATTACCTCATAATGTTTACTTCTGAACATTAATTTCAATACAGAAATTGAATTTAGGTAAAATTTTTTATTACTCACCTCATATCCTTCTTTTTTATTTTAAACTAGTTTTGGAACTTTACACTTCTGTTCCATCTTCAGTAATTTCGTGACCATTGTTCTGTCGTCTCTTCAAGAATTTACTGATGGAACTAAAGTGTAAAGTTCTGAAGCTAATTTAAAATTTAAAAAAAAATAACAATATGAGGCAAGTGATAAAAAGTGTTACCTAAATAAGTATACCCATAGTGTGGATTCCTAAAAAAAAGTAACAGAAATTCAAGCCAGAATTCAGCAATGGCAGCCCACTGTATGGAGCAGATTTACACTTCCCAAAAAAAAAAAAAAGAATGAGTCGGTAGAATATTTGAAGTCTCAGATAGACGAAACTGCACATGCGCGTACAGCTCAAGCCATGATACACACCCTACCGCATCAAGGCTTACTTAATTCTGTTCTCTTGTGGAGTGAAGGAAAGAACACTATGAGGTTTGTTTTAATTATTATGAATTAAGAATTTAGACTCACCTCATATTTTCTTATTTTTCATGCAGACTAGTTTCTTCGCGCCTTCATGATATTGTCAATGCATCTTAACTCTTAAGAAAAAGATGCATTGACAATGTCATGATGGCGTGAACAAACTAATGTGCAAGAAATAAAATATGAGGTGAGTCTAAATTCTTAACTCATGATAACTGAGTGATTTGACGCTTAATTTTAGTGCCTTGCAGCAGTTGAAAAGGACAGATCATTCTTTTTGGATGCTGCCTTTGTACATCACAATACTTCTGTGCAAGAAATTTGAAGGTAGGTTTCAGCATGCGATGGTTGATAATTCCATTGTAAGTAACAGATAAATACTTACTTATTTTAGGAATTCTCACTATGAGGTATATTCTACCTTAACTTAACAGATAAATACATTACCTAGTTAAATATGAGACATAACATTATGTGAATGAATGAGTAATTTTCTATATCTGACCTCATAGTTTATGTTTTCTTAAACAAGGGAACTGCAGTTTCAAGATGAAACATCCCTCCAATTTTCAACCAACATTATGACTAATTTGGACACTCGCACAAAAGAACACTTTAGAAATATTAAAAATGGCAAAATTGAAAAACCAGCTATTGCAGCACATAGTTTGTTGGAGAGTTATAAAATTGAAAAAGAGACCAAACTTCTAAAACATTTGGAAAAACCTTTAGAATTGACAGTTTGGGAGAAGAACAAACTTAGATCCATGAATTTCAAAATTCCTGATGAACGAAACCTGACCTCGAAGTTCATTAAATCAACACCAGATGGCAATGTTATAGATGGACATTCCAACAAAAATCCGGTAGTCATAATGTCGATTGAAAATGGGAGGGATGTCCTCTTGAAAACAGCAGTTCCCATGTTTAAGAAAACAAACTATGAGGTAAGATATAAAAAATGACTCATTCATTCATCAAATAGATTACAACATAAAAGTGAATGCTACTCACCTGGGACTTGGTATCGATGGTGCTGGTACAGACACCTGTGTTGCAGTTCCAGAATCTAATACACCTGTCAGCTGTTCCACCTCCACTCGCCAGCATGTGGCTCTGGTAGGGTGACCAAGCAAGTGGCTTCACAGCCGCCTGGTGCTGACTGCAATACAAACACAACACACAATTTTATTATATTTTAAGAGAAAATTGTCATAGAAATACTGTAAGTCACTATTACCTCAAACCTTGGGTGAAACATTTCAATTCATCTTATCTACACCTAAGCTATGGACTACTGCAGAGCTTGTATATAATTTACATAGGAAAACACACCAATCAACTCTTCAAGTAGTGTAACTATGCAATGGAATCATGTCATCAGCTATGGCTGGAAACATATAATGAAGAAAGAATGAATGAAGAGAAAAATGATAGGTCTTCTTAATAAAGAAGCCACCATTTGTAAGATAGAAGCAAAGGTTTCATAGAATTTGATGCATGGGAATTAATAGTGTATATAAGAGAAAAATTTGCATTTAGATTGGAACTTGCTCAGATAGCTCACTTGGTAGAGCATTTGCCTAGAGTGTGAAAGGTCCTGGGTTCAAGCTCCAATCTGAGTATATCATTTTTCTCTTCAAATATAATAATATATATATATATCTTTATTTTGAACTTTTCACCAATACTTTTACATTAAATATCCCACTCTTCACAGACGAACAAGTTATAATTTACAGTTCAGGGAATGACTTACAAATAGGACTATATCGTTCGTTTTCAAGCAGAAGTCCAATGAAAATCCGGTAGTCATAATGTCGGTTGAAAATGAGAGAGACGTTTTCTTTTGAAAACTAGTTTCCGTGTTTAAAGAAAACATGAAATATGAGGTAAGATGAAAAGAAAGAAAGAAAGAAAGGGAAAAAAAAAAACTCATTAATTTATGAATTAAGAACCCCGTAATGTTATTTCCCACATTTAACTATGAAGAAGTCACTAAGTCCAAAATTGGCTGTTTTGAGATAAGTACACTACACTATTACGAAAATGATTCTTCACAGTCTGGCAAAAGCCAGTAAGTGCTATCCCTGTCCTTTTCTAATTTATAGGCACTTAATATTTTTTGGCATAACAGACTTCTTATGTGTGATCAAATTTTAATATCGCTGTATCTCAAAACAACAATTTTGGACTCTGCCAGAACAATGACGATATACACTAAATAAAATATTAAAAAGATTTTAAAATGGAAATTTTAGTACAAAAGTCAAAAGTAATGGCATATTTAGGAGAAGATATAATCAGAAGTAAGATGATATACACAAAAAACAATTTTAGTTTAGAAAATTACCGGCATAATAAAAAATTGACAGTAGTGAAAACAGCTAAAGATGGGAATGATGTATTTCCCGATACTGCAGTTCTGTGTTAAAAAAAACATAGATTTATAAGGTAAGAAGAATTCATGATTCATTTGATTCTTATTAACAAAAACCAATGCTTAGAAAAAGTACAAAATTTCAACTATTTAGGTTGAGAAATATCTGATCAAAATGAAAAAGATGTGAACAAGTGAACCGAAAGTGCTATTTTGGTTCGATACATTTGTGCTGTTATCCTCCCTCTACAGTGACATTCGTGAACTATGTCAATTTCCTTTCTCTTTGTATCTACTCCCACTCTCCTTCCTACCCCTCCCTTTGCTCTGTTTATAGTGTGCAACTTCCCCTTCTACCTCGGAACTCTTAAATAAGCCAAACACGCGTTGAACTCTATCATTCGATCATAGATTTTTGTTGGAACACTTGTCTGTCGCCTGGAGGACGCGAGCTCCAGGAGAGCTGCATATTTTGGGTTTGGTCCGGCAAGCCAGGGTAAGGCACCCTAGGCAGGACTAAAAAGTATGTATGAGTGGTTGATTGTGTAAACTATGTTATTTCTTTAATAGTGAGTGGAGAACATATTTTTATTGACTCACCTCATACATTTTCAAACTTCTTCGATACCGACGGTTTCAGACAATATCATGTCCCTCTTCAGTCATGGCTTCCATTTTCTGTTATTACTTATTGTTTGTTCTTTAATATTTGAATGATCAAATTATGTTTAAATTTAATTTCACTTTTCAACTTCAGACGTGAAATTTAAACATTAAATCTCATTTTAAGTAAATATCAATGTCTGATTATTGTATTTGTTAGCTATGCTACAGCTGTCTTGCATAATTCCTGTATACAAGCTTACTCAAAGTTATATGAGCTCCCTTTTTCCCGTCTAGTTTTCATGGTTGAAAATAGTATATTCAGGTTAACTAAGAATCATAATGATGTTATTATTATTGATTTAACATTTCTCAATGAAAGATAAATTAAATTTGAAGAGAAAAATTTTCGCCTAGACCGGGACTCGAACCCGGGACTTGGCTTTCCGGGCCAAGTGCTCTACCAACTGAGCTACCGAGGCGAGTTACGATCTAGATGCAAATTTTTCTCTTATATACGTTGTAATTCCCTATCACCAAATGCTTTTGAAACCATTGTTTCTATCTTTGCAAATGGCGGCTTCTTAGTTAAGACATTTATTGGGAATTTAACATTACTTTATAAAGCTAGTAAGGCTTCTAATGATGTTTTTATATTTATATTTATATAAAGCTAGTAAGGCTTCTAATGATGTTTTTATATTTATATAAAAACATCATTAGAAGCCTTACTAGCTTTATAAAGTAATGTTAAATTCCCAATAAATGTCTTCTTAACTAAGAAGCCGCCATTTGCAAAGATAGAAACAATGGTTTCAAAAGCATTTGGTGATAGGGAATTACAACGTATATAAGAGAAAAATTTGCATCTAGATCGTAACTTGCCTCGGTAGCTCAGTTGGTAGAGCACTTGGCCTGGAAAGCCAAGGGTCCCGGGTTCGAGTCCCGGTCTAGGCGAAAATTTTTCTCTTCAAATTTAAGAATCATAAATTGCTACAGTGTGTTTTAAGGATTAATTATTATTAATTAATGTTTATGAATCTGGATAGGAAGGATGAATCAATCTTTGCCTCTCATGGGCCCGGGCAAAGGATTTAGAAATGGCACTGATAGCTATGAACTCGATGCTACTAAGAGCACCAAAAGGTAGCAGATCTCTTAAACACAGCACACAAGAAAGTGACCAAATTTACACAAATCTTAGGAATAATAAATAATACATTAAAAGCTAAATTACTACAAAATTCACAAAAAGAAAATAATACTTTAATATTGCCCTCACATTCAGAGAGAGAGGAACAGAATCAAAGCATTGAAATGAAATTTCTCAGAAGGGCAGCATGATACACTCTTTTAGATAAAAAAAATAATGAAGAAATTTTAAAACAATTAGAAGTAGAATCAGTAGAAGAAAAACTCAACAGATATAAATTAAACTGGCCAGACCATATAAAAAGAATGGATAATTCAAGAATCCCAAATATGATAGAATATAAACCCAAAGGACATCGTCGACCAGGGAGACCTCTTAAAAGACTTGCTAGATGGGACCGAAACAGGTCTACAAAGATTTAAATTAAAATTCTTTATTTCTCACCTCATATCCATTCTTCTAATTAAACCGACAGAGGGAGTAAGAAATAGTTCTCCTGAACAACATAACATCGGTCGAGATATTACTGAAGATGGAATCAGCTAGGTTTTGAAATCGGTATAATTAGAAGACTGGATATGATGTGAAGTATAAAGAATTTTAATTTAAATCTTAAATTAAACTTCATGACGATTTTTCTATAAAAGCCAATGAAAATTTTTTGTCCAAACAGGGATTTGAAACCATGGTCTTCTTTTAAATATCAGTGCATTAGAGCACTATGCTATATCAGCATCTCACTTTCTCTCTCCTACACAATTCCAAGCACCCAAAGCCATGAACCTCATGTATTTTTGCATTGTATACAGAGAGGAGTGTAGAATGAGTGTTTATGTTTGTGCAGTGTAAAGTGTGTTGTATGAGGCATGGTGATGAAGAGAAAGGACAAGGTGATACCAGGGACCAACACATAGCCAACTCTAATCAAAAAGCACCAAAGGTGCCACCAGGCGTAACATCCCCATATGACGGACGAATCTCTATCAACAGTACCACATGCCTTCTCAACATATCTCTTATCACCAAAGGTGCCACCATGCTTAACATCCCCATCCGACAGACGAATCTCTATCAACAGTACCACATGCCTTTTCAACATATCTCTTATCCATAAGAATTAAATTAATCATGATTATTTCATACCTCATACTTCTATATTTCTTTAAATACAGAACAACAAAAGTAAAAATTGACAATCCTGAAAACAGCTGATGATGGCGATAAGAAATTGCCGATACTGCAGTGCTGTATTTAAAGAAATATAGAAATATGAGGTATGAAATAATCATGATTAATTTAATTCTTATGAATTTGAACCTCATAATGTTAAAAATTCCCAATTTTAATATATAAAATATCTCTTATCACCAAAGGTGCCACCATGCTTAACGTCCCCATCCGACAGACGAATCTCTATCAACAGTACCACATGCCTTCTCAACATATCTCTTATCCATAAGAATTAAATTAATCATGATTATTTCATACCTCATACTTCTATATTTCTTTAAATACAGAACAACAAAAGTAAAAATTGACAATCGTGAAAACAGCTGATGATGGCGATAAGAAATTGCCGATACTGCAGTGCTGTATTTAAAGAAATATAGAAATATGAGGTATGAAATAATCATGATTAATTTAATTCTTATGAATTTGAACCTCATAATGTTAAAAATTCCCAATTTTAATATATAAAATATCTCTTATCACCAAAGGTGCCACCATGCTTAACGTCCCCATCCGACAGACGAATCTCTATCAACAGTACCACATGCCTTCTCAACATATCTCTTATCCATAAGAATTAAATTAATCATGATTATTTCATACCTCATACTTCTATATTTCTTTAAATACAGAACAACAAAAGTAAAAATTGACAATCGTGAAAACAGCTGATGATGGCGATAAGAAATTGCCAAACTGCAGTGCTGTATTTAAAGAAATATAGAAATATGAGGTATGAAATAATCATGATTAATTTAATTCTTATGAATTTGAACCTCATAATGTTAAAAATTCCCAATTTTAATATATAAAATATCTCTTATCACCAAAGGTGCCACCAGGCTTAACGTCCCCATCCGACAGACGAATCTCTATCAACAGTACCACATGCCTTCTCAACATATCTCTTATCCATAAGAATTAAATTAATCATGATTATTTCATACCTCATACTTCTATATTTCTTTAAATACAGAACAACAAAAGTAAAAATTGACAATTGTGAAAACAGCTGATGATGGCGATAAGAAATTGCCGATACTGCAGTGCTGTATTTAAAGAAATATAGAAATATGAGGTATGAAATAATCATGATTAATTTAATTCTTATGAATTTGAACCTCATAATGTTAAAAATTCCCAATTTTAATATATAAAATATCTCTTATCACCAAAGGTGCCACCAGGCTTAACATCCCCATCCGACAGACGAATCTCTATCAACAGCACCACATGCCTTCTCAACATATGTATTGTGCAGAGGTTTGTAATTTAATGCTGGAATCTGGTGCACAATCTAGTGATTAAAAATTGTACACCACTACTTCTGCTGAACCTACGATTGAAAATTTCACAATTAAATTTATTTATTTTATGGAATCATCCAGATGAAGAAGTGTATGAAGGCCATCTGAATAACTGCATCACTTAATGTTATATTTCAAATTAACACATTCCAGAATTGGAAATATTTTTCGAATCCCGGTCCAAGCGCTAATTTTTCTTTCTAAAATAAAACTGCATCACAAATTACAACATTTTCAAGTGCTGGAGAGCAGAGTTAGATGAAGCACATTAGACAACAAGAATTTATTATCATGTGATATTTTAAATTTAACATTTTTCATTACTGGACATTATTATTTTGAAAAGAAAAATTAACGCTTGATTGAACTGTGGGCCTCTCATTCTCAGTACGAGTATGCTATCCATTACACCATTCAATTTCACAACTTGAATTTTCAACCCTGTCAGATATCGAATGAGGGCCTGCTAGTAAGGAAGCAGTGGAACTTGCCACTCTGAAAAAGAGCCTTACCTAAATGTATGCAGAGGTTGTGATGTTGAGTGGCTACTTCCAGGAACTTGTGGCCAGATGTACAGCATGTTGTCATTACCTCCACTCGCCAAGTACCTTCCATCAGGTGACCATTTTAACCCACACACCTTCAAACAAATTATAACCACTTCAACACTTATACAAAAAAATTATTTTGTGTTTAAAATATTTTTTTAAACAAATGAAAATATAATGTAGCTGAATGGTCTAAGGCATCAAGCCTTGGTGCAGAGCTCTGGGTTTAATCCCCATACATAACTAACTCACTGGTACTATGGAACCCGTAGGTTCATGGAGATGGACATAAGCTCTCCCTACATATCTATCCTGAGCTAATGTTTTCCAATCATCTCCTGTGTAATCTACTTCCCTCAAATCATGGTTAATGTTATTCTCCCAAGTCATTCTTGGCCTCCCTACTGGATGTTTTTCCTATTCTCCTATCTTGTTCTTGGTCTACCAACTGGGCATTTTCCCTCTGGTTTCCCTAAAGAAGATTTCCATGCCCTTTTTTCATTCTCCATTCATGCCACAAGTCGTGCCCATCATAGTCAATTGGACTTAACTGTTCTTATTATATCAGGTTTCCCATAAAGATAATGTAAGTCATTGTTATGTAGTCTTCTCCATTCACCTATCTGTTTTTTTTTTCTATTTGGTCCTAAGAATTTTCCTAAAATTTTAAATAGTCATAATATTTTTTCCTCCTTTAAAGTAAGAGTCCATGTTTCACATCCATGTAATATAACTGGAAGAATAGCAGTTTTATATATTTTCAGTTTAACATTTTTTTCAGAAAAGTTGGGATGACAAGAGTCCCCGGTGTAATGCATAATAGCAGAAGAAGAATATGAGGTGAGGTAATACAATTTTTAAAAATTAATAAAATTAATTAAACTTTTTTTTTGTCTTATATAACATCTACAATGCCACCTGATTACTTATTTTCATAGACCCAGGGTTTTGATGCATTAAACATCATTATCAATTTCCTGTAACTGTCGAATCGGTGGTTGGTGATCCTTTAGATCCTTTAGGTTGAATTAAACCTCATACTGATTTTTCATATAAAAGTTCAATATATGATGTTACCTCCTCTGTGTGGGAATTGAGTTGCGAAACTACGCTGTCTCTCTGCCTGACATCGTGATGAATTATCTGACCACTACGACAGCCACTTGTTAAGATGTAGCTGTTCCAGGACAGAGATCCTACTCGTGACGAATGTCCTCCCATCGAGCGTGTCCTCTTCAGTACATTACAGTCCCATAACTACAAACCACAAACAATTATAATTAATTCTACATATTAACTTGTGGGGTTATCAAGTTTATATCTTCAAATAGCAAAATGTTAACATTCTCAAAATTGAAAAACATTCATTAATACAATACAACAGGAAGTAACATTTTGACCTTCCTACAACAGCTGATGATGATATGGAACCATATTGAAATACTTCTCACTGAAGGACAAATTATATTTGAAGAGAAAAATATACAATGTTTTTATTTTAATATAATAAATTTGGGAATTTTAACATTATGAGGTTTTCTTAATAAGAATCAAATGAATCGTGAATTTTTCTTACCTCATACAACCATGTTTCTTTAAACACAGCACCGCGGTATAGGAGAACCATCGTTCCCATCCTCAGCTGTTTTCACGACTGTCAATTTTTTCCCTTGCCGGTAATTATCCAAACTGCCATCTGGTGTACTTTTGAATACGTAATTATCCAAAAACATAGTTATATTAGGTAAGAAGAAATTCATTTGATTCTTATTAAGAAAACCTCAATGTTAAAATTCCCAAATTTACCTAATAAAGAAGAAATTAAAGAAATTGAAACAAGAAAAAAGATTACATGAATACACCACTCTGCAACATGATTCCAAGAAAGATGAAAAATTTAACAAATTTACTTACCATCCAAAAGTTCATAAATTTCAAAAGATTTTCAAAAAAATTAATATAACATTGGCTCCGATTAACAAATTCAGCTCGGGGTAATCTTCTTTTAACTAATAAAAAAGTTAACATCCCAGACAATAAAAAATCTGGAATTTATCAACTTAATTGCAAAGATTGCAATAAAGTATATGTAGGAAAAACAAAAAGGAACTTACAAGCTCGCAAAAAAGAACATTTTAGAAACATAAAAAATGGTGAAATTGAAAAAGAAGCAAAACTTTTGAAACAACTACCTAAACCTTTGGAATTAACAGTTTGGGAAAAGATATATTTAAAAAAAACCATACTAGAACCATGAACTTTGAAATTCCGGACAAACCAAGCTTGATTACAAACTTCTTCAAAAGTACACCAGATGGCAGTTTGGATAATTACCGGCAAGGGAAAAAATTGACAGACTTGAAAACAGCTGAGGATGGGAACGATGGTTCTCCGATACTGCAGTGCTGTGTTTAAAGAAACATAGTTGTATGAGGTAAGAAGAATTCATGATTAATTTGACTCTTATTAATGTTTTTATTATTCGATAGGGTTCATACATCTCAATAATGGATAACTCATATTTGGAACAGAAAAATTTACACGCTCAGAGCTGGGGGGCTGGGTAACATGGGCCAGGACCCTTGTCTTTCTGAGCGAATACTCGACCAACTGAGCTCCCTGAGCAACTTTCCATCTAATCACAAATTTTTCTCTTATATATGCTGTTAATTCTCTGCCCCAATTGCTAAATGTCATCTTAATAAAGAAGCCACCATTTGCAAGATTGAAGCAGTACAAGAGGTTTCATAGCATTTGGTGCACGATAATTACCAGCGTATATAAGAGAAAAAATTTGCATTGAGATTGGAACTTGCATAGGTAGCTCAGTCGGTAGAGTATGGTCTAGAAAGCCAAAGGTCCTGGATTCAAGCCTCAGTCTGAGCATATATTTTTTCTCTTCAAATAAGAAAAATATACGCTTTGACCGGGTTTGAACTCAGGACCTTTGGCTTTATATGCCAATGCTCTACCATCTGAGCTATCCTAAGTACTCCAATCTAAACACAATTTTTTCTTATTATTATTGAGTATATTACTCATAATAATTTAAAAAACCTCACAGTGTTATTTCCCACAAATATTAAACAAATTTTTCTCATATACATTATTAATTCTCAAGAGAGCCAAATGCTACAAACCGTTGCTCGATCATGCAAATGACAGCTTCTGATTTAAAAACTCCACGAGCGACAGATCTATAAGGCCCTTAGCCTACCAGCCAGCTGCTGGCAACACATCCACATGTGTTAATCACAGAGGTAGACGATCTAAGCCAGTATAGGGGTGACATGTGGTCAGCATGTCGGATCCCTCAGCAATTATACCTGGTCTTCTCAATCTGGAGTCGCTATTTATTGTAGCTGCCCAAATGCCTCACGATGCTGGGTGGGCACCGGTCCCATACTGGCCAAAATTCCGTGAGAAAATTTCTTTCCCCATGGGGACTCAAAACAGTGCAAGTCCCGTAGCTCTGCGCCAAGGCTTCTTGCCTTAACCACTTGGCTACGGCATGGGACACTTCTTATTTAAGAAGACTTATTTTATTTTTCTCTTCAAATATAATTTCTCCTTCAGTGAGATGTGTTAAATTTATAATAAAAACATGGAAAGAAGCTTTACTGGCTTTATATAGTAATGTTGAAATTCCCAATAAAAAGTCTTCTTGAATAAGAAGCTGTTATTTGCGTGATCGAGAAACAGTTCGTAGCATTTGGCAGTCTCAGGAATTAATAATGTATAAGAAAAAAAAAATTTGCATTTACATTGGAGTGCTTAAGATAGCTCAGATGGTAGAGCATTGGCATACGAAGCCAAAGGTTTTGAGTTCAAACCCCAGTCTAAGCATATATTTTCCTTTTCCAATATTATAACTAGAGTCCCTAAAGCTGTTTATAATTATATACCAAGAGGACGAAGATCTCTGGGCCGTCCTATAAAACGCTGGAGGGAAAACTTTCTATAGGATCGTAACAGGCCTTGGCCTAATACTTGGAAGGAAGAAGAAGATAACTGGAGTCCGGATGTTAGGCACTTAAAAAATTCAAAATAGACAGGCAAAAAGGCACTAAAAATCATTAATATAGGCACTAAAAGTTCAAAATAGGCTCATACAAAAAATGGACAACATACATTTTTATAGCCTTACATAAAGAATATAAACATATGCTACCAATAGCATACGAAGATATCAGAGATGCTTTTGGAACTTGTTTTGCCTTTTTACAAAGAGCAGACTATGTTTTGCAGTGTGTACGTACTGTGAAACATGGCACTTCTTCGCACAATTCACTGAAATTTTACACACTTTGCAAAACAATATTGAACCGTCACTTGAGAATATTTTTGCACCAAATTCTTTCACAAAATTGGTCAGTTTGTCTTTTACTGTTGTCCGTTCTTTAGACATTGCAAAACAACTGCTCTAAAGGTGAAAAAAAAAAAAGCCACATGCTCTTGTCGCACCATTCAATCTTTGAAGTATCTGTGTGTGAATAAGTGATACCAACATCAAAAATAATATTGCCAGTCACTTAAAGGTTTCAGCCCTGGTGTGAGACAGAGAAAGAAAGCTTGAGCCATCTACCCTCTTTGTCACTCAGCAATGTTTGAATTGAAAAGATGCAAAGCTGTACTGTAGAACTTTCTCCAAACCTTAGAGCCGGAGCATAATACAATGGGACATAGCTTAGAGCTATTTCGATTATGGGAGTGCACGAGGTGGAAAAATACAATAACCAGTACTTGTTATTTCACCTAACGGGAGTGCATTGAGGGGAAAACCATCTACCTACTAGGTTATTGCCACCCTTATCCTAAAATATTCCAACAGAATTTATAAAAATAACACTTGAAATGTTTTATGCAATGTATGTGTCATGAAGTTTATCCATTTCAATCTTAATTTCGAGAAAAAATGGAAAATAGGCATAGTAAACTGAAATAGGCATTTATAGGCAAAATGAACTACATTGAAACCAACTCTAGGGTCGTCGGTAAGAACTTATATGAAGACACTTTTACAATATCTATAATAAATAACTGTAGGCATTTTCCCTAACATCCGGTCTCTACTTATAACTCCTATTAATTAAAATAAACCTCAGAGTGTTACTTCCTTCTCTTCATCTCAACACCCAGCTTCAGGAGCATATATTTGCAAAAGAGGATTTCCATCCCTTTAATTAATATTTTTACTTTTAATATATCTTCAGAAGACCGTAGGATAAACACTACTAGATAAAAAAAAGTGAAGACATCTTAGAAGAATTACACATGGAACCTTTAGAAAACAAAATTTCTGATTACAAGTCAAGAACATGTTCATCGAATGGAAGATCACAGGATACCCAAACAAATGTTAAGATATCAACCTGCAGGAAGAAGAAGACCAGGACGGTCCATTCAAAAGACTTTGGATGGTGTTTCTCTTGAGGCCGAAAAACAGGTCAACAAATGGCCTAAATTCACGAATGTACTATGATGATGATTATGATGACTTAATATTCTTCCATTTCTGAAACCTTATTCATAATATTGTGTGTATCCTGGTGAAAGATGGATTAACCAAGTGAAGAAAGAAAAGTCTACAAGAAAGAGGATACGACAAGGAAGAACTAAAAAGAAGGAAAGCATGGGAAGATAGAGATGTTGAAGGCATATTTGGAATCTACCTTCCGAAAGGAGGAGGCAATAAGAGGATGATGATGATGAGTTACTTCCTTTAAATATTAAACTGGATATGAATTTTATTTATAAACTTGAATTGAAACTCATAGAGATATTTCCTAAAATAAATAAGTTTGATCCATCATCATAATATTTCCTATAATAGTTCAAGTTAATTATCCTTCTTCATTATGTGATCCAGCCATAGCTGATGACAGGAGTCCATTGCATCTTATGCTGTAAGTTGCAATGGGACTGCATTTGAACATGCAGCTTATGTGGGCATTCAAGATGAGTGTCCACGAGGTTAAAAGAAAGAGATGTAGGAAAGACAGAAATGAACCCTTCAGCCTCGAACACACTAATACTATCAGGATCGAAGAAGAAAACAAGAGGTCAGGCAAGGGAGACTAGATAGGAAAGTAAAAAAAGGGATCTGGTATTAGAAAAGGAAGAAATACCAGATCGGTTAAAGATAAAAGTAAGGAGTAAAACACAAGTAAGTGGAAGCAATGTTTTGCTCAGCTTGGGCACTCATGGTCGCCATCCACATATCCCCTAGATGGGGACCCCTGAGGAGTCAATTTTATTATAACATCAAAAGAAATTCATGCTAATCCAAAAGACGGAAATACTTTACAACATGTGACAACAACATTTTTTCTACATTCCAACCATACACCCATGTGCATGCGTCAACAGAAGCAAAGCGGGTTTACACTCCATAGTCTAATGACAGCATGCAGCCAACATACACATATTTGAACTCGTGTTACCAACCAACCTAAAAGTTAATCTAACGCAATTTAAGTACTCTAACCTGTGAAAGAACGCACACTGATTTTATTTAGTGTAAGTTAATTAGTACTGACTCTATGGAACACACAATATTTTTTTAAATATCAATATGGCGCCACATCTTCATGTACTTCAATATCATAAAAAAATATATATATTCAAATAATCATTAGAAAACGTAAAAATAATAGGAATGGTGGGAAATAATTTCAAAAATGAAACCCTAAGAATAAAATTTTGACAGTAATTTAAAAAGTCATGTCACATGTTGTAAAGTTTAGCCAAAAAAACATTATTATAAAGCAATGATTAATTTCACAAAGCAATCTTCTTCAACTGCTATTTTCAGCATTCAACATCTTGCAGTTTAAGTTATGTAGGTAGGAAATAACACTATGAGGTTTATTTTAATTTTGTTGAGTTGTTTCTTGACTCACCTCATACTTCTTAAGAAGTGAGTCGAAAAACAACTCAACAAAATTAAAAATTAAAATCTTGCAGTTTCCAGGAATAAACTCCTCCTTCAAATAACCTCAATATATTTCTGACACCTGTATTTGAAAATGACAAGATTTATGTTTTGAAATTAAGTGTATATTATATATTTGTTCCAGCTTGGGCTCAGAATTCATAGCCACAGAAGCAGCTATTCAGTATGCATCACAGTGCCCTTCTCTATTAATCTGTATCTTCACTGATTCCTTGGCAGCAATATATAGTATCATTCAATATACCCCGACACATGCACATACGAGGGCGGATCAGAAAGTAACGCACAATAATTTTTTTCTGCCTTGGTATTGCAGCTAGAATGTTGAAATTTCACAGAGATATAGTTTGAAGTTTTCACTACAGATGGTATTTTTTTCTCCCTCTTGCGAGAGAAGCTTGAACTATGCAACAAAGATGGCGCGCATGCTACAGTCGTCCACCTGTGAGGAACAGAGAAGTGTTGTTCGATTTTTGTGGGCCAAAGGGCATAAACCCAGTGAAATTCACAGGGACATGCGTGGCGTGTATGGGGATGATTGTATGGACCGTAGCAATGTCTCTCCAGGTGGTGCACATTCTTCCAAGAGGGACGCGTGAACCTTAGTGATTCGCCACGTGATTCGCCTTAGTGATTCCTGGCCAGCAAACGCTTTGAGACAGATGTGGAAGTGAAATCAGCAGTGCGCAGATGGCTACACTCCAACCAAACGGACTTCTACGAACAGGGCATATTGAAACTGGTAACACGATGGGAAAAATGTGTTGAGAAAGTTGGTGACTATGTCGAAAAGTAGGTAAAAGATGTAAGTTCATTTGTGATTTTTTTCCTTTTTTTTACTATTAAACTTTTAAAAAAAATTATTGTGCGTTACTTTCCGATCCGCCCTGTGGACGACTGTAGCATGCGCGCCATCTTTGTTGCATAGTTCAAGCTTCTCTCGCAAGAGGTGCACCTGAGAAAAAAATACCATCTGTAGTGAAAACTTCAAACTATATCTCTGTGAAATTTCAACATTCTAGCTGCAATACCAAGGCAGAAAAAAATTATTGTCCATTACTTTCCGATCCGCCCTCGTAGAATAATACCAATACAGAAAAAATGGCTCGAGTTAATAACCAGGAGAAAACAATAACATTTCAAAGGATTTCCAGCCATTTTGGCATATTTGACAAAATTGCAAAATCTGCCACAAAATTACTTTGACAACCTAGAAAACTGATATCCCTAAATAAAGCAATAGGATCTATAAATACATAGTTCACAAAATATTGGACAAGCAAATGGTTAACATCTGAAAATGGAAAAACACTGAAAAAAATTATGAAGAAACCAAATGATTTAACCTTTAGAAGACTTGTGGGACATATTTGTCCCATGATAACATTATTTCTTTATAAAATTAAAAAAATTCAGAAAATATTGTACAGAAGTTATTAGTGGCTCTAACCTATTGTGTTCCGATCAAGTATTCACAAAAAATTAAAAAAAAAACATATCAGGTGCCTTTTTCACCCCTAATTTTTACATATTTTTCCCATGATAACATTATTTCTTTGTAAAATAATAAAAAATTCAGAAAATGTTGCAAGGAAGTTATTTGTGGCTCTAACCTATTGTGTTGTAGATCAAGTATTCATAAAAAACAAAAAAAAAAGTGTCTTTTTCACTCCTAATTTTGTATTTAAATTATGAGTTAACATGGTAAATATCTTGTTAGTATTTATTTTAAAAAAATATCTGATACGCTACTCACATTATTTTGATAATCCAGGATGTCATATACGTTAAGCCATTTTTTTATATGTTAAAAAACAAACCACAGTCTACAGTTACTAATTCAAGACTGAATGTTAGTGTTGTATGTTATAAGGTTTGCTAAGGTTTGAGTGCCACAGAAAAAAAAAAAAATGTGCTGATAATTCTGTCGTCAACAAGGCAGGGTACTCATGTTTATGCTTTCAAAGCAGATTTTTCATGGCACACGTGTTCCAACTACGTCATCAAATCCCCCTTGCAAGAGTACAGTCACCTTCAAATCGTAAACTGAACCCGTTATAAAGTCAAACCAAAAAATATAGACCTCGCAAATAAATTTTAATAATAAAATTCTCTATTGTATGTAAAAATTAAACATTTCATTGAATAATACACTCCCTTTATGAATGAAATAAAAGTTATTTTATACTTATATCTCTTATAGTTTATCATAAAAAATTTTTTTGTTAGTATGCACGCTCTACCATCCATTTAATATCACGGACTGGGATTTAAATTCCATCCTGCAGTTCATGCGGTATTTTTAAATACCCCAGAATATAAAGGTTAAAAGAACTGTATAACACTCCATGGCAAGTGCAGACATTTGCATCAAGAGCAAGAACTGGTCACATAGTGACTAATACTTATTTATATCGATTCAATCTAAATGACTCACCTATGTGTCCACTGTGCCAAGCTGAAGAGGAGAATTTAGAACATATTCTGCTGAAATGTACAACTATAAATTGTCATGGAAATACTCTAAAGTCACCATTACCCCAAACCTTGGGTGAAACATTTCAATTTATCATATCCACAACTAAGCTATGGACTGTTGCAAAGCTTGTATATAGTTTACATAGGAAAAATCACTAATCAACTCTTCAAGTAGTGTAACCAAGCAATGTCATCAGCTACGGCTGGAAACATGTAATGATGCATGAATGAATATATAGTATTTGTACTGTAATTGTGTACCTGAGTAACTCCGACACTTGTTCCAACAGCTAGGACATTGCCTTCCTGTATCCAACTCACAGAGCACACATAGTCAGTCCCCTCCAGTGTCAGCAGCTGCTCGATTTTACCAGAACTAGCATCCCACAAGTAGACATTCTTGTTCAGCGCCACGGCAAGCACATTCCTAGGATTCCAGTCAATCAAATTCAGATCTGCAAATTTAACACATGCTTCTCTAATAATAGCAAATTCCGAAGATAATCTACAGAAAGGTCTGTATGAACTTAACAAAATTACAGAAGAATATGGATTAAAGATATCTACAGAAAAAACAAAAATTATGGCATTTCAAGGTGTAGATCCTGTCAGAAGTAAAATTGTACTGGACAATAAAATTTTGGAGCAGGTGAATAATTTTACATATCTAGGATGCAATATCTCATATGAAGAAGAAAAGGATGTAAATGCAAAAATATCTAAATTTTTAAGAATTTTAGGGTTAATAAATTCTATCTTCAAGCCACAGTTAGTCCAAAAGCATTCAAGACTGAAAGTGTATAAAACATGGCTCTTCCAACTCTTTTGTATGGTAGCGAAGTATGGACGTTGAAACAGAAGGATATACAGAGACTTAGATCTGCTGAAATGAGATATCTTCGGAGGACTGCAGGATACACACTACTAGATCACAAAAAAAATGAAGACATCTTAGAAGAATTACACATGGAATCTTTAGAAAACAAAATTTCTGATTATAAGTCAAGATGGATACAACATGTTCATCGAATGGAAGATCACAGAATACCCAAACTAATGTTAAGATATCAACCTGCAGGAAGAAGAAGACCAGGACGTCCACTCAAAAGACTTCTGGATGGTGTTTCTCTTGAGGCCGAAACAGGTCAACAAATGGCCTAAATTCGTGAATGTACTATGATGATGATTCTCTAACATTTGTCATTCAGTTGGGCTAGGCTTGATGTTATTATGCTCGCTTCTGGTTTCTCAGGCTCGTGGCTGAGGTTGATAGATTTTTAGGAGGATAAAAATCCTAAGTTCATCTTTCTTCAGAAGGAAAGTAAAGCTATGGATTCCATGTCATAGAACCTCACCAATAAGTAGGATAGTACTCAATAGTTTGACACACAGATTGGTAAATATACCTATAAGCTAAAAAAATTATTAAAAAAATACATAATTAATGTTGCAACCAGAAAATTGGTATACAAGAAAATAAATAAATTTAAAAGACAAAAATTAATTAATGAAAGCACACTTATAAAAGAAACAGAACAAATAAAATTCAAGAAATTCACTCACCACCCATCGAAACACCTTAAGTTTCAAAAAAATTTTCAAAAAGTTTAATATAAATTGGCACCGAAGAACGAATACAGCCTAATAGGATAATTAAAACCATAAAAATGAAAGAATTGAAGAAGAAAAATCAG
This sequence comes from Diploptera punctata, assembly GCA_030220185.1. Taxonomy (NCBI): domain Eukaryota; kingdom Metazoa; phylum Arthropoda; class Insecta; order Blattodea; family Blaberidae; genus Diploptera; species Diploptera punctata. The sequence continues at coordinate 915,336 of JASPKZ010007538.1, read as the reverse complement.
GAATTTATCAGATCAAATGCAGGGATTATGACAAAATTTATATTGGAAAACAAAAGAAATTTGAAAACACAGGGTGAAAGAACATCTTAGAAATGTCAAAAATGGGGAAGTGGAAAAGTCAGCAGTAGCTGCTCATGCCTGGTCCGAAACACATTTAACTGAATCAAAAGCCAGCTAATTAAACAAATAGATAAACAAAAAAAGGAACCCACGGTTTGGGAAAAAAATCCACATTCAGAAAAACAAAGGAAAACTTATGAACTTCGAAATTCCCACAAATCCTGACCTGATACATAGGTTCATAGGTCCACCAACAGAGGGAAAAAGAAGAGTTTCTTCCGATCGACATAACATCAGTCGCCAAGATTGTACTGAAATATGAGACCGTTATGGTCTCAAAATCGCGATCTACTTAAAAGATTTTTATGAGGAGAGGTAGGAAACATTTGATTTTACCATAAATTAAACCTCATGTGATTAATTCCTGTAAAAGTTAAAAAGGATAGCAAAAATTAAAACATATAAAACAATATTGAAACCAATAGTCGTGTTTGAAAGCAAAACATGGACATTATAAGAAAAAGATAAGTACATATTAAATACATGGAAAATAAAAATATTAAGGAAGATATATATGGAGCAGTACAGGAACAAGATATACGGAGAATTAGAACGAACCAGGAATTGAAAGAATTATATAGAGATTGTCCACCGCTATGGTCTCGAGGTAGCGTGCTGCCTTGTCATGCAGCGGGCCCGGGTTCGATCCCCGGTCGGGGCAGTTTTTCTGGGTGAGGTTTTTATCGGGGTTTTTCCTCACCTGTAAGACAAATGTCAGGAAAACTTTAAAGGCCCAAATGGTCCCCGAAATCATATGGCCATCATCTTCATCATCCTTATCATTATTATCATCACCTTCACCGGTGTGGAAAGCAACAGGAAGCTACCACACCCACACAATTCCCTAGTAAAGCTGCAAGCATAGCATGAAAATGCTATGATTGCAGAGAAGGACCTGCCTTCAGGCAGAATTACTATGGATACTATGGATGGATATAGAGATTTAGATCTGGTAAGAGATATTAGAAGAAAGAGACTGGAATGGGTAGGACATGTGTTGCAGATGGACCAAGAAAGAGGAGCAAGAAAGATTTTAGAAGGGAAATTGGAAGGAAGAAAAAAACTAAGATGGTAGATAAGGTTGAGGAAGACTTACGACAACTGAAGGTGAAAAGATGGAGACAAAAAGCTAGGAATACAGAAGAATGGGCAGATGTTATGAAGGAGGCCAAGGTTCTCAGAGGACTGTAGAGCCAAAGGAAGGAGAAGAAGAAGAAGTTCAAGATCAGCCTTGGTGGTCTAGGGGTTAAATTCCTTGTGTTTGGTCCTAAGGGCAGTCAGTTCAAACTCAGAGAGGTCTATGGATTTTAAGAGCATAAAAATCATGAGAAACTATGGGAATAAGTAACAAAGTAATTACTTATTTTAGGAATTCTCACTATGAGGTATATTCATTAAGGTAGAATATTTTTATCACTCACCTCATATTGTTCAATATTGAACAATATGAGGTGAGTGATAAAAATATTCTACCTTAACAAAGTAATGTTATTAATATTATTAGGACGTAACATTGTAAGGATTTTAAAAATAATCATTAAATAATCAGAAAGTATCACCTCATTTGTAACAAATTATAGTGCCCTTGAGGATGTCAAAAATAGAATTAAGAAATCAAACAGTGTTTTGTCCAGTTGTATCCAGTATGGAGATAAACTTTATCTCTAGACACACAAAATTAAAAACAACAACATCATCATCATCATCTTCAAGGTATGGGCCTGTTGGCCCGTTCTGCTCCCTGGCGCACTACATGCCGCAGGCACAGGTCGTCCTTCCAACGACGTTTTGGTCTTGCTACATTTCTTCGGCCTAGAGGCCTATAATGAAGCACCTGTTTTGATAAACAATTATTTGGCATTCTTTGTATATGTTCAAACCAATTACGTTTATTTGTGTGTATTTTCTCATTTATATTATAGATTTGTAGTTCATCTCTGTAAGGATATTCATAAATACACCTGGACGTCCCCAGATGGAGAAACTCGGAACCAGATAGATCATGTATTAGTGGATAAACGCTGGCACAGTAGCATCATTGATGTTAGATCAGTTAGAGGGACAGACTGCAATTCAGATCATCATCTGGTCAGGGTGAAAATCAGACAACGGCTATCGCTTATGAGAGGAACAAACGCTAAAGATGATTCTGTAAAATATGAATTAAAAAACTTGAAAAATGATGAAATGCTGCAAGAATACCAAATCAAAATTGCTAATAGATTTGAAGTACTGGAATCTTCAGATGACAATGTGGCAAACGAAGAAGAACTGATATAAATAAAGAATGGGAGGCTATAAGAGATACTATTAAATTGTCAGCATCAGAAAGCATTGTTGTTTAAAAAGAGGCAAAACAAGAAATGGTTTGATGAGGAATGTGCCGACATTGTAAAGAAAAGAAAGCTAGCAAAACTTAAATGGTTACAAAGCCAAATGAGGTAAATTTAGAGCAATTGGGTAGTGTTAGACGGGAAACCATCAAGTTCTAAAGAGTAAAAAGAGGGAATATTTGAGAGAGAAGATTAATGATCTTGAATGAATGCAAAAAATAGGAACATTAGAGAATTATATCAGGGAATTAGTATTAGAGAAGAAAGGGTTTCAGGCTAGAACAAACATAATTCGGAATGAAAATGGGGATATGATTGCAGATTCACAAGAGTATATTAAATAGATGGAAAAGTTATTTTAATCAGCTATTAAATGTACATACAGAACAGGACATTGAGGAGAATAACTTACAGACAGCTGAAATGCTAGTCGCAGAGCCAAGTGCATTAGAGGTTGAAATGGCAATTGAAAAATTGAAGATGTATAAAGCATCAGGTTCAGATGAGATCCCAGCAGAACTGATAAAATCAGGGGGAGAAAAATTGATGGACAAGATACGCTGGTTGCTTAGTATGATATGGGAAAAAGAAGCTCTTCCAGATGAATGGAAGGAATCAATTATCGTACCAATTTATAAGAAAGGAGATAAAACTGATTGCAACAACTATAGGGGCATCTCATTACTTTCAACTTCGTACAAAATTCTAACAAATATATTAGTAAGCAGACTTACTCCCTATATTGATGACATTCTAGGAGATCATCAATGTGCATTTAGAAGAAACAGGTCTACAACAGATCAGATTTTTAGTATAAGACAGATTTTAGAAAAGAAATGGGAATATAATGGTACTGTACATCAACTATATGTAGACTTCAAAAAAGCATATGATTCAATTAAGAGGGAGAAGTTATATAGTATCCTGCTGGAGTTTGGAATTCCTAAAAAGTTAGTTAGACTTATACGAATGTGTCTAAATGGCTCAACGAGTAGGGTGCGTGTAGGCAAACAGTTTTCAGACACTTTTGAAATTCAGAATGGGTTAAAGCAAGGAGATGCACTATCTCCTCTACTATTTAATTTTTGTACTAGAGCACGCCATTAAATCTTTAGAGAATGAGGAAGGCTTACAACTAAATGGAATTAATAAGCTGTTAGTTTATGCTGATTATGATACGTACTCATTGGCCGCTAGCGATGAGATACTAAAGGCCAACACGCACAACACTATTGAGTAACACTAAGAAATTAGGACTGGAAATAAAATATCAGTAAAACTAAATATATGGTCACACGTAGAAATACATTATATAATGGAAATGGACAGCTAATGACAAATGAGGGAAATTTTGAGGAATTGGCTGAATTCAAATACCTAGGAACAATAATCACAAATAGGAATGAGATGCACAAAGAAATTAAACATAGGCTCAATTCTGGAAATGCATGCTATTATGCATTGCAGAGACTTTTGATGTCCCAACTCCTTTCAAAAAACGTTAAGCTGAAAATATATAAAACTATTGTTCTACCAGTTATATTATATGGGTGCGAAACATGGACTCTTCCTTTAAGGGAGGAAAGGAGATTACGAGTATTTGAGAATAAAGTTCTTAGGAAAATTTTTGGACCAAAGAGAGATGAACAGACAGGTGAATGGAGAAGACTACATAACAATGAACTACATGGTCTTTATAGGAAGCCAGATATAATAAGAACAGTTAAGTCCCGTAGACTGCGATGGGCAGGACATGTTGCGCGTATGGGGAATGAAAGACATGCATGGAAACTTCTTGTAGGAAAGCCAGAAGGAAAACGCCCAGTTGGTAGACCAAAAATGAGGTGGGAGAACAACATTAAGTATGATTTGAGGGAAGTAGATTATACAGGGAATGATTGGAAAGCATTAGCTCAGGATAGGGATGTATGGAGAGCTTATGTCCGTGCGGCCATGAACCTACGGGTTCGATAGTGCCAGTGAGTAAGTAAGTAAGTAAGTAAGTTCATCTCTGATATCTTGACTTCTCTTTTGATCTCTTAGAGATACACCTGCAACTGATCTGAGAAATCTCATTTCTATTGTCTCAAAAATTAAAAACCTTTAATAGAAATGTTAAATCTGTGCTATTATAAGCTTGTGATACCTGGAAAACTAGTAAAATAAGAAAATAAATTGCAAGTATTTATAAATAGATGCCTAAAAAAAATATTAAGAATAAAATGCCCAGACACAATATCAAATAAAGAATTATGTGAAAAAATTGACCAAAAAGAAATAATAGAAATAAAAAAAAAGGAAAAATGGAACTGGATAGGACATACATTAAGAAAAACCATGATTCGATTGAAATAATTTCATTGGATTGGAACCCCCAAGGACACAGGGGAAGAGGCAGACCGAAACAGACATGGAAGAGAACCATCCTTGAAGATATTGCGAAGGAGGAGAAAACCTGGAGGGAAGGAAGAAATTGGCTCAGAATAGGATCCGTTGGCGACACTTTGTGGATGCTTTATGTTCCTGATAGGAGATGATAATTTGCAGATTTCTTGAGAACATGTTTCAAAATTTTTCATTAATATTTAAACGAAGTGACATTATGAGGTATATTTTAATTAATAATTTGATGTTTTTATTATTAATTTCATACATCTCAATGATGGATAAACCATATTTGAAGAGAAAAATTATACGCTCAGACCGGGACTTGAACCCGGGACTCTTGGTTTGCTAGACCAAGTGCTCTACCACCTGAGCAAGTACCGATCAAAACGCAAATTTTTCTCTATATACGCTGTAATTCCCATCCACCAAATGCTATGAAACCTTTGCTTCTATCTTTGCAAATGGCGGCTCCTTTATTAAGAAGACATATTTGAGAATTATACATTACATTATAAATGCCAGTACGGCTTTTTTCAATGTTTTTATTATTAATTTCGTACATCTCAATAATGGATAAATCATATTTGAAGAGAAAAATTATACGCTCAGACTGGGACTTGAACCCAGGACCCTTGGTTCTCTAGACTAAGTGCTCTACCACCTGAGCAAGTACTTACAACGTATATAGAGATAAATTTGCATTTAGAATATAATTTTTCTCTTCAAATATGATTTATCCATCACTGAGATGTATGAAATTAATAATAAAAACATCGAAAAAAAGCCGTACTGGCATTTATAATGTAATGTTAATTCCCAAATATGTCTTCTTAATAAAGGAGCCGCCATTTGCAAAGATAGAAGCAAAGGCTTCATAGCATTTGGTGGGCGGGAATTACAATTTATATAGAGAAAAATTTGCGTTTAGATCGATACTTGCTCAGATAGCTCAGGTGGTAGAGCACTTGGTCTAGAGAACCAAGGGTCCCGGGTTCAAGTCTCGGTCTGAGAGTATAATTTTTCTTAAGGTAGAATATACCTCATAGTGAGAATTCCTAAAATAAATAATTTTTCTCTTCATATATAATAATTTGAGTTCGATATTACGACTCAAGATGAATTGATACAAAGTGTATCAAAACTAGTTTTCAAGAAATCTACAATTTATGAGGCAAGTCATAATATCAAACTCAAATTATTAATGTTTTAGAGTGTCTATATTCTATTGTCAGCTCATTCCATATGTTGGTCAGATACGAGTTGTTGATAGAAGGCTAGCCTTCTCAAACATGTTCTGAAGAAACCATAAATTATGAGGTTGTGTAACAATTTTCTGATTCTCAATATTTATAAGATGATTATATTTGTAAAAAATTGATGAAAATAAAAAAGGAATAACTTACAGTAATCATCAATGATATCTGGAGCATCAAGAATTCTGTCGGGTCCTTGAGGAATGTAGCGGGAAGTGACTTTACTTGTAGAAGTCTTGGTGTGACTATATGCAACTTTCAATGGATTTATAAATGCCTGGAAATTAAACAAAATAATAAAGTTAAGTTAGTGACCACCATGTAAACACTGGTAGAAGAAGAACTATTGGAAGTCAAAGCCACCAAAACATTGAGGACAGATTGTAATATGTAAATTAATGCACACAAACAAGTCATCTTTAAATAATAATAAAGAGAGAAAAAAAAACAGGCTATACAGTGTGATTCAGAAATATGGCTATACGTTTGATCGCATTTTGTGACGAAAATATTATTATTAAAGAAAATATGATGTTATCATTGGAAAGGGAATCCTTCAAATTACAACAATAGAACAAAACAAAACAAATCACTTACAACAACACTAAGCAAGTCACTTTATTGCTTCAAACTGTTCGCCGTTTACATCCAAGCATAATTGGCAACGCTTCGGGAAGTCATTCATTGCATTACGATACATGTTTAGAGGAATAACTCTAATTTCTTCCTCAATCACTAATTTCAGCATGTCGACGTCTTGAGGTTTCCGGGCATAAACCTTCTCCTTAAAATAACCCCATAACCAATAGTCACATGCTGTGAGGTCAGGGGGACGGGCTGGCCATTCAATGGGGCCTCTTCTTCCCACCCACCTGTTTTGCAAATGATCATCCAAAATTTCCCTCACCGCAATTGCATAGTGAGGAGGCGCACCATCCTGCTGGAATAAACATTGTTCATATTCAGCACTTTGCATTACCGGCGGGATAATTTGTCTAAGGATATCACTATACCGATCACCATTAACGGTCTTATCCAAAATTCGCATTCCTAACAGTCCTTCCCATCCAATCATATCCCAAACAGTGACTTTGCCGCATCTTTCGTTTGCTGATTCCCTTACAACAAATTCACAAAATTCCATCTGCCTGTCAGAGTTGTCTTCATTAAGTTTGTGGACACGAATCGGTTTGAAGGGGTGGTACTTCTCACACTTCAAAACACAACACACACTCGATTGACTGATATGAAGCTCACGTGTAGCTTTGGCAGGCTGATTTTTGTAGGCTAGCTTCGAATGCCTCCACAATTCTCTTCGTTCTTTCTGCATCCGTGCTAATGCGAGGCCTTCCAGGAGGTTTGATTTTCTGCATCCTTCCCGTTTCCAGCAGTCATTTTCTCCACTTTCCCACAGTCGACGGCTGCAATGCTACGTTAAACTCACATCTTGCCTGTCTTGCGGCCTCACGATCATTAACATACGTTATTGCCCATGCAGCAATTGTAATTTGCTGTTGCATATCCAATGCTATTTTGACTATTGACGTAAGTTCTACACTGTTTTGTTTTATTCCATTGTTGTAATTTGAATAATTGCCTTTCCAACAGTAATTTCACATTTCCAGTAATGGTAATATTTTCATCACACAACACGATCAAACATATAGCCATATTTATGATTCACCCCGTACATTTGAAAATACAATAGGAAGTAACATTATGAGGTTTCCTTCATAGTTAAATATGCGAAAACAAAAAGGAATTTGGAAACACGCACAAAGGAACACTTCAGAAATATTAAAAATGGTGAAATTGAAAAATCAGTTTATTCCAGCACATAGTTTGTTGGAGAATCATAAAATCGAAAAAGAGGCTAAACTTCTAAAATATTTGGAAAAACCTTTGGAATTGACAGTTTGGGAGAAGATTTAGATACAGGAATTTTGAAATTCCTGATGAACAGGACCTGATCTCAAAGTTCATCAAATAAATCAACACCAGATGGCAATGTTATAGATGAAGATTCCAACGAAAATCCAGTGGTCATAATATCAGTTGAAGATGAGATAGATGTCCTCTTGAAAACTGCAGTTCCCATGTTTAAAAATCCTGAAATATGAGGCAACATAAGAATGACTCATACATTCAATATGAGGTTTAACTTGGAATTTCACTACTATACTTTTGAAACCGGTATCATGAAGACACGCAACTTTATGATGTGAGACGTTAAAGCATTTTCTCCAACTCATTCATTAATGTAAATACCTCATAGTGTATCCTCCCACTGTCATTTTAATTAAATTAATAAATAAGTTTGGCCTGTGGTATTCTTACCTCATATAGTTGTTTCTTGTAAGAAATATGTTTCAAAGCATGTTGCTCCATCTTCAGTTAGTACTGATTTTTCTCAAGTTGTCAGTCCTGGATCTCAACTCCTCCTCCCTCTTTCTGTGGTCCAAAGAGCTTGCTTATTAGGTTCCTATCTCCAGGAATTTCAAAATTCATAATTTTCTAATACGAATTTTAAAATTCCCAGGGAGAGAACTTAATTAGCAAGTTCATTAAACTAGAGAAAGAGGGAGCAGTAGTCGAGATCCATGGCCGACAACTTGGGAAAAATTAATCTGTACCAACTGAAGATGGGGCAAACATGCCTTGAAACATATTTCTTACTACAAACAACAATATAAGGTAAGAATACAATAGGCAAAACTTATACGCAGCAAACACCAAATCCCAGCTAGATTATGAACTTGCCAAAGAGACCTACTTCTTGGAAGACATTAGACTGCAATCTCTGCTGCCATCCACCGGACCATACAACGAACTAATAGAAGAAAGGAAGACAAAGAGAAGGAAGATCCACAAGGATTATTATAGCTCAAACGTGATCCCTGGACCAAGGAAAATCAACCCCAGAGACATATTATCATAAAATTAATGACCCATGGTTTCCATTACGAATTGGGTGAAAACAGAAAAATACCACAAGTCTTATGAAAGTTGTGTATGTGAACTGTGCAAGAAACAATGTGAAAGATACCAAATCCTGAAGTGTGGAAAAAGAGAAAAATCTATCTCCGAATTCAGCAAGACCAAAAAGCTGAAATATTCTTAATGCCTATTCAGATGCATCTTCTCTGTTCATATTATTAAAAATTACAGTATTACAGTATTACCCCACTTTTACAACATTCTTTAAAGTTCCCTTCAGTTTCCCTATATTCACAATCTATTAAAAACCTCGCTTTACATTTCTGAAATTTTGTTTTCACACAATTTACGTGACATCAGCATTTAAAATTGAAGATATTTGATTTATTTGATCGATTATCTCGCTTCTGTACAATCGATATATAGCAGAGCAAGTTCATTAAGCCAATGAAGCTGGCTGCTATACAATCGATAAGGAGCCGAGCAAGTTTAATGAGCCAATGAAGCTGGCTTTGATAAAGAGCAGAGCATGTTCATTGAGCCAACTAAGTTGGCTCAGAACTTTCAAACATTTATGAAATTCAATTCATGCACTTCTATGACAAAACAAATTTGTTTCTTAATCTCTCAATAAAGATTCATAGTGCTGCTTGCTGAACCTCTCCTTGTTATTTATTTTTTGAATGGTGAAAGTAAAAGAAAGTAATTTCATGTTTACAGCAGTTCAAAACACACATTATATTTAACTATTACAGAAATAACACTATGAGGTTTAATTTAAAATAAAATTCTTTACACCTCACCTCAAATCCCGTCTTCTAAATTAATAAAAGACAGGATATGAGGTGAGATGTGAAGAATTTTATTATAAATTATAAGAAACATTACATTAAGTTTTATTTGAACCTGGAATCATCTTACCTCAATTTAATGTTGATTTATTTCGATATATCTTCTATATCATCCTCAGCATTTGGCCAGACTGATGACTTTTATGTTGTGAAACTTGGGTGTCAATATCAACTCCCTCTTCCGGCTGGCCGAAGAACCTCCATACAAGGTCATATTCAGCAGGAATTTCGAAATTCATAACTATTGTTTATTTTTTATTATTTCACTCACCTCATACTTCATAATTCATAGCAGACCCTGGGTTTCTTCACATCTTTTGTGACATTCTCAATGCTGCGTCACGTTCACAACTGACGTCCACGGCCTTCTATCCTGCAGACTGACCTCCGCCGCCATCTGGTGGCCGACCGAAGAATTTCCAAATCAGTCCTCTTCCTTATATAACCGGGTATTTGTATTTTGAAATACCCGGTTATAAAGAAAGAGGACTGATTTGGAAATTCTTCGGTCGGCCACCAGATGGCACGGAGGTCAGTCTGCAGGATAGAAGGCCGTTGGACGTCAGTTGTGAAAGTGACGCAGCATTGGGAATGTCACAAAAGATGTGAAGAAATCCAGGGTCTGCTATGAATTATGAAGTATGAGGTGAGTGAAATAATAAAAAATAAACAATATTAAAAAACCTCATAGTGTTATTTCCTATCTACATAACTTCATAACTATTTTTTGTTCTGAATATAATTTTTTCCCCAAATGGTGAGTTCCTTTGTATTTTCTAACTGTTTTAATAATTTAGTATCAAATTTACATTATGTTTTTCGGCCCAAACATGAGCAGCAACTGCAGATTTTTCTATTTCCCACATTTTTAATATTTCTTATGTGTTCCTTGGTTCTAATTATCAGGTTTGTTTTTGTTTTCCCTATATTTATCTTTTCACAACCAGTACATCAATTTGATACATTCCTGATTTTTTACTTTGATTTATTTTTCCATTTTGTTTGGTTTTTATTAGTTTATTAAACTGTGGTCATTTTTCGGTGCTAATTTAATATTAAATTTGTCGAATATCTTTTGAATTTATTGTGTGCGGGTGATATGTGAATTTCCTGCATTTTTTATAGGTGGTTTTTCTTTTTCAAGAGTGCTTTTGTTTATCATTTTTTTTCTTAACTTTTCTATCCTTTTGTGTACCATTTATCATCAAACCCGTTTTCTCTTGCTACTTTCATTATGTGATTTTTCTCAATTTTGAAATCTTCTTTGCTTAAGGGTACGTTGACCAATCTGTGAGGTAAACTATTGAACGCTGCCAATTTATGTCCTATTGGATTGAACCCTGTTGATTTAATACAATTCTCCATATAAGTTTCTTTCCTATGAATCCCTAATTCAATTTTCTTTTTTCTTAGTTTCTAACCAATTCAAGATCCAAAAAAGGTTTGCGTTTATTTTCTTCTGTTTCTATGGTAAATTTAATGTTTATACTCTGTAAATTTAACAATTCTAGGGAATCTTCTACATGTTTTTCTTTTACAATACAAATTATATCATCTACATATCTGCTCCAAAATTTAAACATTGTAGGATGTGCTTTTGTGATTTTACATTCAAAATTGCTCATAAATGAATTTGCTAGGAAAGGCAATAATGGGGTTTCCCATTGAGAGCCCCAACAAAAATGAAAAAACTGATCAAAGTAAAAAATCAGGAATATATCAAATTGAATGTACTGGTTCTCAATATATACATATATATATATATATATATATATATATATATAGGGAAAACAAAAAGAAACCTGAAAATTAGAACCAAGGAACACATAATATTAAAAATGGGGAAATAGAAAAATCTGCAGTTGCTGCTCATGTTTGGGCCAAAAACATAAGTGTAAATCATATTTGAAGAGGAAAATTATACGCTCAGAAAAAAGCCATACTGGCATTTATAATGTAAATCTATAATTTCCAAATATATCTACTAAATAAAGGAGCCGCCATTTGTAAAGATAGAAGCAAAGGCTTCATAGCATTTGGTGGGTGGGAATTACAACGTATATAGAGAAAAATTTGTGTTTAGATCGGTACTTGCTCAGGTAGCTCAGGTGGTAGAGCACTTGGTCTAGAGAACCAAGGGTCCCGGATTCAAGTCCCGGTCTGAGCGTATAATTTTTCTCTTCAAATATGATCTATCCGTTATTGAGATGTATGAAATTAATAATAAAAACAACATAATGTAAATTCAAATACTAAATTATTAAAACAGTTAGAATATACAAAGGAACTCACCATTTGGGAAAAAAAATTATATTCAGAAGAACAAAAATAGAGTTATGAATTTCGAAATTCCTGCTGAACATGACCCTGTATGGAGCTTCTTCGGCCAGCCGGAAGAAGCTGATACTGACATCCAGGGTTCACAACATAAAACTCATCAGTCTGGCCAAGCTGAAGATGATAAAGAGGATTATATCGAAACATGTTCGAGAACAAATCAACATTAAATTGAGGTAAGATGATTCCAGATTCAAAAAAACTTGATTAAAAGAACCTCAAAATATAACTTCCTAAAATAAACCATTAACATTACATTAAAATTCATTGGAGAACATATTGTTTAAACAACTCACCTCATAGGATTCATGCTTCCATGATATCGCGATTTCAAACATAGTCATGTTCATCTTCAGCCATAGTCATGTTCATCTTATGGCTGAAGATGAACATGAATATGTTTGAAATCGCGATATCATGGAAGCATGAATCCTATGAGGTGAGTTGTTTAAACAATATGTTCTCCGATGAATTTTAATGATTATACCTCATAATTTATTTAACTTTCACAGGGAAAGAACACTATGAGGTTTAATTTAAGAATTAAATTAATGTTTTTATTATCTCACCTCATATCCTTTTTCTTCCCGAAACTGCAGTATAGAAGAAAAAGGATATGAGGTGAGGTAATAAAAACATTAATTTTATACCTCATAATGTTTACTTCCCAACATTAATTTAATATAAACATTACATTATTTAGCTAATACTGTATCCCTCCATGGTATCTTTCCCTTGTCGTGGTGGAGTGGCTTGCGTGCTTAAATGATCCTGAGAGCTATGCCAGCGGTAGCATCGCTGCCGATAGGGTTACCCATGCCGGACTGGTCGAAGGTGATAGCTAGACGAAAAAAGTACCTTGGGCAAAGAGTGACGATCTTTCACCGTAAAAATACAACCGTCAAGAAATGTGGACATGGGTTCATCTGGGGTAAAATTTTCCGGAGGTCAAATAGTCCCCCATTCGGTTCTCCGGGCGGGGACTACTTCAGGGAACCCATGCCAAAGGCTCAAACATAGGGACATGTTCCTAGGAACATGGAATGTTAGGACTTTATACAATAGCGGGGCACTAGAGATATTAACACAGGAATTGGATAAATCGCCCTTGGATATAGTCGCCTTACAGGAAGTTAGGTGGCCAGGAGAAGGTAGTCAGGAATCAGGAAGCTTTGCATTATACTATGGGGGTGCAGAAAGACCTGCATTTGGAACAGGTTTTTTAGTCAGAAGGAGGATCCTATCCGCTATCCGAGATATTAAGTTTGTTAGTGATAGGATATCATACATAATTCTAAAGGGTAAACGACATGATTTTATAATTGTAAATGTACATGCCCCCACAGAAGATAAAGATGACAAGATCAAGGATGAGTTCTATGACGAATTAGAATGCTTATTTGATAGCCTTTCACGATATCATATGAAAATTGTCTTAGGAGATTTTAATGCAAAAGTGGGACGGGAAGATATATTCAGACCAACAATAGGCAAATTCAGTCTTCATGAAGATAGTAACGACAACGGGGTTAGATTAGTCACATTTGCCACATCAAAGAATCTCATTGTTAAGAGCACAACATTTCAGCATAAGGATATTCATAAATACACCTGGACGTCCCCAGATGGAGAAACTCGGAACCAGATAGATCATGTATTAGTGGATAAACGCTGGCACAGTAGCATCATCGATGTTAAATCAGTTAGAGGGACAGACTGCAATTCGGATCATCATCTGGTCAGAGTGAAAATCAGACAACGGCTATCGCTTATGAGAGGAACAAACGCTAAAGATGATTCTGTAAAATATGAATTAAAAAACTTGAAAAATGATGAAATGCGGCAAGAATACCAAATCAAAATTGCTAATAGATTTGAAGTACTGGAAACTTCAGATGACAATGTGGCAAACGAAGAAGAAACTGATATAAATAAAGAATGGGAGGCTATAAGAGATAGTATTAAATTGTCAGCATCAGAAAGCATTGGTTGTTTAAAAAAGAGGCAAAACAAGAAATGGTTTGATGAGGAATGTGCCGACATCGTAAAGAAAAGAAAGCTAGCAAAAATGAAATGGTTACACGAGCCAAATGAGGTAAATTTAGAGCAATTGGGTAGTGTTAGACGGGAAACCACCAAGTTACTAAAGAGTAAGAAGAGGGAATATTTGAGAGAGAAGATTAATGATCTTGAAATGAATGCAAAAAAATAGGAACATTAGAGAATTATATCAGGGAATTAGTATAGAGAAGAAAGGGTTTCAGGCTAGAACAAACATAATTCGGAATGAAAATGGGGATATGATTGCAGATTCTAGAAGTATATTAAATAGATGGAAAGGTTACTTTAATCAGCTATTAAATGTACATACAGAACAGGACATTGAGGAGGATAAGTTACAGACAGCAGAAATGCTAGTCGCAGAGCCAAGTGCATTAGAGGTTGAAATGGCGATTGAAAAATTGAAGATGTATAAAGCATCAGGTTCAGATGAGATCCCAGCAGAACTGATAAAATCAGGGGGAGAAAAATTTATGGACAAGATACGCTGGTTGCTTAGTATGATTTGGGAAAAAGAAGCTCTTCCAGATGAATGGAAGGAATCAATTATCGTACCAATTTATAAGAAAGGAGATAAAACTGATTGCAACAACTACAGAGGCATCTCATTACTTTCAACTTCGTACAAAATTCTATCAAATATATTAGTAAGCAGACTTACTCCCTATATTGATGACATTCTAGGAGATCATCAATGTGCATTTAGAAGAAACAGGTCTACAACAGATCAGATTTTTAGTATAAGACAGATTTTAGAAAAGAAATGGTACTGTACACCAACTATATGTAGACTTCAAAAAAGCATATGATTCAATTAAGAGGGAGAAGTTATATAATATCCTGCTGGAGTTCGGAATTCCTAAAAAGTTAGTTAGACTTATACGAATGTGTCTAAATGGCTCAAAGAGTAGGGTGCGTGTAGGCAAACAGTTTTCAGACACTTTTGAAATCCAGAATGGGTTGAAGCAAGGAGATGCACTATCTCCTCTACTATTTAATTTTGTACTAGATCATGCCATTAAATCTTTAGAGAATGTGGAAGGCTTACAACTGAATGGTATTAATAAGCTGTTAGTTTATGCTGATGATGTAGTACTACTGGCCGATAGCGAGGAGATACTGAAGGCCAACACGCACACACTATTGAGTAACACTAAGAAATTAGGACTGAGAGTTAATATCAGTAAAACTAAATATATGGTCACACGTAGAAATTCAGTATATAATGGAAATGGACAGTTAATGACAAATGAGGGAAATTTTGAGGAAGTGGCTGAATTCAAATACCTAGGAACAATAATCACAAATAGGAATGAGATGCACAAAGAAATTAAACATAGGCTCAATTCTGGAAATGCGTGCTATTATGCATTGCAGAGACTTTTGATGTCCCAACTCCTTTCAAAAAACGTTAAGCTGAAAATATATAAAACTATTATTCTACCAGTTATATTATATGGGTACGAAAAATGGACTCTTACTTTAAGGGAGGAAAGGAGATTACGAGTATTTGAAAATAAAGTTCTTAGGAAAATTTTTGGACCAAAGAGAGATGAACAGACAGGTGAATGGAGAAGACTTCATAACAATGAACTACATGGTCTTTACAGGAAGCCAGATATAATAAGAACAGTTAAGTCTCATAGACTGCGATGGGCAGGACATGTTGCGCGTATGGGGAATGAAAGATGTGCATGGAAACTTCTTGTACGAAAGCCAGAAGGAAAACGCCCAGTTGGTAGACCAAGAATGAGGTGGGAGAGCAACATTAACTATGATTTGAGGGAAGTAGATTATACAGGGAATGATTGGAAAGCATTAGCTCAGGATAGGGATGTATGGAGAGCTTATGTCCGCACGGCCATGAATCTACGGGTTTGATAGTGCCAGTGAGTAAGTAAGTAAGTAAGCTAATACTGTATATTATCCCAGTCAGTGCTTTTTTTTTGCATGTTCTTGAAGGGTTGCTGAATATGAGGGTCAATATTTTTGAGCTCATCTTCATTTCCCTCAATTTACACTTTCCCCTATTTTACACCATTTTCCCTGTTGTCCCTTTAAAAGTGTAAAAGAGGGGTAATACTGTATTTATTAAGTAAAACCATTGTATTTTTGAATTCCTTCTTCACCAAGCCTGTTAAACAGAACAGAGTTGTACTCACATCAGGTGCTTGTGGAGCTTTACTTCTGTAAGATAGGATCTTCATACTCTCCAAGTCACCACCGTGCAGGTTCTCAGACATGCACCTTTGCGCTTCTTTCTGTGATGGACTCAACATCTCATCGTCAGGATTCCTATCTTGATTTACCTGCAAATATACAGTGTGTTCTAATTTAAACAAAAAAATGTATTCAAGGAAATTGAATCACTTATTAACATCTTGCCTCTCTCATCTGGAACATGTTTCGAAGGACATTTCCATAATTTTCAGAACCAAACTGGAAAGTATTAAAATTTCATAAATTAGCTGTAAAGACTACAATAAATTATATATAGGAAAAACAAAAAGAAATTTAGACACTCGAACAAAATAACATTTTGGAATATTAAAAATCGTGAAATTGAGATATCGGCAATTGCAGCTGATAGTTTGGTAGAAAGTCATAGAATTGAAAAAACAAACAAACTTTTGAAACATTTGGCAAAAACCTTGGATTTGACAGTTTGGGAAAAAATATATGTTTTGAATAACAAATTTATATCCATTAATTTTGAAATTCCTGGCGAGAAAGATTTGATCTCAAAGTTCAACAGATCAACACATTACAGATGGCAACTTTGAAGATGAAGTTCAACAGTCATAAAGAGGGCTGAAGATGAGAGGGATGCCTCTTGAAATTGCAGAACCATGTTTGAAGATCACGGAGTTTATGAGGTGAGATTTCACGACTCACACTATTTATTAGTTATTAATAGCAAGCAGATTTTTAGGTTCTAAAAGTTAAGAATTCAACGTAGTAACATAGTGATAAAATTAATGTAATAAGACTTTATATCCAATCAACTGAATTTTTTTATAATATAACTTACAAAAACATTCCTCAATACCTTGTATGGGATCTAGCAATATTATATTTATATTACACATCTTACTTTTAAATTAAAAATAAATAATATAAATAGTTGTCTCTAATAGATTTTAAGAAGTAACATTTTGAGGTTCTGGGCAAGCTGACAATGATATAAAGGATTATACTGAAACATGTCCAAACAGAACTCAACATTAATTTGAGGTAAGATGTCCCCATTCTCACAAAAACTTAAACATAAATAGTTGATTGGATATACAGATTTATTAAATTAATTTTATCACTATCAGCCTCATGGGCTAGTGGTCAGCGTTTCTGACTACTGTTCATGAGGTCCCAGGTTTGATTCCCAGTCAACTCCAAGCACGACAGGCCTAGAAGGCCCTTGGCCTATCAGCCGGCCTCACATCCACATGTGTTAATCACAGAGGTAGACGATCACCTAGCCAGTGTAGGGGTGACATGTAGTCAGCATGTCGGGTCTCCCAGCCGTTATAGCTGGGCTTCTCAACCTGGAGTCGCTACTTATTGTAGCTACCTAAATGCCTCACAATGCTGGGTTGGCACCGGTCCCATACTGGCCGATTTTCCATGAGAAAATTTCTTTCCCCATGGAGACCTGAACCAATGCAAGTCCCATAGCTCTACGCCAACTCTTACTGCCTTAATCATTTGGCTATGGCGTGGATTCCCGGTCAAACCATATGAATTTTTCCTTAAAGGGAGTCATCCCTGTGGCTGTCATGGTCTGGAATTTAGGTTAAGAACTCTCCTGGCACTTCATTATCATTTATCATCTATCATATCAACGGGGTAATGTAACTCTGCCTTCTAGGTGCCCCAACTTCAGAAGTGGGTTACAATTAAGCCAATGCCAACACCAGAAATGTCGAAATGACAAACTGGGGCATTAAAAAAAAACACTGCAATTTTATCTTTTAGAATCTAGAAATCCACTCCCTCCTTATTAAATATTAAAATTTTAAAAATCTATTATATTATTTTTAGTCTGGACATCTTACCTCAATATTAATGTTGATTTGTTCTTGGACATGTTTCAAAACAATTCTGTTTTATGATCAGCTTTCCCAGACTGACGATAAAACAGAATTGTTTTGAAACATGTCCAAGAACAAATCAACATTAATATTGAGGTAACATGTCCAGACTAAAAATAATATAATTAAAATAACCTCAAAATATAACTTCCTAAAATTAAATATTATTTAAAATCTATACTTGATGTACAAGTTGTCCTCAACAAACAAAAAGTAAATAAATAAAAATAATAATAAGAATTAAATTAATCATGATTATTTCATACCTCATACTTCTATATTTCTTTAAATACAGCACTGCAGTATTTAAAGAAATATAGAAGTATGAGGTATGAAATAATCATGATTAATTTAATTCTTATGAATTTGAACCTCATAATGTTAAAAATTCCCAATTTTAATATATAAAAATAATAATTCTGCCTATGAGAAGACAGTCTTCCATCATCAACAATTACAATGGTAATTGTATCGGTTTTCTGAAAGACCTAATTTTTTTTAATAATTGATGAAGTTTTCTATACAGAAGTTTATTTTGGTTGAGGACAACTGATACAGCTAAAGAGAAAAATGTTCTGTCTAAACTGGGATTTGAACCCAAGATCTCCAGTGACACAACCTGTCTGGAGAGAAACTTTAGACTTTGGATCTCACACATACTTTTTTTGACCACGCAAGGACATGGAGAGCCTTGAATGAGGGATTAATGTCAGGGTCACCTCCAAGACAACTCAAAACTCCAAGCGTGACAGGCCTAGAAGGCCCTTGGCCTACCAGCCGGCTGCTGGCCTCACATCCACATGTGTTAATCATAGAGGTAAACAATCATCTAGCCAGTGTAGGGGTGACATGTAGTCAGCATGTTGGGTTCCCAGCCGTTATAGCTGGTTTTCTCAATATGGAGCTGCTACTTATTGTAGCTACCCAAATGCCTCGCAATGCTGGGTGGGTACCCGGTCCCATACTAGCCAAAATTCCATGAGAAAATTTCTTCCCCCATGGGAACTCGAATCAGCCCAAGTCTCATTGCTCTGCACCAAGGCATCTTGCCTTAACCACTCAGCTACAGCACGGGACAGACAACACAAACATTTAAGATAAAAAAACACCATACATTCATACTAAATGTGACGAATATGGTAATGACAATATTACAAATTTTACATTATGACAGAGACCTGAATGGAATTTTACCACTTATTTTATGTATATGCCAGTGAGTACAGCAAATCTTTCCTATAGAGGATGGACCTGCACCTTAAAACTGGATCCCATTTTTTAAATAAGAATAAATGTGGATTTAAAACCTATTATGAAAAAAAACATATATACCGTATATCTCAGCAGATAAGACGATAGTTGAACCATAAAAAAAAACTCAAAATCCAGAGTCGTCTTATAGGACAGATTTGATTGAAATTCATGTAAATTAAAACCATTATAAAATGAAAAAATACCTCACCAATGCATTTAAAATCCTGCAAAATCCTCACAAACCGATCAGTTGACATGTGGGAGGGGAACTGTTAGAGATTTAGTGAATCCCCGTGAGTACAGCTACTATCAAACCAGTCCTGAAAACATCAGGTTATTCAATTCTTTTGCAGTCTGTTTTGTGCAGTAAATAAACATGGACATTATTAACAGTGAGTGGAGAACATATTTTTAACAACTCACCTCATACAATTTCAAATTTCTTTGATACCAGCAGTTTCAGACAATATCTTGTTCCTCTTCAGTCATGATTTCCACTGATGAAATTCTCTGGTTGTTGATTTCTCTATGGACATCACCTCTTGTGCTGCCATCTTTGGTTGGGATTATAAATTTTGAAATTAAATTTTTATCCACTGGAATATTGAAGTTCATAGATCGATATATATTCTTCTGAATGAATATCTTTTCCTAAACTGTCAATTCCAACGTTTATCTAATTGTTTCAAAAGTTTTGCCTCTTTTTCAATTTTATTATGTGCAGCAATTGCTGATTTTTCAATTTCACAATTTTTAACATTTCTAAAATGTTCTTTAGTATGTGTTTCCAAATTCCTTTTTGTTTTTCCTATGTATACTTTGCTACAATCATTACAATTTATTTGATAAATTCCAGATTTCTTACTGTCAGGGATGTTAATTTTTTTATTGGTACTTTTTTCCAGACTAAATTTATTTATTGGTGCCGAAGTAATGTTGTGTTTGTCAAAAATTTTTTAAAATTTTCTATGTACTACCAGATGGTAATTTTCTTGAATTTCTTCTTTTCTTTGTAGTGTAGAACAGTTTGTAGGGTAGAACATTCTTTAAGTTGTTTTACCTTTTGAATTTCTTTAATTTGTTTGATATTAATAATTAAATTAATGTTTTTATTACCTCACCTCATATCCTTTTTCTTCTATACTGCAGTTTCGGAGCTTATCTCCATCGTCAGTAGCCTCTGGTCGACCGGAGTTATGTCGTTTCTTGGCGGTTTCCTTCTTACTTCTATCGGTGGACCGATGAACCTCTGGATTAGGTCAAAATTTGCGGGAGTTTCAAAATTCATGAGTTTTTCTTTTTTGTTTTTTTGGATGTGGATTTTTTCCCAGACTGTGAGTTCCTTTAGTTTATCTGTTTGTTTGATTAGGCTAGCTTCTATATCAATTAAATGTTTTTCAGACCAAGCATGGGCTGCTACTGCTGACTTGTCCACTTCACCCTTTTTTACATTTCTAAGGTGTTCCTTCAATCTAGTTTTTAAATTTCTTTTTGTTTTTCCTATATAGATTTTGTCGCAATCTTGACATTTGATCTGATATATTCCTGATTTATATTCTTCTCCAATTTTTCATTTTTGTTGGTTTTAATTATCTTGTTTAGGCTGTATTCATTCTTGGGGCCAATCGAATGTTAAACTTATTGAAAATTTTCTGGAACTTGTGGTGTTTTACAGGATGGTACGTGAATTTTTTGAATCTTATGTTCTCTTCTGTTTGTTTTTTAAGTGTGCTTTCATTAATTAGTTTTTGCCTTTTAAACTTATTTATTTTCTTGTGTACCATGTTCTCTTCATAACCATTTTCTATTGCTACTTTAATTATGTATTCTTTTTCTTTTTCATATTTTTCATGGTTCAGGGGTACATTCACCAATCTGTGTGTTAGGCTATTGAATACAGCTTCTTTGTGAGCGAAATGGTTGAATCCTGATGCCTTAATGTAGTTATCTTTATGTGTGTTCTTTCTGTATATTCCAAATTCTATTTTGTTTTTTTTTTCGTTTCTAGTTAGGGTTAGATCCAAAAATGAGATTTGTCTGTCAGTTTCAGTTTCCATTGTGAATTTTACAGTTTTGCTCTGAAGGTTCAGGAGTTTTAAGGCATCTTCTATTTGTTTATGGTTTATAATGGCTATTATATCGTCAACATATCTGCGCCAAAATTTGAACGTTAATGGGTGTCCCTTTGTGATTTTCTGTTCAAAACTACCCATGAATAAATTGGCCAGAAAGGGAGATAGGGGGTTCCCCATGGAAAGTCCAAAATTTTGTTTGTAGTATTTCCCATTGTATGTAAAGAACATTTGTTCGATGCACAATTTTGTCAAAATGATGTATTCTTCTATCTTTTCCTTTTCCAAATTATTGTTCGTTAACCATTTTTCCAGAATATCAATGGTGGTTTCTCTTGGGACACTGGGAAACAATGAAATTACATCAAAAGAAACTAACCTGTCAGTTGGATCTAATTCTGTGTGCTTTGATATTATTCTCTTAGATTGAAACCATTTAATCTGGCTATATTTAGGATATTCTTGTATTCTTTCTTAACATTTTCTTCTTCTAGTGGGACATTTATTAATCTATATAAGAGGCTATTAAATATTGTATGTTTATGTGCAGAAGTATTGAAGCCCATTGATTTGATATAATTATCAGTATGTGTATCCTTCCTGTATACATCAAATTCAATTTTTTGAATTTTTTCATTCCTAATTATGTATAAATCTAAAAACAGAATTTGGTTTTCAATTTCTGATTCTATGGTAAATTTAATTGATACATCTTGCAGATTAAGTAATTTCAACGCATCATCTACAAGTTTAGAATTTATTATCGAAATAATGTCATCCACATATCTGTACCAACTCTTGAAAATCCATGGGTAAGCCTTGGTGATATGGCACTCAAAGTAATTCATGTATAAATTAGCCAAAAATGGCAAAAGAGGATTTCCCATAGATAAACCCGAAACTTGTTTGTGAAATTTGCCGTTGAAGGTAAAATAAGCATTGCGTATACAAAGTTTTGTAAGGTTGATATATTCCTCTAATACTTCTTTTTTTAATTCTAAAGAACTCAACCATTTTTCCAAAAAATTCAACATTTTTTCTATTGGAGCACTTGGAAACAATGAAAATAACATCGAAGGATACAAATCTGTCATTATGAACCACTCTAATGTTACTCAATTTATCAACTAGTTGTAAAGAATTTTTAATACCTTTGTTTTGGAATTCTGTACCAGCCAATTTGATAAGTAGTAACACGGTGACCTTATATTATTAATTATAGGTCTCATTTTGTTCCCAATTTTATGGGATTTTGGGGAGACCATACATTCTTGGATTGGAAGAATTTGGGACTTTCAATTTGAGTTTTTCTTTTTCAGAGATTATGTTCTTCATTTGTTTTATAGTTTTGTCAAATGTTTTTGGTAGGGGATCCATTTTTATTTCAAATATTCTTTAGATTCTAAAAAATTTTCCATCCTCTTGATATATTCTGATTTTTCTAAAATTACCATTTTATTCCCCTTATCAGCTTTAGAAAATATTATATTTTTGTTATTTATCTTTTTTTAAAATGGCCACTTAAAGAATGCTCTACTCTACAAACTGTTAGTAAAGAAAAGAAGAAATTCGAGAAAATTACTTACCATCCGGTAGTACCTAGGAAATTTCAAAAAATGTTTGACAAATACAACTTTAATAATTAAATTAATGTTTTTATTACCTCACCTCATATCCTTTTTCTTCTATACTGCAGTTTCGGAGCTTATCTCCATCGTCAGTAGCCTCTGGTCGACCGGTGTTATGTCGTTTCTTGGCGGTTTCCTTCTTACTTCTGTCGGTGGACCGATGAACCTCTGGATTAGGTCAAAATTTGCGGGAGTTTCAAAATTCATGAGTTTTTCTTTTTTGTTTTTTTGGATGTGGATTTTTTCCCAGACTGTGAGTTCCTTTAGTTTATCTGTTTGTTTGATTAGGCTAGCTTCTGTATCTATTAAATGTTTTTCAGACCAAGCATGGGCTGCTACTGCTGACTTGTCCACTTCACCCTTTTTTACATTTCTAAGGTGTTCATTCAATCTAGTTTTTAAATTTCTTTTTGTTTTTCCTATATAGATTTTGTCGCAATCTTGACAGATCTGATATATTCCTGATTTATATTCTTGTCCAATTTTTTCATTTTTGTTGGTTTTAATTATCTTGTTTAGGCTGTATTCATTCTTTGGGGCCAATCGAATGTTAAACTTATTGAAAATTTTCTGGAACTTGTGGTGTTTTACAGGATGGTAAGTGAATTTTTTGAATCTTATGTTATCTTCTGTTTGTTTTTTAAGTGTGCTTTCATTAATTAGTTTTTGCCTTTTAAACTTATTTAAATAACTTATTTAAATAAATTTAAAAGGCAAAAATAACTTATTTAAATAAGTTTAAAAGGCAAAAACTAATTAATGAAAGCACACTTAAAAAACAAACAGAAGAGAACATAAGATTCAAAAAATTCACTTACCATCCTGTAAAACACCACAAGTTTCATTAATTAGTTTTTGCCTTTTAAACTTATTTAAATAAGTTTAAAAGGCAAAAACTAATTAATGAAAGCACACTTAAAAAACAAACAGAAGAGAACATAAGATTCAAAAAATTCACTTACCATCCTGTAAAACACCACAAGTTCCAGAAAATTTTCAATAAGTTTAACATTCGATTGGCCCCAAAGAATGAATACAGCCTAAACAAGATAATTAAAACCAACAAAAATGAAAAAATTGGACAAGAATATAAATCAGGAATATATCAGATCAAATGTCAAGATTGCGACAAAATCTATATAGGAAAAACAAAAAGAAATTTAAAAACTAGATTGAATGAACACCTTAGAAATGTAAAAAAGGGTGAAGTGGACAAGTCAGCAGTAGCAGCCCATGCTTGGTCTGAAAAACATTTAATAGATACAGAAGCTAGCCTAATCAAACAAACAGATAAACTAAAGGAACTCACAGTCTGGGAAAAAATCCACATCCAAAAAAACAAAAAAGAAAAACTCATGAATTTTGAAACTCCCGCAAATTTTACCTAATCCAGAGGTTCATCGGTCCACCGACAGAAGTAAGAAGGAAACCGCCAAGAAACGACATAACACCGGTCGACCAGAGGCTACTGACGATGGAGATAAGCTCCGAAACTGCAGTATAGAAGAAAAAGGATATGAGGTGAGGTAATAAAAACATTAATTTAATTATTAAATTAAACCTCATAGTGTTCTTTCCCTGTGAAAGTTAAATAAATACAACATTACTTCGGCACCAATAAATAAATTTAATCTGGAAAAACTTGTAAGTACCAATAAAAAAAATCAACATCCCTGATAGTAAGAAATCTGGAATTTATCAAATAAATTGTAATGATTGTAGCACACAGTATACATAGGAAAAACAAGAAGGAATTTGGAAACACGCACTAAAGAACATTTTAGAAATATTAAAAATAGTGAAATTGAAAAATCAGCAATTGCTGCACATAGTTTCCTAGAACATCATAAAATTGAAAAAGAGGCAAAACTTTTGATATAATTAGATAAAAATTTAATTTCAAAATTTATAATCCCAACCAAAGAGGGCAGCACAAGAAGTGATGTTCATAGATAAATCAACAACCAGAGAATTTCATCAGTGGAAGTCATGAAGAGGGACAAGATATTGTCTGAAACCGCCGGTATCAAAGAAATTTGAAATTGTATGAGGTGAGTCATTAAAAATATGTTCTCCACTCACTATTAATGATATAACCTCATAATGTTTACTTCCTAACATTAATTTAAATATGGACATTATTGCTTATATGTCCACCGCTGTGGTCTCGAGGTAGCTTGCTGCCTTGTCACGCAGCGGGCCCAGGTTCAATCCCAGGTCGGGGCAGTTTTTCTGGGTGAGGTTTCTATCGGGGTTTTCCTCACCTGTAAGACAAATGTCAGGAAAACTTTAAGGCCCAAACAGTCCCCGAAATCATATGGCCATCATCATCATCATCCTTCACCGGTGTGGAAAGCAACGGGAAGCTACCACACCTACAATTCCCTAGTAAAGCTGCAAGGATAGCATGAAAATGCTACGATTGCAGTGAAGGACCTGCCTTTGGGCAGAATTACTATGGATGGATTGCTTATATTGCATTGTTTCTTTTAATTATTAATATAGTGTTATTATTACTATGCATGATGCAAAGGGCACTGTATAACATTTAAATATGTAGATAACTATCTTTGGGTTTGATAGTAGCATAACAAGAAATTCTCACGCGGCAAGTTTTCCTTCCTTATCATAACAATCTCCTTTCCCCTCTACCGCCTTCCATGCGACAGGTCTCACCTCTCGTGCTAGTACAACTTACCGAAAGTGTAGCAGTGTTGCCGGTCGAATGAAAATAAAATGTATTTATTTATCATAATGAGGGGTTAAAATATTAACAATATGTAACATAAAATTTAATTTGAAAAATTACAAATACGCTAATTTTGTATACGCTATACAGTAAGCTAGTAATGAAGTAATGACCAGTGATCTAAACTAAATTCACTAAATTGATAAATTTGGGGGTCGTCTTATAGCACAGATATATGCTAAAACTATAAAACTTTGACAAAAATCTATACCTCGTCTTATCTGAAGGTCGCCTTAACTGCCGAGATATACGGTAACTGTAAAATTAATACCTGTAATTTTTCTTTTTTTTGTATTAAATGATGTAGATCATTTGAGAACCAGTTTCTATCTTACCTTAAAATGTCCAAGTTCAAAATTTGTTGTGCTTCTCACTGGAATGAATCGGTCGCCACCATGTGGAGTTTTCGCACCTGGATCAACCAAGTAAATACATAAATTATTTTTGTCTGGAAGTATAGCATGTCATCAATACTTTTTTAATTTGCAAAAAGATTAATGTAGTAAGAAATAAAATTAATACTAAAATTTAAAATAAATTCTTCAATGCCTCATATCCTGTCTTCTAATTATTCCAGTTTCGAAACCTTATCAGTTTCAACTTCAGTCATTTTATGACTGCTGTTCTGTCGTCTAGAAGCACTGCTTCTTACTCCATCTGTTAGTGGACTGATGAACCTCCAAATCGAATCAACTTCCTGGGGATTTCAAAATTAATTCATTTTTCTTTTTTAATGTGAATTTTTTCCCAAACTGTAAGCTCTTTAGATTTTCTGTTTTAAATAATTAGCCTTTCTTTTAAATTGATGGGAAATTATCCACATAAAAAATAACAAGAAAAGAAAGATTACTAAATTTTGAAATTCCCAGGGAACTTGATTTCATTTGGAGGTTCATCAGTCTACCAACAGATGGAGTAAGAAGCAGTGATGCTAGATGATAGAACAGGAGTCCTGAAAATACTGCAGATGAAACTGGTCTAATTAGAAGACAGGATATGAGGTGAGATAATAAAGAATTTATTTTAAATTTAAAGTTAATTAATTGTAAAATATACCTCATAGTGATATTTCCTAAATAGTTCAAGCAAAACTTAATATATTTAAAAAAATGTAAATCAAATTACTAAAGATATATGATTTATTTTAGGAAGCAATATTTTGAGGTTCTTTTAATCAAGTTTTTTTGAGTCTGTAATCATCTTACCTCAATTTAATGTTGATTTGTTCTCGAACATGTTTCGATATAATCTTTCTGGCCAAGAAGGGTAGCAAAACTGTTTCGAACCCAACTTCTACTCCAGTTTCCTTTCACTCTATCAAAAGAATTATCTCAAATAAATATATCAATAAACTTAGAGAAGAATACACCACCAAAACTGGAAAGGAATGGGAAAATCTACAAGCTTATGACATTACTACATTACAAAGAAAATCTGCAGTTGCAATATTCAGACTGCTAACGGGACATGACTGCCTGAATAAACACCTACACAGACTTGGCATAACAGATTCACCTAAATGCCCTTTTTGCAATTTAAATGAAGATATGGAAAGAAACCATCTCCTCCGTTGTCCAGCTTTTGTAGAAGAGACCAGCCTTTCTGCTAAATATTGGAGTGCAAGAGAGCGAATGATTTCATTATCAAGTGCTCGACATTAGATACCAACCAACCATAATCTTCTGTCATCTTCAGCTTGACCAGACTGATGAGTTTTATTTTGTGAACCCTGGATGTCGATATCAGCTCCCTCTTCCAGCTGACCGAAGAACTTCCATACAAGGTCACATTCCCCAAATGGTGAGTTTGTTTGTATTTTCTAAATGTTTTATTAATGTAGTGTTTGAATTTACTTGTTTTTTCAGCCCAAACATGAACAGCAACTGCTGATTTGTCTATTTCCCCATTTTTAATATTTCTTGTGTGTTCATTGGTTCTAATTTTCAGGTCTCTTTTTGTTTTCTATATATATATATATATATATCTTTTCACAACCAGTACATTCAATTTGATATATTCCTGATTTTTTACTTTGATTTATTTTTCCATTTTTGTTGTTTTTTATTAGTTTAAATAAACTGTGGTCATTTTTTGGTGCTAATTTAATATTAAATTTGATATTTTTTGGAATTTATTGTGTGCCAAAGGGTGATATGTGAATTTCCTGTATTTTTTACTGGTGGTTTTTCTTTTTCAAGAATGCTTTTGTTGATCATTTTTTGTTTCTTATACTTTTCTATCCTTTTGATGTTTTTATTATTAATTTAACATTTCTCAATGAAAGATAAATTATATTTGAAGAGAAAAATTTTCGCCTAGACCGAGACTCGAACCCGGGACCTTTGGCTTGCCGGGCCAAATGCTCTACCAACTGAGCTACCGAGGCAAGTTACGATCTAGATGCAAATTTTTCTCTTATATACGTTGTAATTCCCTCTCACCAAATGCTTTTGAAACCATTGTTTCTATAATTAAATTAATGTTTTTATTACCTCACCTCATATCTTTTTTCTTCTATACTGCAGTTTCGGAGCTTATCTCCATCGTCAGTAGCCTCTGGTCGACCGGTGTTATGTCGTTTCTTGGCAGTTTCCTTCTTACTTCTGTCGGTGGACCGATGAACCTCTGGATTAGGTCAAAATTTGCAGGAGTTTCAAAATTCATGAGTTTTTCTTTTTTGTTTTTTTGGATGTGGATTTTTTCCAGACTGTGAGTTCCTTTAGTTTATCTGTTTGTTTGATTAGGATAGCTTCTGTATCTATTAAATGTTTTTCAGACCAAGCATGGGCTGCTACTGCTGACTTGTCCACTTCCCCTTTTTTACATTTCTAAGGTGTTCCTTCAATCTAGTTTTTAAATTTCTTTTTGTTTTTCCTATATAGATTTTGTCGCAATCTTGACATTTGATCTGATATATTCCTGATTTATATTCTTGTCCAGTTTTTTCATTTTTGTTGGTTTTAATTATCTTGTTTAGGCTGTATTCATTCTTTGGGGCCAATCGAATGTTAAACTTATTGAAAATTTTCTGGAACTTGTGGTGTTTT
The DNA here is from genome assembly GCA_030220185.1 of Diploptera punctata. Taxonomy (NCBI): domain Eukaryota; kingdom Metazoa; phylum Arthropoda; class Insecta; order Blattodea; family Blaberidae; genus Diploptera; species Diploptera punctata. Next base: position 886,218 of record JASPKZ010007538.1, on the reverse strand, counting down.
ACAGGATGGTACGTGAATTTTTGAATCTTATGTTCTCTTCTGTTTGTTTTTTAAGTGTGCTTTCATTAATTAGTTTTTGCCTTTTGAACTTATTTATTTTCTTGTGTACCATGTTCTCTTCATAACCATTTTCTATTGCTACTTTAATTATGTATTCTTTTTCTTTTTCATATTTTTCACGGTTCAGGGGTACATTCACCAATCTGTGTGTTAGGCTATTGAATACAGCTTCTTTGTGAGCGAAATGGTTGAATCCTGATGCCTTAATGTAGTTATCTTTATGTGTGTTATATTCCAAATTCTATTTTGTTTTTTTCGTTTCTAGTTAGGGTTAGATCCAAAAATGAAATTTGTCTTTCAGTTTCAGTTTCCATTGTGAATTTTACAGTTTTGCTCTGAAGGTTCAGGAGTTTTAAGGCATCTTCTATTTGTTTATGGTTTATAATGGCTATTATATCGTCGACATATCTGCGCCAAAATTTGAAAGTTAATGGGTGTCCCCTTGTGATTTTCTGTTCGAAACTACCCATGAATAAATTGGCCAGAAAGGGAGATAGTGGGTTTCCCATGGAAAGTCCAAAATTTTGTTTGTAGTATTTCCCATTGTATGTAAAGAACATTTGTTCGATGCACAATTTTGTCAATATGATGTATTCTTCTATCTTTTTCTTTTCCAAATTATTGTTCGTTAACCATTTTTCCAGAATATCAATGGTGGTTTCTCTTGGGACACTGGGAAACAATGAAACTACATCAAAAGAAACTAACCTGTCAGTTGGTTCTAATTCTCTGTGCTTGAAATCCTCTATCAATTCCAAAGAATTGTCGATTGAAAGGTTCTCAAACCCTCCCATATTCTTGTATTCGCTACATAACCATCTAGCTATTTGGTATGATGGGGACCCTATACAGTTGATAATGGGTCTCATTTTGTTTCCTGCCTTATGTGTTTTCGGGAGGCCGTGCATATTAGGGTTTTTAGGGTTGGGAACCTTTAGGTAAAACTTCTTTTGTTTGGTTAGGATATTGTTTACTTTCTTGAGGGTGTTGTCCACCTCTTTGATGCATTTCGGAAGTGGGTTAGATTTAATTTCAGTGTATTCAGTTGATTCCAAAAGGTTGTACATTCTGTTTTTATAATCAACAATGTCCATGATTACTATTTGATTTGCTTTGTCAGCTTTTGTGACTATTACATTTTTCTTGTTTATTTCTTTGATGATTTTCATGTTTCCCTTTCCCGTTTTGTTTATAGGATTTTCTTTGATCTCCTCAATAATTTTTGCGCATTCATTTCTAATCAAGACCTTCTCTTCTGTGTTCATTCCTTCTATGGCAATTTCTATGTCTGCTACGTAATCATCTATATTGTTAGAGAAGTTCACACATGTTTTTAGGCCTAGTTCCAATATTTCCATTTCTTGTGTGCTAAAATTTTGGGAAGACAAATTTACTACATTATTTTTGCATTCTTTTTCTATTTTCCGCTTGTTTGGGTTTCCCATGAAACATTTCTTTGATTTTAAATTTTCGATTTTATTGTTTTGTTTGACTGATTTTTCTCTTATAATTTGGTTTATTTTGTTGAAAAAAAAAAACAAAAAAGAAAAACTCATGAATTTTGAAACTCCCGCAAATTTTGACCTAATCCAGAGGTTCATCGGTCCACCGACAGAAGTAAGAAGGAAACCGCCAAGAAACGACATAACACCGGTCGACCAGAGGCTACTGACGATGGAGATAAGCTCCGAAACTGCAGTATAGAAGAAAAAAGATATGAGGTGAGGTAATAAAAACATTAATTTAATTATTAAATTAAACCTCATAGTGTTCTTTCCCTGTGAAAGTTAAATACATTGTTTCTATCTTTGCAAATGGCAGCTTCTTAGTTAAGAAGACATTTATTGGGAATTTAACATTACTTTATAAAGCTAGTAAGGCTTCTAATGATATTTTTATTATTAATTTAACATTTCTTAACATTTCTTAACGAGTCTCGGTCTAGGCGAAAATTTTTCCCTTCAAATATAATTTTCCTATCCTTTTGTTTACCATTTTTTCATCAAACCCGTTTTCTCTTGCTACTTTCATTATGTGTTTTTTCTCAATTTTGAAATCTTCTTTGCTTAACCCGTCAGTGACGCACCCTTTTACTTGCTTTCCTACTGCATGGACGGAGGCCATTTTAACATTTTAGTATTCCTAGAACACTGATTTGTATAAACGATAACTTTTTTAAATATAGATGGATTTGAACGAAATTTTTACTTGTTAGCTCAGAAATAAATGAGAAATTTAATACATACCGTATGGAGTTCAGTAGCCTTTATAAACTATTAAAAAAAATTTTGAAATCTGAATTTCTCTCTCATGATACACATTTTTACTAAATAATTTGATTTGCTCACATTGGACATCCCTGTTTCTTTCTGTGAGACACTAAATATATTGTGTGGCATAGTGCTGATTCATCTGTAACTTGTATATACAAAAGCAGCTGACATAACCAAAATCAGAATGAATATTTAGAAGAGTGAACTCAAGCTCAATCTTGTGTCAAAGCACTAGCAATGTTTATACTTGGAATCTGAATTATTGCTTGGATTCGTATAAAAATTCTACAGCAGTTATTTACAACTACACAGACCATAAAAATAATTTTCTCTAATTTTAGTACTATTAATTTTAGAAATAAAAAATCACATCACCTTAGTAGTTGAGCTTGGTGCGATACAGCTCGAAACACTCTTCAATTCACAGACCTACATCACATTCTTGGCAACAATAAACAGATGTCTTTCTTCTCCCATGTTTAGTACAAACAACACACCTCCTTTGAGGTTTCAATTTATCACTTTTAGGGGTAATTTTTCTGATTAAGTGTCTTTTAGGTTACGACTGGCCATAATTACATATATAACGCATGACACCGCGCCTCAGACTGATTCCTTGTAAGTAACATCTATTTGAAAGAGGCAAAATAAATCAGGTATTCCCCTAAACAGGTCGATTTATATATCAATCGATAGCTTGTATATCATTTTATCGACCTGAAAAATTAGATTGTGTATAAGTTTATTAGAAGCCCTGCAGAAAGCAGCACAAAGCTAGGTCTGTGTGCCATCGAGTGTTGAAGTAAGAAACTACTTCAACCTCAATACCACATGCACAAAATGTGATCACAGCTGATTCATACACTTAGAAAGAAAGCTAAGATCTTAGGCTTCAAAATTATGTTGTCCATACGCAAATATAAGAATATACAGCAGTAAAAAAAAACAAATGAAAAGGTCGCACGCATTTAGAGAAAATTACGATTACTTCAATCTCATCTGATTTTTAAAAAAATAATATGAAATTAAATTTTAAACAAATATTATTTTTATTCATATGTCCTGAAAGCTCATCATTTCTACGTTAAACACAAATAAATTACATATTTGTAGCTTCAATAATGTATGATCCAGAACAAAAAGAAAACACGCCTGCATAGGTCTATACCACGTATAGATGTCGGCAATAAGTGAAGAAGAGAGGGTCTATACCACGTATGGATGTCGGCGCTGACGGGTTAAGGGTAAGTTGACCAATCTGTAAGGTAAACTATTGAACGCTGCCAATTTATGTCTTATTAGATTGAACCCTGTTGATTTAATAAAATTTTCCATACAAGTTTCTTCCCTATGAATCCCAAATTCAATTTTTCTTTTTTCTTCATTTCTAACCAATTCAAGATCCAAAAAAGGTTTGTGTTTATTTTCTTCTGTTTCTATGGTAAATGTAATGTTTATACTCTGTATAATTTAACAGTTTTAGGGAATCTTCTACATTGATGTTTTTATTATTAATTTAACACTTCTCACTGAAGGATAAATTATATTTGGAGAAAAATTTTCGCCTAGACCGAGATGGCAAAAATGTTTCTCTTCAAATATAATCTTCTCCATGTTTTTCTTTTACAATACAAATTATATCATCTGCATATCTGCTCCAAAATTTAAACATTGTGGGATGTGCTTTTGTGATTTTACATTCAAAATCGCTCATAAATAAATTTGCTAGGAAAGGCAATAATGGGGTTTCCCACTGAGAGCCCCAACAAAAATGAAAAAACTGATCAAATAGAAAATCAGGAATATATCAAATTGAATGTACTGGTTGTGAAAAGAAAAAATATATTAATTTCTAACCAATTCAAGATCCAAAAAAGGTTTGTGTTTATTTTCTTCTGTTTCTATGGTAAATTTAATGTTTATACTCTGCATAATTTAACAGTTTTAGGGAATCTTCTACATTGATGGTTTTTATTATTAATTTAACACTTCTCACTGAAGGATAAATTATATTTGAAGAGAAAAATTTTCGCCTAGACCGAGACGGCAAAAATGTTTCTCTTCAAATATAATCTTCTCCATGTTTTTCTTTTACAATACAAATTATATCATCTGCATATCTGCTCCAAAATTTAAACATTGTGGGATGTGCTTTTGTGATTTTACATTCAAAATTGCTCATAAATAAATTTGCTAGGAAAGGCAATAAAGGGGTTTCCCACTGAGAGCCCCAACAAAAATGAAAAAACTGATCAAAGTAAAAAATCAGGAATATATCAAATTGAATGTACTGGTTGTGAAAAGAAAAAAATATATAGGGGGAAAAAAACCTGAAAATTAGAACCAAGGAACACATAAGAAATATTAAAAATGGGGAAATAGAAAAATCTGTAATTGCTGCTCATGTTTGGGCCGAAAAACACAATGTAAATTCAAACACTAGATTATTAAAACAGTTAGAAAATACAAAGGAACTCACCATTTGGGAAACAATTTAGCTACATTCAGAAGAACAAAAATAGAGTTATGAATTTTGAAATTCCTGCTGAACATGACCCTGTATGGAGCTTCTTCGGCCAGCCAGAATAAGAAGCTGAAATTGACATCCAGGGTTCACAACATAAAACTCATCTGGCCAAGCTGAAGATGATATAGAAGATTATATCGAAACATGTTCGAGAACAAATCAACATTAAATTGAGGTAAGATGATTACAGACTAAAAAAAACTTGACTAAAGATAAAGTTTAAAATGGAAGTACTTCCAGCTAATACTGGAGTACATTCATTATATTTGTTCTAAGAAAAATGTTGGTACAAATATCTACTATGCCTCATTTTGATTATTGCGATATTCTTTTTACAGACCTAAATACTGTTTTTACCCAGAGATTCAAAGTGTTTATAATCCGTGCACACATTTTATTTGTGGTATTTACAGATTAGATCACGTTACACAATCCCTGGAACAACTGTCGTGACTTCGTCTACAAGATCGTAGAACTTCCATTTCCTATCTCTTCTCTTTAAAATACTACACACATTGCTATCTAATTATTTATCACATCCCTTCAATAGACTCTCTGATCCCATCAGCACATTGTCATTTATATCCCTCCTCATCACAATACCTATTACTCAATCTTATCATAAGCTACCGAGGCGAGTTACGATCTAGATGCAATTTTTTCTGTTATATACGTTGTAATTCCCTCTCACCAAATGCTCTCTTGTTAGAACATGGAATTCTCTTCTACACTATACCAGAGACTGTTGAACTATAACATCCTTCAGTAACAAACTTAAGTATTATTTATGGAATGAAGAAAATAAGATAGAATTTGGAATTTACAGAAAGAAGACACATATAGATAACTACATAAAAGCTTTAGGTTTCAATCACATAGCTCACAAAGAAGCAGTTTTCAATAGTTTGACACATAGATTAGTGAACATACCAATGAACAAAGAAAATTATGAAAAAGAAAAAGAACACATAATCAACGTAGCCACGAAAAATGGTTTTGCTATAAAAATGATACTCAAAAAAATAAACAAGTTCAAAAGACAAAAATTTATTAATCAAAGCACTCTTCTAAAAGTAAAAGAAGATAATGTAAAATTTAGAAAATTCACATATCATCCATTAAAACACCACAAGTTTCAAAAAAATTTTAAAGATTTCAACATAAGGTTAGCACCCAAAAATGACTACAGCATCAGTAGACTCATTAGACCTAATAAGAATGAGAAAATTAAAGAAGAAAACAAATCAGGGATTTATCAAATTAAATGTGAAGAATGTGAGAAATTCTACATAGGAAAAACTAAAAGAAATTTGAAAACTAGAGTTAAAGAACATCTCAGGAATGTCAAGAAAGGGGAAGTAGAGAAAAATCTGCAGTGGCTGCCCATGCATGGTCTGAAAAACATCTTATCGAGAAAGAAGCAAAATTATTAAAACAAATAGAAAAACCTAAAGAACTTACTGTTTGGGAAAAGATCTACATTCAAAAGAGCGAAAAGAAGAAATTAATGAACTTTGAAATTCCCGGTGAGAATGACCTGGTTTCAAGGTTTTTCAGTCAGCCAATGGAAGGAGAGAAGGACAACTCTTCAAGACGACAGAACAACGGTCGTGATGTTACTGAGGATGGAACAGAAACTATGTTCCGAAACTAGTTTATAATCAAATAAGAAGAACAATATGAGGTGAGTGATAAACATATTCTACCTTAATATTATTTATTAACTGGCAGAAAACATCTCTGATAAAATGTGCTGATTGTGATAAGATATACGTAGGTAAAACAAAGAGAAACTTGACCATTAGAATGAAAGAACACATTAGAAAAGTAAGAAATGGAGAAATAGAATCTTCAGTAGCTGCCCACCTTCAGGCCAGAAAAACATAAAATTGATGTAAACACTAAATTATTAAAACAGAAAACACTAAAGAGCTGACTGTTTGGGGGATCTACATTCAAAAGAATAAAAATAAGATTATAAATTTTGAAATTCTCAGGGAAAAAGACTTAATTTATAAGTTCTTTGGTCAACCTTAAGATGGAGTGCGGATTGATATCTAGGGCCGACAATATAAAAATCAGCAGTCTAAACAAGCTGATGATGGTATGGAAAGCACATCAAAACATGTCCAATGATAAACAAATATTTATGAGGTAAGATGTACCAGATTCACCTTATTTATTAAGAAGAACCTCATAATGTTACTTCCTGTTGTAATTCATTAACTGATATAGATGATCATCCTGAGTGTATAAATCAGCATAATTAGATTTGTGTGTTATATCTTACCTGGTGTTCTTGAAGGTGACTTTTTAGTGACTAAACCTTCTGCTGATGAATTATTCAGCTTGTTTGGTGATTTTGAAAAACTTGCATTTACTGAAGTAGAAAGTTTTGACTTGGAAATGTTTAGACTCGTATTACTGGTAAGAACAAAATATGGTATTAAAATATTGTACAAAAATTAAGTCAATATAAATTACATATGAAGAGCTTAGGGCAATAATATAAGCCACATATTGTTCTTTCTGAGAAATAAGGATTTTAATTATTTAACTTTCACAGGGAAAGAACACTATGAGGTTTAATTTAATTATTAAAGGATTTTAATGTTTCAAAAAATTATATATACTAATTGTGCAGTATTGTTAATACATTGTGTGTCTATATGTTTAACTCATCACTGACGCACTTACAAATGATTTTATGGATATTTCAATACATTTATTTATTATCATTGTATAAATGACATTTCTTAACAGAATGTGGCTTATCATGTTACTGCCCTATGCCCTTCATATATATTATTTAATAAACTAATCTGGTGTACACTAACTTGTCCCATTGGAAACTAACAAAATGAAGTGAGTGAACATCCATTTCTTAAAATATGGGCTGAACTTTGGAGTGTGACATTCTATGATTTTCCATACAACATTCTTATGCCACTCTTGCACTTCATACCTTTACCATTTGTAATAACATTTCGTAGTATTTTAAACATTTTACGATTCTTAAAACATATTTTACACTTATTAAATATTTATTTGTGTGTGCAAATTGTGCTATTTATCTCTCCATGAAATTCTATAGAATTGCAGTGCACATGCTTAATGTAACTTCCACTAGATGGCAGGACATATCTGTGAAATCTGTGTGACCAACATTCGCAATTAATTCCAAACAATACTTCAAGAAATTTACTTAATTTTGTTAGATTCCGATGGAACACTACATTAGTTTATAGTTTAATAAATAATAAGCATGTGATTTATTTAGGTTATAAACATGTTTGGAAATTTATTGTGAAGGTTGGTGACACCAATATATATCCTGCCACCTGATGGAAGTTTCATTATGCATTCACGTATGTGGAATATGATTCTGTAGAAGTTAGAAAAAATCAGAGAGAGATACAACCATTTGCCCATGTAGATGAATATAATTGTAAAAAATGTGTTTCAAGAATTATTCGGTTAAAGTGTACTCTTTGTCTCACATGAATTATTGTAAGTTCTACAGAATTGCAGTGTGCATGTGCAAGTTGTTGTAATGGTTAATGCAGCTTCCGGTAGATGGCTCTGAAGTCGGCATTACCAACTCTCGGAATAAATTCCCAAATGCTAAAAAAAAAAATCTTCAGATGACAATGTGGCAAACGAAGAAGAAACTGATATAAATAAAGAATGGGAGGCTATAAGAGATACTATTAAATTGTCAGCATCAGAAAGCACGGGTTGTTTAAAAAAGAAGCAAAACAAGAAATGGTTTGATGAGAAATGTGTCGACATTGTAAAGAAAAGAAAGCTAGCAAAAATGAAATGGTTACACGAGCCAAATGAGGTAAATTTAGAGCAATTGGGTAGTGTTAGATGGGAAACCACCAAGTTACTAAAGAGTAAAAAGAGGGAATATTTGAGAGAGAAGATTAATGACCTTGAAATGAATGCAAAAAATAGGAACATTAGAGAATTATATCAGGGAATTAGTATAGAGAAGAAAGGGTTTCAGGCTAGAACAAACATAATTCGGAATCAAAATGGGGATATGATTGCAGATTCTAGGAGTATATTAAATAGATGGAAAGGTTACTTTAATCAGCTATTAAATGTACATACAGAACAGGACATTGAGGAGGATAAGTTACAGACAGCAGAAATGCTAGTCGCAGAGCCAAGTGCATTAGAGGTTGAAATGGCAATTGAAAAATTGAAGATGTATAAGCATCAGGTTCAGATGAGATCCCAGCAGAAAACTGATAAAATCAGGGGGAGAAAAATTGATGGACAAGATACGCTGGTTGCTTAGTATGATTTGGGAAAAAGAAGCTCTTCCAGATGAATGGAAGGAATCAATCATCATACCAATTTATAAGAAAGGAGATAAAACAGATTGCAACAACTACAGGGGCATCTCATTACTTTCAACTTCATACAAAATTCTAATAAATATATTAGTAAGCAGACTTACTCCCTATATTGATGACATTCTAGGAGATCATCAATGTGCATTTAGAAGAAACAGGTCTACAACAGATCAGATTTTCAGTTTTTAAGACAGATTTTAGAAAATAAATGGGAATATAATGGTACTGTACATCAACTATATGTAGACTTCAAAAAAGCATATGATTCAATTAAGAGGGAGATTAAGGAGAAGTTATATAGTATCCTGCTGCAGTTCGGAATTCCTAAAAAGTTAGTTAGACTTATATGAATGTGTTTAAATGGCTCAAAGAGTAGGGTGCGTGTAGGCAAACAGTTTTCAGACACTTTTGAAATCCAGAATGGGTTGAAGCAAGGAGATGCACTGTCTCCTCTACTATTTAATTTTGTACTAGAGCATGCCATTAAATCTTTAGAGAGTGAGGAAGGCTTACAACTGAATGGTATTAATAAGCTGTTAGTTTATGCTGATGATGTAGTACTACTGGCCGATAGCGAGGAGATACTAAAGGCCAACACGCACACACTATTGAGTAACACTAAGAAATTAGGACTGGAAATAAATATCAGTAAAACTAAATATATGGTCACACGTAGAAATTCAGTATACAATGGAAATGGACAGCTAATGACAAATGAGGGAAATTTTGAGGAAAGTGGCTGAATTCAAATACCTAGGAACAATAATCACAAATAGAAATGAGATGCAAAAAGAAATTAAACATAGGCTCAATTCTGGAAATGCATACTATTATGCATTGCAGAGACTTTTGATGTCCCAACTCCTTTCAAAAAACGTTAAGCTGAAAATATATAAAACTATTATTCTACCAGTTATATTATATGGATGCGAAACCTGGACCTTTACTTTAAGGGAGGAAAGGAGATTACGAGTATTTGAGAATAAAGTTCTTAGGAAAATTTTTGGACCAAAGAGAGATGAACAGACAGGTGAATGGAGAAGACTACATAACAATGAACTACATGGTCTTTATAGGAAGCCAGATATAATAAGAACAGTTAAGTCTCGTAGACTGCGATGGGCAGGACATGTTGCGCGTATGGGGAATGAAAGACGTGCATGGAAGCTTCTTGTAGGAAAGCCAGAGGGAAAGTGCCCAGTTGGTAGACCAAGAATGAGGTGGGAGAACAACATTAACTATGATTTGAGGGAAGTAGATTATACAGGGAATGATTGGAAAGCATTAGCTCAGGATAGGGATGTATGGAGAGCTTATGTCCGCGCGGCCATGAACCTTCGGGTTCGATAGTGCCAGTGAGTAAGTAAGTAAGTAAGGCTAAAAAAAAATGGACGTAAATTAACTTCACATTTCCTATTTAACAGAACAAATTACATGCATATTACTTAATAAACAATAAACTGATTTTATGTACACTAACTTGTCCCATCGGAATCTAACAAAATGAAGATAATTTCTTGAAATATGGTTTGGAAATATTTGCAAATGTTGGCAACATCGATTTGAGAGCCATCTAGCAGATGTTACATTAAGCATTTGTGTATCTGTAAAACTCAATTCACAATATTCGCATATTTATATAAATATGGATAAGGTCCAGAAATGGGTGCACACAAATTCTTCTAAGTTCCACAGAATTGCAGTGGGCATGCGTGAGTTGCTGTAATAGTTAATGTAGCTTCTGGTAGATGGCTCTGAAATCGGCATTACCAGCTTTAGGAATAAATTCCCAAATGCTGAAAAAAATGGACATAAACTAACTTCCCATTTCTTAACCTAACAAAACAATTTACATGCATATTATTTATTCCCAAATGCTAAAAAAATGGACGTAACCAACTTCCCATTTCCTAACCAAACAAAACAATTTACATGCATATTATTTAATAAACTATAAACTAATTTTACGTACACTAACACTAAATATGGTTTGGAATTATTTTCAAATGTTGGTAACTCCGATTTGAGAGCCACGTAGCAGATGTTACATGAAGCATTCTGCGTCTCTAGAACTCGATGCACAATATTTAATTTATAAATATTTAAAAATCGTAAGAAATATTTATAAAATGGTTCCAAAATGTTTAAAATAGTACGAAATGTTATTATGTATCGTGCAACAGTAGCATATGGATGTTGTATGGAAAATCGTTTGAGACAAACAGTGAACCTCAGCTGAATTGTTTTACAATGTTTACACACATTCAGTACCGTAAACCAGTTAAGGCGTTTAAAGAGACTATCGTGTATGCAGCCGTCAGTCAGTTAACTCATTTTAGAGCGGGCACGAACAAACCGCATTTATATTCGATGCCTAAATATTGTGTTGGCTTAGTATGTCTTGGAGATCATAGATGGCATGTAAATGTACATTTTCTATTCCCGTTTGACACGTTTAACCTTGGTGAATCCCCTTTTATTTTTAAAAACAAACAACACATGGAATTTGTTCACCCAAACTTGACTCCAGGCTCCAATGCAGTCGTATATGTTTCTCGTTATCGCGCTGTTGTTTGTGCATGAGTGAAACCATGGCGAAAGAAAAATATCTCACTGAAGAAGAATTAGTGAAAATTTTGTATAATGATGATTCAGGTGATGAACTGATTCCTGAATTAGGAGATTCACAAAGTGAAAGTGAAGATGAACTTCCACTTCTTGAAATTGATACGCCGATACCATGTGGTGTCAATCACCCAAGTAATTTCACCATCTAATCCTACTAGGATATCTCCTTTAGGTATGTACAAAATTTGAATTTTCTAAGACTAATAGTTTGTGACTAGTGGTCCATTTTCTGAAGTGCCACGAAAAGGGTAGCTGGGGTATTTAAATGGCTGGCCTGTGGGTTTAAATGCCCTGCTCAGTGCCTGGTACTGAATGTGTTAAAATACTACGAAATGTTAATAAAAATGAAAAAAATTTGTAGTGCAAGTGTTATAAGAATGTTGTATGGAAAACCATACAGTAAGATATTTATAAGTCTATCCTAATCTATAATTTCAACTAGAGCTCTTAGAGCAAGAAATTGGAAGATGGTGGGGAAAAGTCGGTTATTTGGTGAACACGAACTCTTCTAAGTTCCACAGAATCGCAGTGTGCATGCGCGAGTTGCTATAATGGTTAATGTAGCCTCTAGTAGATGGCTCTGCAGTCGGCATTACCAACTTTGGGAATAAATTCCCAAATGCTCAAAAAATTGACGTAAACTAACTTGCCATTTCCTAACCAAAGAAAACAATTTACATGCATATTATTTATTCCCAAATGCTAAAAAAAATGGATGTAAACCAACTTCCCATTTCCTAACCTAACAAAACAATTTACATGCATATTATTTAATACGGTGAGGTAGGTTATATGCCAGTCACAATTCTACACTCACATTCTTATGCCACTGATGCACTAAACACTTATAAACATGTTTTGTACTGTTTTAAACATTTTGCAACGATCTTCAAGCTTTCTTTACAATATTTTATATTTATATATTTACGTATAACATGATCGTGGATACATTACTTACTTGCTACTTTCCCATGTTGTTCCAACGTTACCACCATTTGAAAATAATTTCAAACCATATTTAGTGTTAGTGTACGTAAAATTAGTTTATAGTTTATTAAATAGTATGCATGTAAATTGTTTTGTTAGGTTAGGAAATAGGAAGTTGGTTTACGTCCACTTTTTTAAGCATTTGGGAATAAATGATATGCATGTAAATTGTTTTCTTTAATTAGGAAATGGCAAGTTAGTTTACGTCCATTTTTTTTTTTTGCATTTGGGAATCTATTCCCAAAGTTGGTAACGCCGACTGCAGAGCCATCTACCGGAGGCTATATTAACCATTACAGCAACTCGCGCATGTGCACTGCAATTCTGTGGAACTTAAGAATTTGTGTCTGGCATATAACTGACTTTTTCCATTTAATAAACTATAAACTAATTTTCTGTACACTAAAACTAAATATGGTTTGAAATTATTTTCAAGTGTTGGTAACTCTGATTTGAGAGCCAGCTAGCAGATGTTACATGAAGCATTTCCGCATCTCTAGAACCCGATGCACAAATTTTGCATAATTTATAAATATTTAAAAATCGTAAGAAATGTTTATAAAATGGTTCCAAAATGTTTAAATGGTACGAAACATGTTTAGAAGTGTTTAATGCATCAGTGGCATAAGAATGTAAGTGTAGAATTGTGTCCGCCAAATAACGTACCTCACCCGATGATGGTGTTATATCTCAATGGTTGAAGACAAATCCTTGAGGAAGCCAAGATACAGCAATGAGTTCTAGAGTTACAAGCAATAATGGACTTATAATTTCAATCCACACTTTAACACTCCAAACCCATATTTTCATAACCTAAGATAACAAAAATTAACATTGTGACCAAACATTTTCCTAATTTTTATTAAAAAATCTGAGGGAAAAAGTCGGGTATATGCCGGACACAAATTCTTCTAAGTTCCACAGAATAGCAGTGCGCATGCACGAGTTGCTGTAATGGTTAATATAGCCTCTGGTAGATGACTCTGCAGTCGGCGTTACCAACTTTGGGAATAGATTCCCAAATGCAAAAAAAAAATGGACGTAAACTAACTTGCCATTTCCTAATTAAAGAAAACAATTTACATGCATATTATTTATTCCCAAATGCTTAAAAAAGTGGACGTAAACCAACTTCCCATTTCCTAACCTAACAAGACAATTTACATGCGTACTATTTAATAAATTATAAACTAATTTTATGTACACTAACGCTAAATATGGTTTGAAATTATTTTCAAATGGTGGCAACATTGGAACATGGGAAAGTAGCAAGTAAGTAATGTATCCACGATGTTTTACGTAAATATATAAATATGAAATATTGTAAAGAAAGCTTGAAAATCATTGCAAAATGTTTAAAACAGTACAAAACGTGTTTACAAGTGTTTAGTGCATCCGTGGCATAAGAATGTAAGTGTAGAATTGTGACCAGCATATAACCTACCTCACCCAATCTGAGACCACCTTAAATCACAAAACAAGGAACTCACTTTCATGTGATAAAATAACAATATGTCTCGGCTTGCCATATGCCTCACTTTAGCTCACTGAATGAGTTTTTCTGAGCTACCCTGCCAGCTAGCAGGAGGCCTTAGCCCTTAAAGGATGATATAGGCTAAATTCTAAATATGTCAGTAACTAATTCACTGGCACAATCGAACCCGTAAGTTCGTGGCAACGCGCGGACGTAAGGTTTCTATACATTATATCCTGTGCTGATTTTTTTCAATCATTAAAATAAAAATAAAATAAAATACACTTACCTTGAAGTTGAGGATTCCAAACATTTTCTCTGCCAACGTGGAAGAGGACCTTTTGTTAAAGGGCCATCCATTTTAAGACAATTATTTAATTCATTTGTAAAAGCAAATTGTGACATAGTAAGGATCAGCTGAAACATAGATTTTCATTTATTGAATTGCCTATTTCAATAGCATTGTTCGTATAATTCTTGCTATGGCTACTAGTAAACTTATTAAACATTTACCTCCAATATCCCACGTTGTAAACTGCAAATGTATTCCTACGATCCACTACCTTGTTAAGCAAAAAATTAGGGTTGCCTTCGTTTACTACCGATATGCTACCGATTGCAATTGTAAAATGCACAGAGGGATTTAAATTCAAAACCAACGGATGAACACAATGGAAAATAAAAATTTCCCAATTAGGGTGAACCTTTCTTCGTTTTAGAAAATAAAAATTTCCTTCAAGCTTCATTCAATGTTGCCAATATAAATATTCAAACAGTAGTTAAAAAGAGCAAAAAATCAGGGAATTTTGTATATAATTAGTTTACAGCATCCTAATAATATTTTATAGAGAAAACAATAATGAAAATGTCCCTAATATTAGCGACATTTGGTAACTACATCCGTAGCTGGCTAATAATAATAAGTAAAACGGTTCGCCCGAGTGGGCATTGATTATATTTAATCTTTGCTATATTCGTTCAGTGTTTTTGTGTTCTTTGGTCACTTCGGTATGGGGTACCGTTCGCATCTGTAACTACACAATGAACATATACATTTTTCATTTGGGTCATGGTACTTCGTGTTTACACCCCTTTGTGATGAAAACCGTACACAGCATAACGTGTCACAAAATGTCGCTGCTCCTGGTTAGCTTTTGTCCAGTTCCTCTCTATCATGACTCCCGTAGCATAGAAATCAAGGTTTTGTCTCCCTCTTCTTCAATTTGCTTCGATGTACGAGTTCTGTGTAGGGGCCGGTAGTTAGTAGAAGGTGTTTCATCCTCAGATCTTCTACATAGAGCGACTCTCTTGCAAGTTCATATACAAGTCTCGACAGGGTTGATTTCCCCACCCTAAGAGCCACTTTAAGGAAACGTGCCTTAACCTTCTCTATCCTTTCGAGATCGCTAAGTGTCAATTTCTCCCATATAATGTCTATGCCGTGGGGGGCACGCCGTAGCGTAGTAGTTAAGGCACAGCTACAAGCCGGAGGGTCGAGGGTTCGAGTCCCGGTGGGGTCAGGATTTTTAAACTGACCCAAACCTTCTGGCGGCACTATGGCCCTGGGGTCGACTCAGCCTCTAACTGAAATGAGTACCAGACGCTTGTTCTGGGGTAAAGGCGGCCGTCATGCAGGGCTGACACCCCGGTTGACATCAAGTGCCGATTGTCAAGAAAAAGTGGGAGCCCTAACCTCCTACTACCCCAAGGGCCTCCTGAGGCCTGTAGTGGGATCACTTTACCTTTACCTTATGTCTATGCCGTATGTTATGATTGGAGATATCGTTGTATCGAATAATGTCATGGCCGTGGGTAGTGACAGTCGGGCTAGATTTTTTATGCTGTAGATTGCTCTTGTGGCTGCTGCTGTTTTCTCTTGTATATGTTGGTTGAATGATCGTAATGTTGTTTGGAGTGTCATGCCTAGATATGTGAATTTGTTAACTGTCTTTAGTGGTTCGTCATTCAGCATTAGGATTTCTTCTTCTGTGGCTCTTCCTCCTCTTCTAAATGTTAGTTGGACTGTCTTTTCTGGGTTGATGGTGAGTTTATTTTCGTCGACCCATTGTTATAGTTCCCGTAGTGCCGCCTGCATTTCTGTTTTGTTTGGACTTCCTAGTATCATATCGTCCACGTACATGATCAATGTCGTTTCCTGCATGTTTTTCAGCATGTCGGTGATATCGGACGTTACTGCATTGAAAAGAAGTGGGCTCATAGAATCCCCTTGTAGGACACCATTGGTCTGATGGATTGCATTTGATGTGTCTATTCCATCATCAATTTCGACGAGGTTGTATGCCAGGATATTTTCTATTATATTACTGAGCGGATGAGTTTCCCCTATCATATGCTTGAGCTTGGTGATTAGTTTGTATCGGTCTATCAGGTCGAAAGCCTTTTTGTAGTCTATGAAGACTGCATGGGATTTGCCTTTTGGTCTCCGTAATGCTGTTTCTATCTCATCCATCAGGCACTTAATTGCATGTTGAGTGCTCCTTCCTCTCATAAAGCCGAACTGGCATTCATATATCCAGCAAGTTCTTCCTCTAGTCTGTGAGCCAAGATCCTTGTGAAGATTTTGAATAAGTTGTTTTCTAATGCGATACCTCGGTACGAGTCTAGGTCTTTCCTGTCTCCTTTGCCTTTGTACAGCAGTTTGATTTTTGCTGTTCTCTAGCTATTTGGGATCATCCCTGTGTGTATACATTCATTAAGCAGTAGGGTCCAGAAGTGTAATAATAGGTCTTGCGCGGCTTTCATGTGTTCGGCTTGTATGTTGTCAGGCCCTGGGGCTTTCTTGTTTTTCATCGAGATCACTGCCTTCTGGATTTCCTCTGATGTTATTTGGAGAGTGTATTCATTTCTGTGATCTTGGGTGTTCGTGTTATAGTCTTCCTGGATGTTCATTTTATTCAGGATACTGTTGAAGTGTTTTTCCCATGTTGTTATGGGTTGGTTGTGCCACATGTTTTCTACTTCTTAATGCCAAGAAGGGGTTTTGTTTAGCTTCTGCTATTTTCTTGGCTTCTTGCTCTAAGAACTCCGTTTTATTTTGTTTTAGAAGAAGTTTGTATGTCTTTCTTTTTTCTGCGTAGTGTCTTAGGTCTTCCTCGCTTCCGTCGATTCTAGCCTTGTGCAATGCTAGCAGTGTTTCTTTCCTCTCCTTATAGCAGTCTTTGTTGAACCATGGTTGGGACCTTCTTGGCTTGTTTGGTATGATGGCATTTTGTATAATGCTGTTGGCTAGCAGTACTGCTTCTTCCATTTGGCCATTTGTTAGTAGATCTATTGCTTCCTGTATTTTGTCGTCACATTTAGTTAGCTGTGATGTGTTCAGTTTCCTGCTTGTTTCTGCGCGTTGTGTCTTCTTTATTATGAAGGTCGTTTCTATGGGTATGTGTTTTCTAATTGGCACTGCTGGTGATGTCCATAGTCATTTTTGTTCCTCCAGGGTGATTCCTGTCCCTCTGTAGAAGACCAGGTCAATGGCGCTTGAACCGTTGTGACAGATGTAGGTCTGTAAGGAATCTTTGTTCGCGAGCGAAATTCCTTCTTCATTAAGTGTTCTTAGCACTAGTTCCATTTTACTGTTGGTTTTGTCAATCCTGCAGTTAAAGTCGCCGGTTAGAATGACATCACCTTTGTTTCCTATTTTGGGCATCAGACTTAGCAAAATTTCTATGACATCCTCAGTTGTCCTATGTGGCGGTATGTATAGTCCTACAATTGTCATTAAATTTGTTTCGATCATGACCATATTTTCTTCTGTGTGAGCTTTTATTAGATTTCCTATGGTGGGTTTGAAGAAGCTAGAGACCCCTCCTTCCGGTCTACCTTCTGTTGGAGTGGCATAAGAGTGGATTCCATAGAAGCCCTTGATGTCTATTGGTTTCAGCAGGAACGTTTCTGTGGCCATATGGCGTCATATTGTTTAAGGTGCTCTTCTGATACGTATGAGAGGGCGTTTCTAGCTCCTTCCGTGTTCCATGTCATAATTTTTAACTTCCTATTCGAGAGATGCTCCTTCCGAGGACCCGTATTGTCTCCGAAATCGGAAGCGTCTAACTAGAACTCCAGATGGCCAGAATTCTGGATTTCCTGCGGTGCTTAGTTCAGAGAAAGGGATTCCAGTTTGAAAGCTTTCTTCCTGCCTTTCGTGTTTAGCTCTTCACAGTCGATGTTGCCTACGGTACCGTTGCTGTTCACATATTTCTTTAGAGTTTCTGTACTGGTTGTATCTTTCAGCTGGCCGATGTATAACCAGGCTCTCTTTTCCGCCGCTTGTAGTTCAGCGTCGTTTCGATTGGTACCGATCACTGTGGATGTTGCATTTCGTCCCTGAACTTTGTTATCTGCTCGTGGTCATAGCTGGCTAACCTAATCGATGATTAGGGATGCAACATCGCTCATAAAAAAATGTTTTCAAAAGTAAAATATTGATGTCCAGAACATCGATGTTTTGGGAAAACAATTAAAAACACAAAATAATGTTGAAAATGTTTATTAATTATTTATTTCGCAAAACAGAAATTAAAAATAATTCTGACAATCTTGTGCCTCGTAAGCGGTTTCTTTCTAGGGTAATCATAGCCCAGCCTCTGAAAACAGCCGCTCACTGGACACATGCTGGACACCGGCGTTGCTATGATAGGAAAATATGTTGTCTAATGTGCTGAATCTAACACCACTGTTCTCTATGATCTAACAATTTATACAGCCCAGGAAATAAAACTTTCATGTCATCCCACATTTCAAAAGTATCTGTTTTTGGCTGAGAAAGCGAAAGTAATCAATAGATGGCGCCTAGGCATGACAAAAAATATCGTTCGTAGAACATCTCTATGATCATTAGTGGGTTATCTCTGACATCATTCATTATCATTATGCCATATGTTTATAAACAATACATCGATGTATCGTTTGCATCCCTATTCAGGAGTTTTGCAATCGATTTCTCGACGTTACTCAAAAGGAAATTGCACGGCAAAAAATATGTAACCGTTAAATCTTGCCTGACAAATAAAAAACGTATACTGATCCCACAACAGGCCTTAGGAGGCCCTTGGAGTAGTAGGAGGTTAAGGCTCCGACTTTTTCTAGACAATTGGCACTTTATGTCAACCGGGTTGTCAGCCCTGCGTGACGGCCGCCTTTACACCCAGAACAAGCGTCTGGTACTCATTTCCGTTAGAAGCTGAGTCGACCCCAGGGTCAAAGTGCCGCCAGAGGGTTTGGATCAGTTTAAAAATCCTGACCCCAACGGGACTTGAACCCTCGACCCCCCTCCAGCTTGTAGCTCAGTGCCTTAACCACTACGTTACGGCATGCCCACGACAGAAATAAAATTATAACTAATTGCATTCACATAGACTCTCCACCAAGTCTCTATCCTCAGATAACTGAATGCAATTAATATTTTCAATATCCAGTTCCTTGTACCATTCCATATAATTTTCCGATCTACGTCTGCGGGCTTGTTAATGATCACTACTAACTAAATTAACCCGAAGGTTCTTGGCCACGTACGGACATAAGCTCTCCATACATTCTTATCCTGAGCTAATGTTTTCCAATCATTCCCTTTATAATCTACTTCCCTCAAATCATGGTTAATGTCAATTTCCCACCTCATTCTTGGTCTACCAAATGGGGTTTTTTCCTCTGGTTTTTACAAGTTGCTTTCATGCCCCTTTTTCAGTCCCCATTTGTGCTATATGTCCTGCCCATGGGTCTATGCGACCTAACTGTTCTTATTATATCTGGTTTTCTATAAAGATCATGTAGCTCACTGTTATGAAGTCTTCTCCATTTTTGTCTTTGGTTCAAAATTTTTCCTAAGAATTTCATTCTCAAATACCTGTAATATTTTTACCTACCTTAAAGTAAGAGTTGACGTTTTACATACATATAACTGGGAGAATATTAGTTTTATATATTTTCAGTTTAACATTTTTTGAAAGAAGTTTGTACTACACGAGTCCCTCTATTACATAATAGCATGCATTTTTATAATTGAGTCTATGTTTAATTTCTTAATGCATCTCATTTCTATTTGTAATTATTATTCGTATTTGAATTCAACCACTTTTTGATCTTCTACGAGGGTCACTCAGAAAGTTTCCAGATACTGGCAAAATTTTAGAGATAATATAAAACTTACCACTACATCTCCTCAAAGTACTCTCCCTGAGCATCTATGCATCGTTGTATCCTCCTAAATAACAACTGGAAGCATTAGCGCCAGTCACTTTCATCCAGTCCTTAAGTATGCTGCAACCGCATCTTCAGGTGTTGAAAACCGCTTCCCATGCAATCGAGCCTTCATTGTAGGGAACAAAAAGAAGTTTCATGGTGCCAGTTCTGGACTGTAAGGAGGATGGTTCAACAGCTGCACAGGATTCCCCCTCAGAAAATCATTTGTCAGATGGGCGGTGTGGGCAGAGGCATTGTTGTGGTGCAACAGGTTGACCCTCAGTTCAGTTCTTGTGCGCTTTTCTCGCAATTTTTGGATACATGTGGGAAGGCAACTGTGGTGTACAACTGTCCAGTCATTGTCCTTTGATGTTCAAGTGGCATTGTTGCCACATGACCACCTGTAGCAAAGAAAGTGAGTACCATTTTCTTCCCAACACTTTTTGCTCTCTTCACTTTGACTGGTCGATCATCATCAGAAAAGACTCATACCAACAACTGACGCTTTTTATCTAGATCATATTGGTAAATCCAGGTCTTGTCACTTGTAATGATCTCAGAAATGAGGCAAGAGTTCCCATTGTTGAATCTCCGAAACATTTCATGGCACCATTCCACTCGAGTGATCTTTTGAACTTCAGTGAGTCTATGTGGCACCCAATGAGATAACACGATGCTGACCCTAACATAAATGTGCAGAATTTTTGCAACACTCCCCAATCCAATCCTCAGGGATGCCTCAATATCTTTGTAAGTCATACGGGCGTCTTCTCGCACCATCTTCTCCACAGCATCAATGTTTTCCACAGTCACTGCCATTGACAGGCCTCCCACTCCTCTCTTCATCTTCAAGAGAGGTTCTACCCCTCTTAAACTCCACAAACCAATTGAAAACTGTGAGACTGGAAGGGGAAGGTCCCCAAAAGCCTGTGTAAGCCTTTCAAGCGATTGAACCTGGTTTAAGCTACTTTTAAAATCATAGAAAATCATTGCTCGAAAATGTTCTTGCTATGGTTTCATGTTGTAGTCTGATAGTACGTGTCACCCTCTATCATTTGACCTACAGCTGCTAAGGGATGAGGGGTGCAGGCAGGCAGAAACAATGTCAGCTGATTAACTAAGGACCTCCCAACATGCTGCTGGCACTGTTATCTTTCTATCATAAACAGCACAGTCAGGTCCGGAAACTTTCTGAGTGACCCTCGTATGATCTCTTCTACAATAACAATTTTGAAACTATTCCTACTCTATCCATTTCTACTGTACATGACCTGTCCATCCCAATCTCCTGGACTCACAATATTAGCATAATTCTATATATATATATATATATATATATTGGAGTTCCTTATTTTTAAGCTTTCTCCATTCTCATCCCTTTCGACAGAAAAATTCCACTTTAAGATAATAGTTTGCTTACTTCTAGTTAGGTACTTACTATATTTTATATGACTACATTGCTGTAACACTTAATGCAACAAAAATTATGTTTTTTATATAATAATTGTAAATTACCTCATTAGTGTTACTTCCCCTCATAATTTTTATTGAAGATGATTATATTGTTTAATAGTATATTACAATGTGAGGTTGGGAAGTTGTTTCTACAGAAGTGAGGAAATGATTAAAAACCGAGCAATAGTGAGGTTTTTAATTTCTGAGATTCTGTAAAACACGCCACAAACGTGCATTGTACATTATTTTTTGCGCAATACTGTTTTCTAAATAATGGTAAAATAATAACATTTTTATGTAAAATTGTAGACTTTCACGACAGGTATTTTGATTCATGTATTTTATGTCTTTCGGGCTAAATGGCCGTGGTCTGGTTTTATTAAAACTCAACATTTCGTCTACTACTGCGGTAGACATCCTCAGGAGATTCTGCGTGTTCTTTGACTCTTCAAATGTCGGCTGCAGACTGGCTGAACCATAAATAAGGAAACGATTTCCAACACACAGCCAGTCTGCAGCCGACATTTGAAAAGTTAAGAGGTCAAAGAACACGCAGAATCTCCTGAGGATTCAGTTCATTTAAAATGCTGTGATTTATTTTATATAATGTATTTTAACACCACATTTTGGATATATTTTTATATATACATTGTACGTAGTATACATAAAGGTCAGTGGTTTTACTTCCCGCACTAGGTAGGTAATTTGTATTATTGCAGTATAGTTTTTTAGAGGTTGGCAACCCCAAAATTTAGGAAATTGAACTTTCAATCATGGTCCGCCGTTGCTGTACGACAGAATGCACTATCGTTTAAAAACTACTTTTACAGCAATGCTCACAAAGGAACCGTCAACTATTGCATGCTGAAACATACCTTGAAAATTCTTCCACAGCAGAATTGTGATGTACCAAGTCCATGTCAAAGGTTATCTGCCCTTTTAATCACAAGGCACTAAAATCCAGCGCCAAATCTATCATTTAAACTGCAAGGAAGTAATACAACTCCTGAGTTTGTGCAATGGATAACCCTGACCTTGTACTGCATCATGCCACACTCCACTCTACTCAAGCAAGGGCATACGTCTGCTTCACACAGTGTTGCCTTTGCTGAATTCTGGCTTCAATTTCTGTGCCTTGCAGTTAAAAGAGGCAGATAATTTTCTGGGTGCTAACTTGAAACATTATAATGCTTCTCTAGGAGAAATTTTAAGGTAGGTTTCAGCATGCAATTTCCTTGTAAGTGGAAGAAAATGCTGAGAAGGATGAAAGCCAGAGGACTGAATTTGGAATAAATATTGGATAGAAACAAGTGGAAACTAGAGGTAAGAAAATGACCATAGCCAGGGAAACATCTGTCTATAATACGAGGGTCATACCGAAAGTCGTGAGCAACCCATTGTTAAAATTCAAATTTCAACAATGTAACAAAAACAACTGCAGGATTGTAATCTACAGACTTTATACCACAACATTGCCGTTTTGTGGCATCATAGCTTCTATCATGTAACCACACGCAGTGTTTCCAAAATGGCAGACATCAATGTTTCGTTTCGACAGCACGCTGTGATTGAATTCCTTGTTAAAGAGGAACAATCTGCTGTTGATATTCACCAAAGACTTCAATGTGCTTACGGAGATGCCTGCATGGGTGCCAGCAGTGTTAGGAGATGGGTGAAACATTTTAAAGATGAGTATCAAAGATGAGCCTCGTAGCGGTCGCCCACGCTCTGCCTCCACGGATTGCAACAAGGAAAGAGTTGATGCGCTCATTAGAGACGACAGGCGTATCACAGTGAATGAAATTGCTACAAAACTTGCAGTAGGACACAGTGCAGTGCAAGAAATGATTCACAGCTTAGGTTACCGAAAAGTTAGTGCCCGTTGGGTTCCACGTTTATTGAGTGAAGACCACAAACTTCAGAGAAGAACCATCACCCATAACCTTCATCAGAGATTTCGAAATGAGGGTGGTGATTTTTTGACGAGCATTGTGACATGTGACAAAAGCTGGTTTCATCGCTACGAGCCTGAAACAAAATGCCAGAGTATGGAATGGCACCACTTGAATTTGCCATCAAAGAAAAAAGCAAAGACAGTGCAATCTGTTGGGAAAGTTATGGGCAGCGTCTTCTGGGATGCGCAAGGTTGCATTCTGGTTGAATTTCTTGAACCTGGACAAACCATAAATGCTGCCTGCTATATCCAGACACTTGTGAAGCTCTGTCGTGCATTGCACGATAAACGCCCTGAAGGAAGATCATTCTGCAACACGATAACACGTGTCCTCACACTGCTCGTGCCACTGTGGAGAAGATCAGGACATTTGGGTGGGAAACACTTCCACATCCTCTCTATAGTCTCGATTTAGCACCCTCTGACTACCATCTTTTCGGTTCTGTGAAGGAGAAGATGAGAGGCCAATGCTACGAGACGCTGGAGGATATTCAGAAAGCAGTGCGTCAGTGTCTTCGAGCAGCTGGAACAGACTTCTATCATAAGGGAATTTTCAAGCTTGTAGAACGCTGGACAAAATGTGTACAAAGAAATGGAGACTATGTTGAAAAGTAGCACAAAGGTCTGTAGATTAACATGGTGTACTTGGTTTGTCTAAAATAAATATTATGATTGTTTAAAAAAATGTTGCTCATGACTTTCAGTATGACGCCTAGTTATGTTATGATGGGGAATTCCTGGGTAAATATTTTTTCAATAAAATATGTTCCAAAAAATATAACAGCTTATTGCTATTGTATCCTGATTCCCTGATTGTTATCCTGAGACTTACAATGAGATCAGAAGTTAAAAATGTAGCCAATGTCTAAAAACAACACAAACAAATAATAGTAACTTGGGTCACAAGGATTCAAAGTGAATTTTACAGCAAGTAGTGAGTCTGTTTTCATCTTACCTCATAGAAGTTCGAGTTCTTTTAGGACATGTTTTTCCAAACAAAATTGTGTTTTATTTTCAGCTTGTATGATGTCGGCCCTGGATATCAACTCTTACTCCATTGTCAAAGAATACATCCAGGGCCAACAATGTAAAAATTATCAGTCTGGACAAGCTGAAGATTTGTATTAAAAATGTTCTAAAAGAACTCAACTTCTATGAGGTAAGATGAAAACAGACTCACCTTGTTTAATAAGAACCTCATAATGTTACTTCCTGTTGTAATTTTATAGTTTTACAGAGCAGTTAATATATTTCAAAACAAATTTATACAACACTTTCAATCCTTAAAACGTATACAATTTTATTTTCATATTATGTTGAATTTCATTATTATTTCATTATTCTAATAAATAATTTTAACACAAACCACACAAATCCAATGAAATTATGCAAGTCGTCATTAAAATATGCTCAGAATGACTACAGATTATTATTATGACTATTTTCAAGATAAAACAGGAATAAAGGTACAATATATCCTAACAAAATATTCTATTTACAATGGCGTAACAGCCCAATGTTGAGCCATAGCCTCACCTTGTTAGGAGTTACTAGACCAAGTTAATTGGAATAGGTAGGACAAGTGTTGCGGATGGAGCAAGAAAGATTTTAGAAGGGAAACCAGAAGGAAGAAGAAAGGTTGGAAGACAAAAACTAAGACAGTTACATAAGGTTGAGGAATATTAAGACAACTGAAGGTTAAAAGGGAAACCGGAAGGGAGAAGAAAGGTTGGAAGACAAAAACTAAGACGGTTACATAAGGTTGAGGAATATTAAGACAACTGAAGGTTAAAAGGGAAACCGGAAGGGAGAAGAAAGGTTGGAAGACAAAAACTAAGACGGTTACATAAGGTTGAGGAATATTAGGACAACTGAAGATGAAAAGATGGAGACAGAAAGTTAGGAATAGAGAAGAATGGGCAGATGTTATGAAGGAGGCCAAAGTTCTTAGAGGACCCTAGAGCCAAAGGAAGAAGATGATGAAGAAGAAAAGACCAATTTAATTTAGTTGTGCTTATTTCCCAAAGATGTCATGATTGATATGTGATCAATACACCGATCCAATGAGCCATCTAGTAGACAACTAAGGTATTATTAGAAAAAAAAAGATTGGTAAGTTTTGCTTAAAGGCCTGTTTATATAGGCTTAAGGTTCTTTTACGAGCTGAACATCTTCAAACTCGGGACCCATGGTTTAAAGTCCCTCCCGGAGGACTTGCTCCTTGGATTTTTCCACCCTAAAAAATCCATTGACCCTGGCCGGGTTTGAACCCTTGCACCTTGGGACCAGAGGCGACATAACCACTAGTCCACTGCGGTCGACTCTAACAAAATACGTATTAATCATTACATAAACTCAAAGCCAACCATCTGCAATATTACTCATAACAAAGATGTAAATTAAGGCTATTTCAATCAGTGCAGTATTGCCAATTGTATCATAACTGTTAAAAATACATTTTTTAGTAACAATAAACAGACAACAGAATATGAATTGACTTTGGAGTTTAGCTGATAATGAAAACGAAGGTTTCTGAAACATGCCAGGAGAGAAAGCATATTTTAGAAGGTGAGACATAAAGTTTCCAATTCATTAATTATTAAATGAATCATTGTATTACACATTATCAATAAAACCCAAATCACTAAAGCAAAATATTAAAATAGTCAACGTATTTTGATAGTGAGGCTATCATTAACAAGACATTGTACCCGACAGAGGTCTCTCTTAACTCGCCAAACGGATAATAAACACTGTCTAAATATGTTGGAAGGTTGAGATGTGCAACATTTTGCTCAACACTGTGAAGGCAACTGTCAACCATTGCATGTCTTAACCTACCTAAAAATTTCTCCCAGAAAAGCGTTGTGATATGCCAAGGTCATGTCCAAAAAATTTTTTAACTGCAAGGCACAGAAATTGAAGACAGAATCCAGCAATAGCAACCCACTTTAATGAGAAGATGGACTCCCTGTTTGAATATGAGCGGAGAGTAGTGAGGCAGGATGTGGCACAGACAGCAAGTAGAGATTGGGTTATCAAATCTACCAATAAAGAAGTTGTATTACTTCCCTCCATAGTTTAAATGAGAGATTTGGCACTGAATTCAGAAATGGCAACACACTGTAAGGTGAATATGGACTCTCTGCTTGAATAAGAGTGGAGAGGAGTGAGGCAGAATGTGGCATGGACAGCAGGTAGTGAGGGTTACCTAATGTACCAATAAAGAAGTTGTATTACTTCCCTATAGTTTAAATGAGAGATTTGGCACTGGTTTTTCATGCCTTTGAGTTATAAATGGCAGATAATTTTTTGAACAGGCCTTGGTACATCATAATGTGTCTCTGGGAGAAATTTCGAGGTAGGTTTTGGCATGAAATAGTTAACAGTTGCCTTAATAGACATAAAATACTGAAGACAGACAGAAAAATATCTATAAATTGCTTCCTATTGCAAGATTTTACCTACTCAAACTAAAATATACAAAATAGACAACAATAAATCTTATCTAAATGCTAATCATTTCATAAACAGTATACATATTTAAAAACATTTATGCCAAGTGCAATAGCACCAACTTCAATCACAAAGTCACTTTCATTAATAATTATCAGACTTACAAATGAAATCACATGACAGGAGCAAGACTTTTTTATCTGAAAACAGGTTTCAAGAGTTGTCAATAAATTTTTATTTCTATGAAGTCTATAAACTAATTTATTGAGAATCCCCAAAATGAAGCTAGACTGATCTCATACAACGATCCAATAAAGACAAGGTTCTGGCCAATTGGAATTTGGAATATTCTCTCATTATGCAGAATTCCTACAAAACACAGTTTGGATTTCAAACATGTGTATCTTTTGATGTTTTTATTATTCATTTCATACATCTCAATGATGGAATAACAATATTTGAAGGAGATGGAATAACAATATTTGAAGGGAAAAATTATACGCTCAGACTGGGGTTTGAACCCAGGATCTTTTGCACTCTAGGTGAATGCTCTACCAACTAAGCTGTCTGAGAAACTCCAATCTAAATGCAAATGATCCATCATTGAGATGTATGAAATGAATAATAAAAACATTGAAAGAAGCCATTCTGACTTTATAATGTAATGAAAAATTCCCAATTAAAGGTCTTCTTAATAAAGAAGCCTCTTTTACAAGATAGAAGCAATAGCTTCATAGCATTTGGTACGCAGGAATTAACAGTGTATATAAGAGAAAAAATTGCATTTAGATTGGAGTTTCTCAGATAGCTCAGTTGGTAGAGCATTTGCCTAGAGTGCAAAAGGTCCTAGGTTCAAACCCCAGTCTGAGCGTATAATTTATCTCTTCAAATATAATGTGTAAATTTTGTTTAATAAAACTAAAACATGAAACTAGTATCGATGGAAAGAGAAACTAAAAAAATTTTGGTTACAGTACCTTACAGATGTACTATGTGAGCTCCTTGTGTAACAAGGCACACATTAAACCAGTAGTCTTATTTCTTCAAAGTTAAAATTGGGAAACACATTATGAGGTTCTTAATTAATAAATTAATGAGTCATTTTAACATTTACCTCATGAGGTAAGATGTTAAAATGACTCATTAATTTATTAGTCTTATTTCTGCCCGAGTATGTTGTAGCATATGAGGTAATTGATGAGATAGCACTGTGATGTGTGCTCTTAGATCAAGAACGGTAAGTGGAAGGCTTGGCTTGTACACAAGATCTTTAACAAAGCCCCACAAAAAAGTCAAGGGTATCAGGTCTGGTGAATGAAAAAGTTCTCTATCATCATTGCCTGGCAAAACTTTTAATAATTGATTCTGATTATATTTGAAAAGAAAAATATATGCCTAGGCTGGGGTTTGAACCCAGGACCTTTGACTCTCTATGTCAATGCTCTTCCATCTGAGCTACCTAGGCCTCCAATCTAAATGCGTATTTTTCTCTTATAACCCCAAATGCTACGAGCCGTTGCTACAATTTTTGCAAATGGCGGCTCCTTTATTAAGAAGACTTTTTATTGGGAATTTAAACATTACTTATAAAGCCAGTAGTGCTTCTTTCAATGTTAATATTATTTGTTTTTAAACATCTTAATGATGGACAAATTATATTTGAAAAGAAAAATATACGCCTAGACCGGGGTTTGAACCCAGAACCTTTGACTCTCTATGCCAATGCTCTTCTATCTGAGCTTTAAAAACGAATAATATTAACATTGATTCTGATACCTGTACACTACGCACTGCAGCAAGATTTAACCAACATCATCTTCTACAGTGTCATCAGACAAAACTAGAGAGACATTGTGGAATTATATTGGTCACTCCACTGGGAAGCATAGGGCCTTGATAAAAACTCGCCAACAAACTCTGTTGTTTGCCAATGCCTTAATTTCATTCCAACTCATCCCTGCCTGTTCAGCTTCATCCCTGATGGTATTACTCCATGTTGCCCTAGGTCTTCCTCTTCGCCTTCTCAATCCTTGGGGGATCCAATCAAATGCCACTTTTGTGATGTTATCATTCTCTCTCTCCTTGATACATGACCAACCCATTTCCATTTTCTAAATTAAATTTCTTTACAATTTCATTTTGATTCGTTCTTCTCCAAATTTTTTTATTTGTTATAATCTCTGGCCACCATATACCCCAAGATATTTCTCAGGTAACGATTTATAACGATTTACAATTTTTTCCAATTTGTTTTGTAGCTTTCCAAGTTTTACAGCCATTTAATAAAATTGATTTCACATTTGAATTAAACAAACTTAGTTTAAGTCTTATGAAGAATTGTTTCGACCTCCAAATTAATTTCAATAATTATATATTAAATTAAAAGATTCTTACCTCTCCTCACATTATTCTGTTAAGTAGATCGCGATTTCAGGCCTATAGCAGGCCCATCTTCAGTACACTGTTGTTGACCGGTGTTATGTCGCTCGGAAGAACCACTTCTTCTTCCCTCTGTTGGTGGACCGATGAACCTCTTGATAAGGTCAAAATTTGCGGGAACTTCGAAGTTCATCAGTTTTCCTTTGTTTTTCTGAATGTGGATCTTTTCCCAAACTGTAAGTTCCTTAGGTGTCTCTATTTGTTTAATTAGACTAGCTTTTGATTCAATTCGATGTTTTTCGTACCAAGCATGAGCAGCTACTGCTGACTTTTCCAATTCTCCATTTTTGACATTTCTAAGATGTTCCTTCACCCTTGTTTTCAAATTTTTTTTCGTTTTTCTCTATATAAATTTTGTCACAATCTTTACATTTGATCTGATAAATTCCTGATTTATTTTCTTCTTCAATTTTTTCATTTTTGTTGGTTTTAATTATCCTATTAAGGCTGTATTCATTCTTAGGTGCTAATCTTATATTAAACTTTTTGAAAATTTTTTGAAATTTGTAGTGTTTCAATGGATGGTAAGTGAATTTCTTGAATTTTATTTTTTCTGTTTGTTTTATCAGTGTGCTTTCATTAATTAATTTTTGTCTTTTGAATTTATTTATTTTCCTGTGTACC
Organism: Diploptera punctata; assembly: GCA_030220185.1. NCBI lineage: Eukaryota > Metazoa > Arthropoda > Insecta > Blattodea > Blaberidae > Diploptera > Diploptera punctata. The sequence continues at coordinate 855,779 of JASPKZ010007538.1, read as the reverse complement.
ATGCTTTCATCATAACCATTATCTGTTGCCACATTAATTATGTATTCTTTTTCTCTTTTATAGTTTTCTGGGCTCATAGGAATATTTACTAATCTGTATGCTAAGCTATTGAACACTGCCTCTTTGTGAGCAAAATGGTTGAAACCCGAAGCTTTAATATAGTTGTCTATATGAGTATTCTTTCTATATATTCCAAATTCTATCCTGTTTTCTTTGTTTCGTGTTAAATTAAGATCCAAAAATGGGATTTGTCTTTCAATCTCAGTTTCCATGGTGAATTTTATCGTTCTACTCTGGATGTTCAAAAGCTTCAAAGCATCCTCAATTTGTTTCTGTTTGACATTTTTGGATCTTAATTTAACACGAAACAAAGAAAACAGGATAGAATTTGGAATATATAGAAAGAATACTCATATAGACAACTATATTAAAGCTTCGGGTTTCAACCATTTTGCTCACAAAGAGGCAGTGTTCAATAGCTTAGCATACAGATTAGTAAATATTCCTATGAGCCCAGAAAACTATAAAAGAGAAAAAGAATACATAATTAATGTGGCAACAGATAATGGTTATGATGAAAGCATGGTACACAGGAAAAATAAATAAATTCAAAAGACAAAAATTAATTAATGAAAGCACACTGATAAAACAAACAGAAAAAATAAAATTCAAGAAATTCACTTACCATCCATTGAAACACTACAAATTTCAAAAAATTTTCAAAAAGTTTAATATAAGATTAGCACCTAAGAATGAATACAGCCTTAATAGGATAATTAAAACCAACAAAAATGAAAAAATTGAAGAAGAAAATAAATCAGGAATTTATCAGATCAAATGTAAAGATTGTGACAAAATTTATATAGGAAAAACGAAAAGAAATTTGAAAACAAGGGTGAAGGAACATCTTAGAAATGTCAAAAATGGAGAATTGGAAAAGTCAGCAGTAGCTGCTCATGCTTGGTACGAAAAACATCGAATTGAATCAAAGCTAGTCTAATTAAACACAATAGACACCTAAGGAACTTACAGTTTGGGAAAAGATCCACATTCAGAAAAACAAAGGAAAACTGATGAACTTCGAAGTTCCCGCAAATTTTGACCTTATCAAGAGGTTCATCGGTCCACCAACAGAGGGAAGAAGAAGTGGTTCTTCCGAGCGACATAACACCGGTCAACAACAGTGTACTGAAGATGGGCCTGCTATAGGCCTGAAATCGCGATCTACTTAACAGAATAATGTGAGGAGAGGTAAGAATCTTTTAATTTAATATTGAATTGAACCTCACAGTGATAATTCCTATAAAAAAAGGTTAATTCAATAATTATATCGGGAAGCTTGAAGGAAAATAGCTTAAATGCTAAATGCCTGTCATTTGATACTACTGCTACTTTTGATTGAAAAACATTAGCTTAGGAATGGATGTATATAGAATTTTGTACCACGTGGCCACGTACTTCCAGAATTGATAGTACCAGTTATTTACAAAAGAAATACTAGAGAGAAACCAACCTGGCTCATGCCGCTTAAACTCAGATCACGTAAGAATTTAAAGGGTGAACAGACCAATTATTGTGTCTTCTTAAAGTATTTGTGAATGATGATTCATTGCATTTAATGTGGGACCAAGAGAGTAAGGAAAAGGGAAGATTTATGCTAGGATGGGAATGTAGCCTAAATTACCTCAGAGCATCAGCATAGAAAGCTGAAGGTTTGGGGTTTGATTCCTGGTTCAGGCAAACATTTTTCTCTGTACTATTGATTACAATAGTTTTGTCGTGAACATTAATTTACTTATTTAAATCACAGTAATAGCTTTAGCTTCTCAACATTAATTTAATCAATAATGCTGTAGCTGTGTGGAGTCCCTTCATGTCTTTTTAATGTAGAAGCCATTCATTCTGTATTTGTGAATGATGATTCATTACATTGAATGTGGGACCAAGAGAGTAAGGTAAAGGGTAGATTTATGCTTGGGTGGGAATGAAGCCTAAATTAGCTCAGTGGTCAGAGCGTCAGCATGGAAAGCTGAAGGTTCAGGATTTGATTCCTGGTTCAGGCAAAAATTATTCTCTTTACCATTGATTACAATAGTTTTGTACATTAATTTGCTTATTTCAATCATAGTAAAAGCTTTAGCTTATTAACATTCATTTAAGACCTATTATTTTTAAACTTCCACATCTAATAATATTCTTATTTCTAAACATCGAGGTCACAATCTTTAATGTTGAATAAAGAATTTCACACAAACGGAACAAGGCCATCAGAATGACTGCCTAGCACTAAGATAATTAAAATGCCCAAATAAAAAAGATGTAAAAAACGATAATTAAACCTATTGTGGTATACAGTAGCAAAAGCTGGACACTAACAGAAAAGGCTGTAGCAAGTGTGTCCACCTGGGGGAAAAAAAAATTAGGAAGATATATGGTCTAATTAGAGATAATGGAGTCTTGAGAACTAGAACTAATGGGAACTATAATATCCGATTGAGGATCTTTCCACTTTTCAGTGGTTGCCCTTTTACCAGCCGGCTGCTGGCCCTTCACATCCACATGTGTAAATCACAGAGGTAGATGATCAACAGCCAGTGTAGGGGTGACATGTGGTTAGCATGTCGAGTCCCCCAGCCGTTATAGCTAGTTCCTCAACCTGGAGCCGCTACTTATTGTAGCTACCCAATTGCCTCACGATGCTGGGTGGCACCAGTCCCATACTGGCCGAAATACCATGAGAAAATTTCTTCCCCCATGGAGACTCGAACCAGCGCAAGTCCCGTAGCTCTGATTCAAGGCTTCCTACCTTAACTGCTCGGCTACGGCGCAGGACGGAACTATAATATAAGATTTATACAAAGACATAGATATAAAAGTATGTATTAAAGCCAGAAGAGTTGAGTGGTCGTGACATGTATATAGAATGGGCACAAACCGAACCCCCAAGGTAGTACTGGAAGCAAAACTAGACTCTAAAAGAAGACGTGGTAGACCCAGGATTAGATGGATCGATGGCGTGGAGAAGAACTGGAAACAGTAATTGGATACAGAAAGTAAAGGACAGAATGGTGAGCTGTTGTTCGGGAGGTCAAGGATAAACTCTAAAAACTGTAGTACCGTAGATGAAGAATAAACAGATCTCACTTCTGTCATGTGGACTTCCTTATCGATACGTATTTCATTTAACACTGAATTACATAACAATCCTTTATATAAAATTGTAAAATCTTATAATAAAATGTAAATCTGTTAGTAAAAATACTAATATAAACATCTTTGGATGTGTTTTATACACTGACAGTACCTCTTATCTAACAATGAAAACCATCTTCCAAAGTAGCTCAACAAATGTAATCAAACTACATGTAAATGTATACACCTGGCTACTTTGATCAATTGAACAATATGGACAATTTCTAATTTGGTGAATCATTGTGCTTTTTTATTACTATAGATTTCATAGAGTGAACGTGATTTATAAAGAGACTGTCTTTAATACGAGGGTTGGAACTTTAATAGTGGCAACCGTGCTGTAGAGACATAATGACAACACTGATAGCACACATCAGTTATTGTCTGTCCAACGGATCTGTGCCCCCGTAAGACATGCAAACTAAAGCCTACTTCCTTTTCTGTCTCAGCAAATCATTTCCCTCCCTGCATTCCTATCTCTCTCTTGTACTCCAGTGTTGTCAACTCAACTCCAACCTTGCATTATTCAATATTCAAGAGTCATGACACTGGGGGAAGTTTGGCAACATCCCTACTCAATAGTTACCATTGCTGTTGTTTGACGTAGTGGGAGGGGAGTGCAGTGAAATGGTGTGAGTATATACGTGTACTTTTCTAAGAAGAATGTCAGTGCTATAGGGGCACAGATCCGTTGGTCCAAGTATACATTTTCCGATTGAGGGTCTTTCCACTTTTCAGCGGTTGCCCTTTTACCAGCCGGCTGCTGGCCCTTCACATCCACATGTGTTAATCACAGAGGTAATGATCAACAGCCAGTGTAGGGGTGACATGTGATTAGCATGTCGAGTCCCCCAGCCGTTATAGCTGGTTCCTCAACCCGGAGCCGCTACTTATTGTAGCTAACCCAATTGCCTCACGATGCTGGGTGGGCACCGGTCCCATACTGGCCGAAATACCATGAGAAAATTTCTTCCCCCATGGAGACTCGAACCAGCGCAAGTCCCGTAGCTCTGCGCCAAGGCTTCCTACCTTAACCGCTCGGCTACGGCGCGGGACCCAAGTATACATACCTACCTTAATTCAGAACATATGAACTCTCCCTTCCTCTATATCACACACATGCAAACTGGCAAGTGGAACAGACCCTCATGTTTGCTGGTGGTCTAAATGTAGCATTGTCACCATGTTTTTGAAGTAGAAATAATGGAGTTGGATAAAGATTGAACTGAAGTCTAAACTAATTTTTTGTTTTCCAATTTTTTGTTTCCATAACACCTATAAAAATTACTGAAAATTCACAGAATTTGTTATGAATCATAGACATGATTAAGACATGGTTTATTTTAGGAAGTATTATTCTGAGGTTCTTTTAATTAAGGTTTTTTGAGTCTGTAATCACCTTTCCTCAATTTAATGTTGATTTTTTCTTGCTGATTTTCATGATGGTTCTCCATGGCCAGAACAAAATCTAAATATGCCTTATAGTCCATTTCTCGACACTCCTGAAATACTCTCTCCGTAAATACATTCGTTAATGTTCCTGTCCCATATCTCAATTTAACAATGAGAACAAATCACATTAAATTGAGGTAAGATGATTACAGGCTCAAAAAAAATTATGATTAAGACATTTGTTTTTGTAATTAACAGCTGTAGATTTTCAATTTTATGGAAACAGTAAAAAATTGGAAAACAGTGGCTGTGGTTTAGACTTTGGCTGAGAAATCCATCCAATGTGTCAGAGGTTGTACAGCACAGCAGTGTCATCAAGAGGCTTGTGGAGAATCTGCACACAGTGGTACGGTAGGTGACCAGACAGTTGGGTGGCTTTTACCCATTGTGCCACTGTTCTGTAAGGCAGTGCAGATTTTCTGCAAGCCTCTTGAAGACTTTGTTGACACTGCCATGCTGTACGACCACTGGCATATTTTTAATCTTTATCCAACTCCGAAAGGATAACGAAGAGAGCTTTACAGTGGTATGGGCATGTACAACAGATGTTGGAAGACCAGTGGCCTAAACAGGTATTAGATTGGATGGTACCAGGCAGAAGGAAGAGGGGGAGAAGTAGAAGAACATGGTATGAGGGCATATATGATGCCATGATGAAGAGGAGTATGCAAGAGGGACAATGGGAAGATAGGAATCTCTGGAAAGCAGGAATCAAGGGCAAATTGCTGTAAAGTGGAAAGCCTGTATTAGGTAGGTACCCAACTCCATTGTTCCTGTTTCTAAAACATCATGACAACACTTCATTAGACTGCCAACAAACACGAGGAGGCTCTGTCACTCTCACCAGTTTACATGCACGTAATGTGGGAAGGGAGAGTTCATATGTTCTGACATGTGCTATCAGCGACTTCATTAGGTTCTGTCGGATTGCATCTCTGCAGCAGTGTTGCCACAATTAAAGTTCCAACTGTCGTAATATGGTAGATTTCAGCAGTCAAAGGAACATGGGAAGACCACGGGGTCTAGATTATGGAAGACGATGATAGTGTCACATCCTATCAATTATTGTTTAATTTCATCTGATATGTGAACAAAGCTTAAAGACATAACTCTATATGTTATTGTCCTCTTTTTCTGTATATGAGGAATTCACTTCTCAAGTTTTGATGCACTCTGCTTTTGGCACTTGCTGAAGATGGCACCGAGTGTCAGAGAGATAAAAGTTTTCATTTCACTGTCAGTTAATAAAAATCATTCACAACATCTGATAAATCTTAAAAACCAGGGCTTTAGTTAGGCTGGTACTCACCAGTGGTTACAGTGTTGACAGAAAAGAATACCGGAAATTCTAAAACATGCAAATCTATTTTACTTTAAAAAGAAAAATTAATGCTCAAACTGGGACTCGAACTCTGGCTATATGCACCAACATGAAGATCATTACCATTATTTGGGCTACAATGTGAATGTCAACAATTCTTTCCTCTTATACATTTCTCTATCATCCGAAGGCACTACCAACAATGCTCTCTGACGACTACTATTCAGAAACATTTTTATTGAGAATTTATACATTACTTTTGCGCGGTAAAGTTTAATATTTTGGTGTTATATTTAATTTAACATTTTCCAGACCTGGACAGAATTTTATTTTACAAAAAAATGTTAGAATTTTACCTTTTCCCCAGATTTACACCCAGAAGAATAAAAATAGGATTATGAATTTTGAAATTCCTGGGAAAGAGATATGATTCACAAGTTCTTCAGTCAACCAGAAGATGGAGTAGGAGTCGACATCCAGAGCTGACAACATAAATTTCAACGTGAATTAATGAGTCATTTTTTTTACATCTTACCTCATATCTTATGTTTTCTTAAACACGGGAACTGCAGTTTTCAAGAGAACATATCTCTCATTTTCAACTGATATTATGATTACCAGATTTTCGTTGGAATCTCCATCCATAACGTTGCCATCTGGTGTTGATTTAATGAACTTCAAGATCAAGTCCCATTCATTAGGAATTTTGAATTTCATGGATCTAATTTGTTCTTCTGAATATATATCTTTTCTCAAAATATCAATTCTAAAGGTTTTTCCAAATAAGAATAAAATAAATTGTGAATTCTTCTTACCTCATACATCTATGTTTTTTTAAACACAGAACTGCAGTATCGGGAAATACATAATTCCCATCTTCAGCTGTTCTCACGACTGTCAATTTTCCATGAAAACAGCTGAAGATGGAAATGATGTATTCCCCGATACTGCAGTTCTGTGTTTAAAAAAAACATAGATGCATGAGTAAGAAGAATTCACGATTTGATTCTTATTAAGAAAACCTCATAATGTAAAAATTCTCAAATTTTATTTAAATTAATGTTGGGAAGTAAACATTATGAGTTTATATCATTAATAGTAAGATTTTTATATTATATATTAAAAAAATATATTATATATAAAAATATTGTTCTCCACTCACTATTAATAATTCCCAAATTTGTTACATTAGTTTTTCCAAATATTTTAAAAGTTTGGCCTCTTTTTCAATTTTATGACTGTAAAAAACGAGTCATTAATTCATTAATTAAGAACCTCATACGGTTTTTTCCCGTATTTAACTATGAATAAAATTCAACAGTCTGGACAAGCTAACAATGATATGGGCAGCATATAAAAATATGTCAAACAAAACCCAAATATTTATGAGGTAAGATGCACCAGATTCATTTTATTTATTGAATTTTTTGTTTGTTTACTTTTTATTAGTTCAGCAATGAAGCCACCTCAGTAAATGATAGTTGAAATTTTCCAACTAAAGCCCTGCTAAAAACATTTTATAAAATATTTGTTTTTATACAAACAAAATATTGAGCAATCTATCCATTTATAATATAAAATGGCAGTAATCTAAAATGCATAGATTCTCACTTTAAAACCTTCATAAGATAAATGTTTCCGCTAGCGTCAACTGTAGCAAACGCTAAGAAGTCTCTTGAAGCTGATATTTTCTCAGCTTGTCTTCCAATAAGTTTCACACATCCTAATAACTCTTTCTTGCCCGTTGGACCTTGTTTCCCAACCCACTCATCAGCTAGATGTGTAGAGTTACTCAAGCTACCGTCCAGTTTTAAACTTAGTTTTGGAGAATCTCCACTGCGCCTTCTTCTCTTCTGTCCACTGCTCATCCTTCGTCGCTGCGTGTAGGACGTAACAGTCAGTTGACTGATGTCCCACCATCCGATCTGATCAGCGATGCTCACTAATATCACAGGTGTCGTGCTGCTAGCGCTCACTGGCAGCGCGGGTGGTGCAAACAACAAACTCCGAACCCAGCTCTTGTGAAGTTTTAGAGTTCCTACAATCTCTTCCAACTTAATATCCCATATCTGAAAGTAAAACAAGCACACTCTTGAATGATGGGAGTCGGTTACGAAAAGAGGTAAAAAATTATGTCCCTGTTTCTTGCATGCTATTATGCATCTCTTAAAAAACATTAAACTGAAAAATCTATCTACAATCGCATAAACAGCCCAATGTTGAGTCTTAGCCTCTCCTTTTTTTAGGAGTTACTAGACCAAGTTAATTTAGTTATATTTAAATCATATTTGAAGAGAAAAATTATATGCTCTGACTGGGACTCGAACCCAGGACCTTTGGCTTTCTAGGCCAATGCTCTACAAACTGAGCTATCTGGGCGAGTTCCAATCTAAATGCATATTTTTCTCCTATATATACTGTCGGTAGAGCAATAGCCTAAAAAGTCAAAGGTCCTGGGTTCGAGTCCCAACCTGAGTGTATAATTTTTCTCTTTAAATATGATTTATCCATCATTGAGATGTATGAAATGAATAATAAAAACATCAAAAGTAACGTACTACTCGGATGGATGAAGGTAAGTATTGCATAGAGGCGTTTTTTATTACAAGCCTGAAAATTTTCAGACTTGGGAACCACTGTTCAAAGTACGTTCCAGAGGGAACAAGAAGCAACCTACAGAATTGCCAACCACCAATTTAACAGTTCGATGGAACTGAAGATAACACACAGAAGTATTGAGACATACTATTGAGAAATCTGCAATCATGAAGATGAGGTTATTAATTAAAATAAACCTTATAGTGTCACTTCCTTTAAATATTAATGAAAGAGTACATTATCCAATTGTAGGTTTCGGCTGATAGAGATTAAACCATGCCGAGCTTGTTTCCATTATTTGATGATTCTAATAATAATAACAATATTTTTTTTTATTCAGAATTTATCCACAATGCAATGGTTTTCTGTCACCCTCAAGAAATTTGCCTTCTCTATTTAGAATAGACTAGATTTATTTAGCCTGATGGAGTTAAGGCTATGTGGCCTTCTCTTCCACTCACCAGGACAAACATATGTTACATTTAAATACAAAAAAATTACAATAATGTACATACTACACAATTAATTATCTAAGACTATTTAACTCACGCCCCAAATGGGAATCAATGGCCAATCACATTTCAATGATTTTTTATTTACAACCAATCACAGCCGTGTTTCGCCTAGAATTTACCAACTAAAGTTTATCACAATAAAGAAAGCACCTCCTTTTTAACACTCTGCATAGGTTATAGCATTATTTTGCAGTGTCTGACTCTCCAAAAAATATGGCTACCAAATTGTATATATAGTGCATGAATGTCAACACATAGAGCATGCGGGAGTTAATATAAAAACATCTGAAGCAATTGATTATACAAAAAAAAAATAAATCACCGTTTGCACTTCCTTAAATGTATTTTTTCCCAGGTAATAACATTCCAGAAAAATATAATTGTTATATTTACATCATAGAACATCAGAAATGAATTAATATACAGTTTGATGTGTTTCATTTTTTTCCCACTAGAGTGCATTCTTACAATATTGCGTTCCTTTGGCAATAAATAATATGATCTGCTTGCAGTGATGAACAAAAGAAGCAAATGAAGCATACCAATAGTTTCTCATTTGTTTTCAAACATCGTCGTTTACATTAAATATATAAATATTTTAAAATAACTATATTTAAATAATGATTTGTGAGTAAACAGCTTAATTTTATTTGTTAAATAGTCCTAACAAATGCCACTCTTGATTTCCAAATTATCTAGATAAATTCACTCCTCACGAGTCATGAATTTATCGATAATTTGGAAATCACTCGTGACATTACTTATGATAAATTAAAATGTTTCATACCTCTCCTCATAATTAATCTTTAACCATTTTGCTCACAAAGAGGCAGTGTTCAGTAATTTTGACTCATAGATTGGTAAATATACCTATGAGCAAAGAAAATTATGAAAAAGAAAAGGAATACATAATTTATGTTGCAACAGATAACTGTTATGAAGAAAATATGGTATACAAGAAAATAAATAAATTAAACAGACAAAAATTAATTAATGAAAGCACACCTATAAAACAAACAGAAGAAAAAAATTAAATTCAAGAAATTCACTTACCATCCATTGAAACGCCACAAGTTTAAAAAAATTTCAAAAAGTTTAATATAAGATTAGCACTGAAGAGCGAATACAGCTTAAATAGGATAATTAAAACCAATAAAAATGAAAAAATTGAAGAAGAAAACAAATCAGGAATTTATCAGATCAAATGCAGGGATTGTGACAAAATTTATATAGGAAAAACAAAAAGAAATTTGAAAACAAGGGTGAAAGAACATCTTAGAAATGTCAAAAATGGAAAAGTCAGCAGTAGGTGCTCTTGTTTGGTCTGAAAAACATTCAATTGAATCAAAAGCTAGTCTAATTAAACAAGTTGATAAACAAAAGGAACTCATGGTTTGGGAAAATATCTAATTCAGAATATTGCAACAGGTCATAATCGTAATGATAATTTTTTTTTTTCAAATGCCCCAGGTTTGTCTTTTCGACATTCCTGGTTTCTCTCCTGGCATGGTGTATTTGTAACCCACTTCTGAGGTTGGGGTATCTGGAAGGCAGGGTTACATTGCCCCAATGATATGATGGATGATGATGATGATAATGGTGCGCCAGGAGAATTCCTAATCCTAACCTAAGATGAATATGAATTATGATGATGATTGCGATGGCCATATGATTTCAGGGACCGTTTGGGCCTTAAAGTTTTCCTGACATTTGTCTTACAGGTGAGGAAAAACCCCGATAAAAACCTCACCCAGAAAAACTGTCCCGACTGGGGATCGAACCCGGGCCCGCTGCGTGACAAGGCAGCACGCTACCCCGAGACCACAGCGGTGGACTCGTAACGATAATATAAAAAAATAGAACTATTAACTATATTAAAAAAACTATAAGACTCTAAATGAAATATACTAATTTATTATACCAGAAGATAGGAAATAAAATCATCTTTAAATACTAAATAGTCATACTTAAAATCCATACCAAAGGCTTTTAGGAAATAAAAAATACGAGTGAATTTTATAATATTTTATAATAAAGTATCCTAGACCAAAACAATGTCACAACACATCAGGATGTAATTTCAAAAATATCAACATGTTTTGACAGAAAGACCAGAGATGTCCACATTAGATAAAGTTGGGAAATTGAGCTACATACGTGAAAGTGGAACATAGGTAAAAGTTTTTGAAGGCAACGATGAGAAATTCCCACAATTGGGGGCAAGTTTTTAGAAAGTGAAAAAGAAAGGATTTGGAAATAGGAAAGCTGAAAAATCACTTATATACCGATTTTCAATTTAGGAAAACTGTCTGTCTGGAGGCAGGGACTGAAGTATTCACTACAGTTTCCCTTGAGACCAATGAATCCTCTACAATGGTAAGCATAAGCTTTAAATAACATCACTATGGTGGATCAATTTAACTTCAAAACTAAAAGGTTCTAAGAACCATTAAAAACATTAGATTAATTTGGTTAACTGTTAATAACTGTGTATTATCAAATAAAAAGACCAAAGGGTCGAATTAAATAAATAAGTTAAAAATTAATAATCTAGAGTTAGTTGACTTAGTTGAACTCTCTCAGGAAATATTAAGATTTAAATCTAATTTGGCACGATCCAATATGGCGATTCTAGCTTTCTTGCCCAAGATGTTTTAACTGTTTTTATTGAACATGTTTTATGTAATGTTTACATTTATAATAAATGTGTTCTGTTTTATGGTTTTAAATGTTTCTATGTACAATGTGATGTCCCTGTTAGCCTTTTCACGGCCACGATCAAAGGCCATCTGCTCGGGCCAAGGTCAATTAAAAAATATTGAACCATTTTTCCCTGATGGGGCACTACCTTATGACCTATGATAATCTGGGTTGTAAACACAGAAAAAGTTATGAACTTAGAAATTCCCGCAGCTTCTGACCTGATCAGGGGATCATCGGTCTACCAACAGACAGGAAGAGAAGTGGTTCTTCCAATTGACATAACATCAGTCGGCATAAGTGTACTGAGGATGTGATTGGTTGTCAAGACCCTGAAATCGCGATCTACTTAGAAGATTAATTATGAGGAGAGGTATGAAACATTTTAATTTATAAAAATTAATTAGCTGGTCAAACTGAACAATAATGAAAATAATGTCTAATAATACAATAAAATTAAAATTAAACTAATGAAAGAATGTATGCACAAAGGAATAACAGCTCAAATTTACTATACACAAAAATAAAAGAAAACATATATATATATGCAATGAAAGTAATAAACTATAATGAATTAATCTATCACTTATATTTAAGGCATTAGGTAAAATATATTGACAAATCTTAATACTTTTTTTATTAAATAATGAAAAAGTGAGAAGTGTTAAATTAATAATAAAAATATCAAGTTATTAATAAAGTATTATTAGTGAGTTGTTTTTTTTTATTTTCCTATTTGTAGTGGTCCTGAACATCCTCATCTGTAAGATGATGTAGTAATAGTAATAATAAATAATAATAATAATAATAATAATAAAGAAAAGACATGACAATTAATAAAATGATTAATAACTTACAATGATGTTACCATTATCTTGACCTAGTGCCAGAAATCGTGCGTCATGGGTGAGTTTACAACTACGAAGTGAATCGTTCGTATGAACACTTTTATTTTCTTTTATTTTTAAACTCATTGGAGGAGAGGTTGTTTCTTCCAGACTCATCACAAGGAAATTACCACTGGCGTCACAAAGAACCAGAAGATCTTCGCTCTGAGATAAATCTGCCATTGTAACATGAGCTTCACTATGTCGCCCAACCAGTACATCAACCAGATCTCCACTTTCTGTTTCCCAAATCTGTAATATAAGACTATTTTATAAAACTTATGATGGGAATTAACATTATGAGGTTTTCAAATTAATAAAATTAAAATGAGTTGTACACCCTTTAACAAAAAAAAAAAGAGTCATCTCTTGAACGCACATTTCTTCTAAGTCATACTCGGCACAGCGCTGGGGTTCAAACTAGGAAACTAGTCATAATTGTGCAGTCCCTGAGCTACTGTGTTATGTGGCATGAACTGAAGACTCTTCTAAGTGTCCCGATAGCTCAGCGGTAAAGCATGCGGTCACTGTTTCTGTTAATGAAGATCGCAGGTTCGCATCTTCAATTACTCAGTTTTTTCATGATATTTGTATTAAAACGTTTTATGAATGAAATACATTTTATTTGGACATTTGAATTAATCTATACTTTTTAAGTTCATAATTTTTTATACCGTTGAGGTTATAACAATGTTAAATTATATATTTTTACACGCTTTATATTAGCTTGATCTGTATCTGTCTATGTAACGGACCTGTATCTACGCAACGGAATCTTTGAACACGATTTTCTCCCACTTAAAAACATTGGATCGACTTGAAACTTTGTATACTTGTAAAGGACCCATGACAATACAATAATTTCATAATTTGTTTTTTAAATCCTGGCCAGAATCATCGGAAAATAAAAAAAATAAAAACCGGTGTAATAGGTTGCGGACTTATCGACCTTTTAGCCAATTGTTGTAAGAGGTCAGTTAGTAGAGCGGTGGACTATAGTGGTATATAATTTCAGCAATCAATAGGCCGCTGGTTCAAATACGGGCCGGAGGATTTTAGAAAAGTGTTAAGCAATTAAATATTCATGGGATTCCGGTTTATGACAATCAATTAAACTAAAAATTAAAAAAATAAATAATAGTTTAAAAAACTGAAACAACACGCTTTATTAGAAAACGAAACTAAAAATAAAAAATAAATAATAGTTTAAAAAACTAAAACAACACGCTTTATTAGAAAACCGAACTAAAAAATTAAAAATAATTTTAATTTCCAACACGCTTGGGGTAAAAAATTAAAGTGGTCAACAAAAAAAATCATCTCCAACACATCATCTAGAATAAAACTAGAGTTATCTACAAAAAAAATACCATCAAAAGCGTGGGGTGCTTTTTATGGTTTTTACGTTTTCTTCTTAGAGACTTTACTTTACCAATATCTGTTTATTATCAAATATATTAATTGTTATTAAAATTTTTTTGTTGTAGATAACTCTAGTTTTATTCTAGATGTGTTGGAGATAATTTTTTTATTGACTACTTTAATTTTATCCCAAGCGTTTTGGGGAAAAAAAAATTTCTCATTTTTTAGTTCGGTTTTCTAATAAAGCGTGTTGTTCTAGTTTGTTTAAACTATTATTTATTTTTATCTTGTATACTACCGTCTTCCTCAACTATCTAAAATTTTCGTTGATTTCACTCTAGGCCTTTCGATGCATGCTTCATCTTCTGGAGTTGTTGTAGTAGTATTAAATTAACTGTATGTCTAATAGAGAGTTTTGCTTATTAGGCACATTTTCGTTGAGAATGTTTGTATTCTTGGCCTTCTTGATAATTTCGATTTTTTGTAAAATGTTAATTTTGTGTCTGTTGTTTTCTCTGTGTATAATTTACATTGTATTATCGATATTGTTGAAACTATGGGCGCTTTCTGAGATATGTTTAGCGAAATTTGATTTCATTGTTAAAGGAGAAGGGAAATCAAATTTCACTGTTCACCAGGTTGAATCCAATCAAAAATGTATGGGCCAAGATGAAAATAGAGAGGAACTCTAATTGGCCTGCAGATGCACGAAAAACAAAAGATGGCTTATGGGCACAAATTCAAGACACCTGGGATGCTCTAGCCCATCGTCCACATGCCTGTAGAAATTTGATTGCATCAATGCCCTGCAGATTGAGGGCGGCAATAGATGCTGAGGATTCATACACCCAATATTGATTTTGTTTTTGTTAAAGTTTTTTATTTTAGAAGATATTATTTTCTTTCTTCATTTAATTATTAGAAGATTTTCATTTATGTGTTTTGTGTGTGCATTAAAGCCATAAAACTCAAATATAAAATTAAATATGAAACAATATTACTGGCGAAATGCTATCCTAACATTCAGTAAAAAAAAAAAAAAGTAGAACGGAATCGAACCCATGAAGTTACGAACGCAGGTGTTGTGTGTTAAACTTCTCGACTACAGAAATAAACAAAGGCAAGCTCTCTCTTTTATGTTACTTGAGTGCGCACTGCGTTAACTAGCAAACAACACAGTACAATTACTGAAAACGTGTTAATGTGAATAAGGCTTCTGTGAGTGCTCACGAAGTTCCCTGATCGGTTGATAGAATCAAGAGATGACTCATTTTTTTTGTCTAAGGGTGTACATCATCTCATCTCATTCACAGCATAGGGCCACGGTTTCAGGAACAGCCGTTCTTATCTTCAGCCATATTTTCAACTGTTGAATTTTTGCCTTCACCATCATCATCTAGTTTAAGATTTAAATAAAAATTCTTTATACCTTACGTCATATCCAGTCTTCTAATTTAACTGGTTTCAAAACCTAGGTGATTTCATCTTCTTTGAAACGAGTTTAATTAGAAAACTGGATATGACGTGAGGTATAAAGAATTTTTAATTTAAATCTTAAATTAAACCTCATACCCTCTTACTAATAAACCATATATAACTTTTATACAAGGTTTATACACATCTCAGTTGAAAATTCTTACTAATAAATACTGTATTTATTTAACTTTCACAGGGAAAGAACACTATGAGGTTTAATTTAATTATTAAATACTGTATTACCTGCTCAGTGTATAAGAGGTGTACAACTTTACATGGGAATCTTTATACATGCCTCCAGCCTTGTTTAAGGATTGTATAACTAGACAAAATGTCTGACTTTCATATCAACTGATTGTTTTCTTATGATATTGATGAACATTTCCTTAAATTTAACGCAAAATGCAACACTTTAACGACTGTTAGATGGATGCACAGGACATAAATAATATTTATAAAGCTCTGGGTAGGAAAATAAAGACATCATAAAATGCCTTTTGTTACACTCATTCTCGATTAGGCCTAATAATATTTTAAAGTTGAACGTTGATTCACAAAAGAATATGTTCTACAATAGTTGCTGTAGACAAGATTTAACCTGAATGTAGTTTAAATGCTTGATAATATTATTTCAACAAAACGTTCTTGTATCATTAATACATAATACACATACCGATATAAAAATGTATTTAATTATAGAGGTATTATTATTGCACCAATGTATGTGATACTTTGATAGTCTTGTGGTTAGAGCTTCTGACTACGGTTTGTGAGGTCCTAGGTTCGATTCCCGATTGAACAGCAATGATTTTTTTTTGCTTAAAGTGTTGTTCTGTTGTAGGTAATATTTCCTACTATTCTGAACGTTTTCTAATGCATCTTAAAACACTGCATATAATTCATAAGCAATGGGAAAAACTTTTATTAGCTTCCAAGAATTGTTCGAAATTCTTGACG
This sequence comes from Diploptera punctata, assembly GCA_030220185.1. Taxonomy (NCBI): domain Eukaryota; kingdom Metazoa; phylum Arthropoda; class Insecta; order Blattodea; family Blaberidae; genus Diploptera; species Diploptera punctata. The sequence goes on along the minus strand of JASPKZ010007538.1, from coordinate 839,319 downwards.
TTAGCTTGAAGGAAAATGTATATAAATTAAAACACCCCAATTAGGAAATCTCTCTCTATTCTTATCCATACTCATTTCTTACACAATTAATCATTAGTTGATGTGTTTTCTTTCTGTTACAAGCTGCGCGTAATATGTTCTGACATCATAATGATGATGAATATGTGACGTATTATGCATAACGGTTGTATTGTTATATAGCCCCTGCACAATGTTTATTAGTAAGGAAATTACACATGATCTACATAAGGCTTATACATTGAATAACTAAACAACTGATGAAAGCCAGTATAAGAGATTTTTATTAGTAAGACCGATAGTGTTTTTTCCTATAAAAGTTCAATTGCCATCTAGTGTTGATTTGATGAACTTTAAAGAGATTAAATCTTAATATTTTTATTATTAATTTAACACTTCTCACTGAAAGATAAATTATATTTGAAAAGAAAAATTATATGCTCAGACTGGGGTTTGAACCAGGATCTTTGGCTTTCTACCACTGAGCTACCTGAGAAACTCCAATCTAAAGCCAGATATTTTCCCATACATAATAATAATAGGGGTTACTTATTTTAGGTATATTCATTTAGGGGTTATTTTATTTATTTAATATATATAATTTTAATATAGCCCTCAGGGGTCCTCATCTAGGGGATATGTGGATGGCGACCACAAGGTGCCCAAGCTGTGCAAAACATTTCTTCCACTTACTTGTGTTTTGCACTCTGTTAACTTTACTATCTAACCTCTCTTGGTTAACTCTTGTTTTTTCGACCCCGATGCTATTAGGGCATCCGAGGGCTAGGGAGTCTTTCCTTTCTTCCATTTCTTCTTTCCTTTATTTTCTTTCCTTCTCCAGAAAAGCCTGACCAGAGGCTATAAGATGGTAGCCCATCACTGGTCTTGCCTTCCTTTGGCCAGCAACCAATCGAAGGGACTATTATTATGCTTTCAAGTCTTATACGAGAATTTCCCATACGGGAAAATTTTCTATAGGATCGTAACAGGCCTTGGCCTAATACTTGGAAGGAAGAAGAAGAAGAATTTTAATATATTTCATTTTTAATATTGAATGGTAATCAGCTAATATATTATTAGTATGAATATTGAGAATTTCATATTTTTTATGTATATAAAAAAGTAGCTAAATAGTTAATTGTTGAGAATAATTTTGAGTTCTAAGAATTTATAAAATCAGTTATGAATTTGAATGGATCTTTGAAATATCAACTGACATTTTTATATTTAAAAGAGTTTGACTAACTTGGATATGAGTCAACCAATAAGTACTCATAAGCCTGGTTATTTTGACCATCAGATTTAAATGTCATAATTTGAAAGAAAGAATTGTGGGAGATATTTCCCAATCTAGAGTCTACTGGTAACATTCATGGAGGCAAGACCTATAAAGAAACGGTCGCCCATGATTTTGTGGAAATTACCTTGAATTCCATTTAAAACAATAAAACAATTTAAAACATATGACTCTGAGTGCATTTAAATATATATGCTGTTAATTTCAGCTTGAAATATGAATAATTTCGAGTATTTTACATATGACAGTTTGTCTTAAAAATGGCAGTTATAATAATATATATGAACTGTCATTAAATTAAATGACGGATTAAAAGTCTTTCTACAAGTTTCATTTACCGTCTAAATGAATAATATTCCCAGGTTTTATTCAAAGTTAATAAGTGACTTTTGATATAAAGTAAAAACCTATTTTTATATTCCCTAATTTCCCCTGACCAGAGACTCAAGCCAAGGCAAAGTTGAAGTCGAACCCAGGACTTCCTACAACGAGAACCGACTACAAGGAGCAACAAATTTCCTCCCTTATTTGACACCTACAACATGGTCCATCCCAACGAGGATACAAATCATTTACTTTAAATCTGAATGCAAATTTTTCTCTTATAAACTGTTAATTCCCAACCACCGAATGCTTTGAGTGTTTGCTTGATCATGCAAATGGCAGCTTGTTGTTTAAGAAGACTTTATTGGGAATTTAAACACTACTTTATAAAGCCAGTAGGGCTTCTTTTGATGTTTTTATTATTAATTTAACACTTCTCACTGAAGGATAAATTATATTTGAAGACAAAAATTATACACGCAGACTCAGAAATTAACAGTGGAGTTTCTCAGTGGTAGAGCATTGGCCTAGAAAGCCAAAGGTCCTGGGTTCAAACCCCAGTCTGAGAGTATATGTTTTGTCTTCAAATATAGATTAAAATTTGTTTGCCAGGAATTTCAAATTTCTCAAATTAACACTATATAGCAGTTTAGAAGACGATGGTAAAGGCAAAAATTCAACAGTAGAAAAGATGGCTGAAGAAAGGAATGACTGTTCCTGAAACTGCAATCCTGTGCTGTGAAGAACACGGAGTGTATGAGGTGAAATGATGTAAAGACTGATTTTAATTTTATTGATAAGACTATTAGGGAAATTATGCACTATGCATGTTACAATGGATCATAGGTTATGAAGTATATGGTCACAGGTTGAAAAACTACTGATGGTGCCTCAGATCATTGGATGCGAGACTTGGAGAAATTAAGTGGTGGTTTTTAAGTGGGGGTGAGTGTAGCGACACTTTTAGGGTAAATGGACTCTCTTCTTCACATCACTCTATGCTTGTTCAAAAAGTATTTTCTCAGTTGTTACCAGCGTCTGGAGTTGAATAGTGGTTGCGCAGTTAATTTAAAAAAAAATGTATTATCTAAGTGTAGAATACATTTAACCCTCTGCATGCCACTGGTAAAATCTCTTGTGTTAGAGATTTAAATCGCACCCGCCGATGTGATCAGCTTTGCAAGTAGTTTAAGTATATTGTCTGGCAGGTAATGGACAGGAGCACCAGAGCCGATCTAGTCGGCTCATGACACCTAAAGGGTTAATACACCTATTTTTATTTCATTTAAGTTTTTAATTGTAAGTATTTTGTTAGATTTTAAATTACTCTGCCATGTTGGCTCATGTGGTACCACATCTGCTTCCTGACAAGCAGGTCCAGATTCGATGCCCTGCAGGATTAATAATTTTTATTGTTAAATTAAATCAATTTAGTTTCAAAGTTTTCAATCCTGGGTCCAGGAGAGGAGGTGGTGGTGTACAATTTTTAATTGCTAGATTGTGCGTCAGATTCCTACATTGAATTCTAAATCTCTCCGCAGTACATATGTTGAAAAGGCATGTGGTACTGTTGATATCAATTCATCCGTCGGGTGGAGACGTTAAGCCCGGCAGCCCCCCTTGGTACTTTTCTATAGGAGGAGGCTACATGCTGGCATTGGGTTTCACCTTCTCCCTTCTCTTCATCATCATCCCTCACACAACACACTTTACACTACACAAACACATAAACATACACTCATCCTACACTTCTCTCTGTACACAATGCAAGAATACATCATCTATGTAAAGTGGTCTGCTGAAGTGGAGAGTAAATTGAAAATAGTCCACAGTAATGCCATCTATCCACCCAGAGCAGAACTCGAAGCACATAAAGTGCAGTGAATGGCATTAGAACACGCAAACACACAGTTTTTAAATTATGGGTGACAATGTTTTTCTAATGCATACTACATAATAATTACGAACTTTCCCCACTTCAATAGGTCACTTAACAACTCCCAGTCATGTTCCTTCCATGTCCAATGAGCTGTGGCACCAATAATATATCCAATGCTATTGATTACTGGCTAAATTCAAAGTACTAACATGTTAATAAATACGGCGAATCTGGAGTCATCTTTTCTCATAAACTGTTGTGTTCTATTTGAACATGTTTTGATATTTTCAGGAGAACTCCCGATTGACATAACATCAGTTAATATAATAAATTTGGGAATTTTTACATCATGAGGTTTTTCTTAAGAAGAATCAAATGAATTGTTGAAGTCTTCTTACCCTTTACATCTATGTTTTTTTAACAAAAAAGAAAGAACACTTTAGAAACATAAAAAATGGTAAAATTGAAAAATCAGTTTATAGGAGCACATAGTTTTATTAGAGAATCATAGAATTGAAAAAGGAGCAAAACTTTTGAAACATCTAAACCTTTGGAATTAACAGTTTTGGAAAAAAGATATACATTCAAAAAACCATACTAGAACCATGAACTTCCGAGATTCCAGACAAACCAAGTTTGATTACAAAGTTCTTCAAAAGTACATCTGATGGCAGTTTAGAAAATTACTTCTTCAAAAGTATGCCAGATGACAGTTTAGAAAATTACTGGCATAATAAAAAAATTACAATTGTGAAAACAGCTGAAGATGGGAATGTAGTATTTCCCGATACTGCAGTTCTGTGTTAAAAAACATAGATGTATGAAATAAGAAGAATTCACAATTCATTTGATTCTTAATTCATCTGTTAACAAGAAATTACTGAAGATAAAGCTGCCTAATGCTTCGAAACCGGTATAATTAGAAGACTGGGTATGAGATGAGGTATAGAGAATTTTAATTTAATCTTATGTTTCGATATGCCACGTATACCATAATCAGCTTTTCCAGATTGATGAATTTTACTTTGTCAGCCCTGGATGTCAACTCACACTCCATCTTTTGGCAGACCAAAGAACTTGTAAATTAAATCTTTTTCCCCAGGAATTTCAAAATTCATAATTCTGTTTTTGTTCTTCTGCATGTAGATTTTTTCCCATATGCTGAGTTAATTTGTATTTTCTGTTTTAATAAATTTGTGTTTACATCAATTTTATGCTTTTCTGACCAAACATGAGCAGCCACTGTAGATTTTTCTACTTCTACATTTTTTACATTTCTAATGTGTTTGGGAGATCTACACACAGAAGAATAAAAACAGGATTATGAATTATTAATGAGTTAGTTATTTTAACTCATAATAATTAAAAGCAACCTTATAGTGCGATTTCCTACAAGTATTACAAAAAAAAAAACTACGAATCTTGAAATTCCTGGGGAAAAAGATTTGATTTACAAGTTCTTCAGTCAGCCAAAAGATGGAGTGGGAGCCAACAAAGTAAAATTCAACAGTCTGGAGAAGCTGATGATGGTATACATGGTATATAGAAACATATTCAACTAGAACATAACAAATATGAGGCAAGATGAAATAAAGACTCAACTTACTCCGTATTTTTTAAGAAGAACCTCATAATGTTACTTCCTATGTAATTTATTAATAAACTTGACTCATGTTCTTGTGATACTGCGGCATGTACGAGGGCGGATCGGAAAGTAACGCACAATAATTTTTTTCTGCCTTGGTATTGCAGCTAGAATGTTGAAATTTCACAGAGATATAGTTTGAAGTTTTCACTACAGATGGTATTTTTTTCTCAGGTGCACCTCTTGCGAGAGAAGCTTGAACTATGCAACAAAGATGGCGCGCATGCTACAGTCGTCCACCTGTGAGGAACAGAGAAGTGTTGTTCGATTTTTGTGGGCCAAAGGGCATAAACCCAGTGAAATTCACAGGGACATGTGTGGCGTGTATGGGGATGATTGTATGGACCGTAGCAATGTCTCCAGGTGGTGCACATTCTTCCAAGAGGGACGTGTGAACCTTAGTGATTCGCCACGCTCCGGCCGGCCGACAACAGCAGCAATCCCGCAGAATGTCAGAGGCATTGAGGCGGCAATTCTGAACGACCGGCATGTGCAACTGCGAGCCTTATCGCAGAAGTTCAACATTTCCTATTGTGCGGTGTACGATATTGTTCATGAAAATTTGAAATTCCGTAAAGTTAGTGCTCGCTGGGTGCCTAAGAACCTGACAGACGACCACAAGGGCCAGCGAATGATGGCAAGCTTGGACCACTTAACGCGGTACACTGCACAAGGACATGACTTTCTGGAAGGAATCGTCACAGGTGATGAGTCGTGGGCGTACCACTACATGCCCGAAACAAAGCAGGCATCAATGGAGTGGAAACATGCTGGTTCCCCAGTAAAGAAAAAATTCAAAGTGACTCAATCTGCCAGGAAAGTGCTTGTGACAGTGTTCTGGGATATGCATGGTGTTTTATTGGTGGACTTTGCTGAACACGGGACCACTGTGAATGCTGCGGCCTACATTAAAACTTTGGTGAAGTTGCATCGTGCCATTCGTGACAAACGTCACAACATTAACGTTAAACTTCTTCATGACAATGCTCGCCCCCATGTTGCTGCTGTCGTTCGTCAGAAAATCGCCAAATTTGGTTGGGAGGTGCTCCAGCATTCACCATACAGTCCGGATCTTGCACCATCGGACTTTCATCTGTTTGGTCCCATGAAGAAATTCCTGGCCGGCAAACGCTTTGAGACAGATGTGGAAGTGAAATCTGCAGTGCGCAGATGGCTACACTCCAACCAAACGGACTTCTACGAACAGGGCATATTGAAACTGGTAACACGATGGGAAAAATGTGTTGAGAAAGTTGGTGACTATGTCGAAAAGTAGGTAAAAGATGTAAGTTCATTTGTGATTTTTTCCTTTTTTTTACTATTAAACTTTTTTAAAAAAAATTATTGTGCGTTACTTTCCGATCCGCCTTCGTAACTTACCTTAACACTGCCATCTTGAGCACAGGACAACAATTTCTGTCCCATGGACATGAGGAAGCACTGAACCACTCTGTCAGTCTGACCACCACATGCAACAACTGAACCCATTTCATTCAGTTTCCCTCTGCGAATCTAAAACATAGAAAACAATCATTATTGCAAGAAAAAAGTCCAACAGAGGGAAGGAGAAGTGGTTCTTCTGATCGACATAACGTCAGTCGGCATAAGTGTACTGAAGATGGGGTTGCCAAGACCCTAAAATTGCGATCTACTTAGAAGATTAATTATGAGAAGAGGTATGAAACATTTTAATTCATCTTAAGAAAGAAGTCTCTATAATAATAGTCCCTAAAATTAATACCTTTTCAAGTCAAATTATTTTGAGTCTGTAATATCTTATCTCAACATTAACCCATTGGAGACTTTTAACGAGTCTCCCTCGTGAGCAGGTAGAAAGTTCAAACAGCTCCACCACGACCTAGACTCATTGTTGTGTTATAACTTCCACTGTAAGAAGTTGGGTTTTTTAGTGGTTTGAATTTTCGGTTCGACATCAGTAAAATTTGTTTGTTTATATAAAGTAAATATATATAGGCCTAGTGTATTGTATAGTTTATTTTAGATATTATTTACAGAATAGCAGACTATAGTTGTAGGCATTTATTACGGTAAAATATAAGTGAATATAAATTCAATAAGGTAGAATATTTTTTATCACTCACCTCATATTGTTCTTCTTATTTGATTATAAACTAGTTTCGGAACATAATTTCTGTTCCATCCTCAGTATCGTCATGACCGTTGTTCTGTCGTCTTGAAGAGCTGTCCTTCTCTCCTTCCATTGGCTGACTGAAAAACCTCGAAATCAGGTCATTCTCACCGGGAATTTCAAAGTTCATTAATTTCTTCTTTTTGCTCTTTTGAATGTAGATCTTTTCCCAAACAGTAAGTTCTTTTGGTTTTTCTATTTGTTTTAATAATTTAGCTTCTTTCTTGATAAGATGTTTTTCAGACCATGCATGGGAAGCCACTGCAGATTTTTCTACTTCCCCTTTCTTGACATTCCTGAGATGTTCTTTCACTCTAGTTTTCAAATTTCTCTTAGTTTTTTTCTATGTAGAATTTCTCACATTCTTCACATTTAATTTGATAAATCCCTGATTTATTTTCTTCTTTAATTTTCTCATTCATATTAGGTCTAATGAGTCTACTGATGCTGTAGTCATTTTTGGGTGCTAACCTTATGTTGAAATCTTTAAACATTTTTTGAAACTTGTGGTGTTTTAATGGATGGTATGTGAATTTTCTAAATTTTACATTATCTTCTTTTACTTTTAGAAGAGTGCTTTGATTAATAATTTTTGTCTTTTGAACTTGTTTATTTTTTTGAGTATCATTTTTATTGCAAAACCATTTTTCGTGGCTACGTTGATTATGTGTTCTTTTTCTTTTTCATAATTTTCTTTGTTCATCGGTATGTTCACTAATCTATGTGTCAAACTATTGAAAACTGCTTCTTTGTGAGCTATGTGATTGAAACCTAAAGCTTTTATGTAGTTATCTATATGTGTCTTCTTTCTGTAAATTCCAAATTCTATCTTATTTTCTTCATTCCTTTTTAAGTTGAGATCTAAAAATGGTATTTCTCCATTGATTTCCTTTTCCATAGTGAACTTTATAGTTTGACTTTGAATGTTCAATAATTTTAATGCATCATCTATCTGTTTATAATTAACTATAGCAATTATGTCATCCACATATCTGCACCAGAACTTGAAAATGTGAGAAATTCTACATAGGAAAAACTAAGAGAAATTTGAAAACTAGAGTGAAAGAACATCTCAGGAACGTCAAGAAAGGGGAAGTAGAAAAATCTGCAGTGGCTGCCCATGCATGGTCTGAAAAAGATCTTATCGAGAAAGAAGCTAAATTATTAAAACAAATAGAAAAACCAAAAGAACTTACTGTTTGGGAAAAGATCTACATTCAAAAGAGCGAAAAGAAGAAATTAATGAACTTTGAAATTCCCGGTGAGAATGACCTGGTTTCGAGGTTTTTCAGTCAGCCAATGGAAGGAGAGAAGGACAGCTCTTCAAAACGACAGAACAACGGTCGTGACGATACTGAGGATGGAACAGAAATTATGTTCCGAAACTAGTTTATAATCAAATAAGAAGAACAATATGAGGTGAGTGATAAAAAAAATATTCTACCTTAATAAATTCAATGTTTATTTTTTAACTTCATAGGTTGTAAATTTAACTTTATTTGTTTTGCAATATGTCCGCAAATAGGAGAGAACGTATTACTATTGACAAACTAAGTGAAGTAGTGAATGAAATGTTATGTGACTAATTGTAGTGAATTATCATGGAACGAAGATTCGAACGATGAAATAATATACAGTGATAACGTAACCGTGTGTGCTACTGATGGCAGTGACAGTGAAACTGAGGAATCAGATTAACAAATTAGTAGCGCTCATAAACAAAGGAAAATTACAGATCAATGTCGTAATAGTACTAGTACGTCGAATTGTGTATCAAATGATGTAACTGCCACAACCGAGTGGCAATGGACTCCTATTGAGAACAACTCCACAATTTGGAAGTACACTGAAACTTCTGAAATAAGTGACATTGTCATGAACAATATTAGAGATAAATTTTCTGTTTATGAAGTTTTTAACCAGTTTTTAGATAATTATTTTTGGGAAATGATAAGTAGGGAGACTAACAAATATGCACACCAGTGTTTCGGCAGTCCCAGCTACAAAAGGAAATTTTATGATGATAAGTGGATAGATACAACCCCTGATGAAGTGAAGGCCTATTTTGCACTCTGCATCCTAATGAGTCAAGTTAGGAAACCTAAAATAAAATGGCACTGGAGCAAACGAGCAGTTTTAGAAACTGCCTATTTACAGCAAAACAATGCCCTTCAGAAGATTCTTCCTTATTTCGAGGTTTCTTCACTTCAATGACAATGAGTCCGTAATTAGAGGTGGCAGAATTTACAAGATTAGACCATTGGTAGAATATTTGAATACTAAATTTCTGACTTTGTACGTTCCAAATGAAGACATTTCACTTGACGAATCTCTTATGAAATTTCGAGGTAGACTGGCTTATGTTCAATTCAACCCCTCTAAACGGGCGCGATTTGGAATAAAATATTACAAATTGTGCGAGTCTTCTTCGGGATATTGTATGAGATTCAAAATATACACAGGGCAAGATGCACAAGAAAATTCTGATTTTACAGGAAGTGAGAGTGTTAGCAAATCCCTTCCTAGAGAAAGGCTACACTTTATATTTAGACAACAAACATCTGGAAAGGAATGGGAAAATCTACAAGCATATGACATTACTACATTACAAAGAAAATCTGCAGTAGCAACATTCAGACTGCTAACGGGACATGACTGCTTGAATAAACACCTACACAGAATTGGCATAACAGATTCACCTAAATGCCCTTTTTGCAATTTAAATGAAGATATGGAAAGAAACCATCTCCTCCATTGTCCAGCTTTTGTAGAAGAGACCAGCCTTTCTGCTAGATATTGGAGTGCAAGAGAGCGAATGATTTCATTATCAAGTGCTCGACATTAGATACCAACCAACCAACCATATTTAGACAACTGGTATTCTTCCCCTAATTTGTTTTTTGAGCTCAATAGACGAAAGACAAATATATTGGGGACAGTAAGATCTAACAGAAGAAATATGCCTAAAGATTTAGTCAATTGAAAAAAGGAGAGGTAGCAACACGATCTAGTCGGGGACTTCTAGCATTGAAATGGAAAGATAAGAAAGATGATTATTTCTTATCATCCAAACACAAAAATGCCGACATGACTGACACCGGTAAGAAGCAATGGAAGAAAAAAGGCGGAGAACAAGAAGGAAACGTCGTAAAGCCTAAATGTATTCTAGAATACAATAAAGGTATGGGTGGCATCGATCGACATGACCAGGGTCTGGCTTGTTTTCCTGTAATGAGGAGATTTGTAAAAGGCTACAGAAAAATGGCTTTTTACATTATGGATATTGCCCTATTCAATTCTTATGTTTTCCAAGGCACATACATGCAACTGAGAAGTAGAAAAATCCCACCAGAGCCTGCAGAGTGTGTGCCAGTAATAAGAAGAGGAGCGAAACAATGTGGGAATGTGAGAAATGTCTTGTTGCTCTACATGTTCCAGAGTGTTTTCGGAAGTATCACACCCTTCAGAAATACTAGGTGAGTTTCGTCCAGTTTTTATCTATAGTATTTTATAATTTACAGGTTGATATATAAGATAATTAGAGAAGATACGAAGAGCTTTTCCTGATTTTATAATGTATAGGTCTATGCTTATTTATGTTTCATATGTTTATTTTTATTATGTACAGTATTATATTGCTTTTTTTTTTCCGGCCTTGTTTGAACATATGATTTGTGTTTACTTTCAAGGCAATGTCCCAGAACTGTTAAAAAAAGATGGTTTTTGAATTGTTTGTTGACTTTCACAGCCTTGAAAAGAACAAAACATAACGGTTTACAATGCACAAAAGAGGGTAGCAGGCAGGCCACATTCCTTTGCTATTCGTAAAAGTACAAGATCCTAAAATAAATTCAGGGGTAAACAAAAATCTGAAAACATAAGTGATAGAACACAGTATGTATATTTTGCATTCTGATTTAAAGTCCACCGCAGATGGAGTAGCAGTGAGGAGATTTAAATGGGTTCCCCGTGAACATGCTAGGCGCTTTAAACGTGTCTCCAGTGGGTTAACACTGAGTGGAGAACATTTTTTTTCTAAGTACTTCAGAATGTGAAGTAATTTTCTTGAATAGAAAATTTCAAAAAAATGTTTAACCTTTTCACTTCTGAGATATTTCCAACCTTTTAAACCCTCCTTGCTGAGTTATTTTTACAATTATTAAAATATTTTTAAATATTATCCTTAATAGTGAGTGGAGAACATATTTTAATCGACTCACCTAATACATAAATTAAAATATGTTCTCCACTCACTATTAATGATATAACCTCATAATGTTTACTTCCCAATATTAATTTAAATATAAATATTATCCTACCATGCTGAAAGTAATAAATATATTTAGAAGACTCACCTTACATGATGTAGATGGTTATATATTTTCCAGATTAACAAAAATAATTTTGAATTGCAGGAAAAATATCACACACAATACATCATAAAGGGTTGTCCACAATTGGCGACAAATGTACACAAAAAAATCTACACATTCAAGTTTTATAAATTTTTTACTGTTTTCTTCTTAAACTAATCATACTTCAACACATTTTTCTTATATTTAAATTAATATTGGGAAGTATTCTTAGCACATTTTAAATTATTTTATATTAAAATTATTTACGAGTGTTAATTTTTAATTAAGGATGTACAAATATATAATGAAAATAATTTTCTAAATCGTATTTTACAGAGCTACTTGTAAAAATTGTTTCGTCTCCATAATAATTTCAAAATATTTCTAATGTGTGATACTTTTCAAAGAAGGGGTAGACACATTTGGCACACATGTATCTGCTTTCTTTTCTTTCCTTTCTGCCAGAGTGGTGTTTGAGCATACATGACAATTTCTACAGGGATTTTTCTTTTTTTGGTGTAGGTGGTACAAGAAATGGGAAATGTCTTTCTGTTAGTCTAATTGGTTGGTCGCCAGATGATGGTTGTCCAGTTATATAGTTGATCTTGGTGTATGGAATTTCTGGAAAACTTGTCTGATGAGTGTGAGTTGAAAATCAGGTAGTGTGATGTTTTTTCCTGTTCTGATATTGTACAGGGTCTGTGAATTGTGGAGAGATATATCAAGCAGATGGAAAAATAATTTTCTGTACCACTTCATTGACTTTCTTACACATTCAATTGAACTAATCATTCATATCTGGACCCTACCCACAACAACCATTATTCTGGTCCCTATACCAGAACACCAATCTGGTTTCATTACTGGGTGTGTGTTAGTGGCCCTGTCCCATTTTCTGGAGTCATATTGCCATGTTGTCAAACATACGGACCTCTCTTCTATCAATCCATCTGAGCTGCCATCAGTATTGGTCCGTGTGTTTTGTTTCTATTTTCCCTTCTGTACACATACCACCCCGAATCTGTGGCATTCCTTCCTTTCCTGTTCTTCCTAACAGTCCCACATTTGTTGGTTTTATTTGTATGCAGCCAATCAAAAAGGAGGGGGGCTAGAATACCAGTTGTCTAACCACAAAGTGTGCCCTTGTCATCAAATATTTATGCATCAGTGTGTGGACCACAGCTCCAGAAAAACCAACTTCACGCTTGTGGATCAACATCTGTGGTTGCCCCTGTGTACACTATAAAATCTACTACATATCCTGTCGCGCAATCACACAATACAAAAATCTGTATTTCCGAATCTGTGCCTTTCAGATGGAATGATGAAAAAACTGTAAAAATAGGAGGCAACACACATACAGACCTAGACTCTCATTTATGCAAAATACTTTTGAAAAGGAGAGAACACTTCCCTTAAAACAATTTCTTAGATGATCAATAATAGGTTCAATTTTGTTAACAGTCTTTCTCCCTGAATCGGTGTTTCGTTGTCACTAAAATGTAGAAGATGCAGGAGTAAGATATATGTCTCTGGACATGTATTCTGTAAACTGGGATGTGGAAATGAGCGGATCTTTGGACCAATGTTCTGCTAAAGTTAATTCTTTTATTCTTGCCATTAGCATAGTTACTCCCAAAAATACATAGAGTTTTTCTGGGGTGGTATTTTTCCATTTTTGTAAACGGGATTGGGGGTTGGTGGCATTTTCTGACTTAAAAATAAATAACATTTATTAGTTTCTTCTGAAATAAGCTGCATAATACTTAGTGGAAAAAATAATTCAAAATAACTAAACACTTTAGAATCATCACTGAAGCCTGCATTCACTGAAATTCCTGAATTTTCACTGTTGAAATTGTGAACAGTAGGGATAAAATTTCCGCTATGCTATTGGAATAAATCACTTGAACCACAATTTCATTTTGGCGGCTGCAGTACCGGCATGGAATCATTTTCTTCAATTTCACTATCTTCAGAAATATATACTGCATCATCGCATTCACTAATATCCGATAAATCAGAATCTATTGTTTCCAAAACTTGAACTAACTCTGCGTCGGAAAGAAAAACACGACTTGAAGAGGCCATTTTTGTCATCCCTGGAATTTGTAGTCATGTGACCGCCAGCAGACAGCTAGCGTGGTGAAAATTACTTCTTTGTGCATGGTTCTGGATTTTTTTTAATAGGGGTGACTCAAAATGGAGGGAGAAATATGGAATAAGTTTATTTAGGTTCCTAAGAGATGGCAGTATATGCCTGCTTAGTTTGAAAGCATTGCAATACATATTGTATAGCTAGCAGGCGTTTGAAGTTGAGAACGGATATACACGCTCATAGCACGGCAAGCATTTTCTTTGCCACCGCTTATACACGTGCGTAGCAGTGTAAAGGTTAACAAACACAATGTTACTTTAGCATCAATAAATAAATTCAGTGTGGATAAATTCCTAAGTACCAATAAAAAAATTCCAGACAGTAAAAAATCTGGAATTTATCAAATAAATTGTAATGATTGCTGCAAAGTATATGTAGGGAAAACGAAAAGGAATTTGGAAACACATACTAAAGAACATTTTAGAAATATTAAAAATTGTGAAATTAAAAAATGAACAATTGCTGCACATAGTTTATTAGAACATCATAAAATTAATAGAGATGCAAAACTTTTGAAACAAATGGATAAACCATTAGAATTAACAGTTTGGAAGAAGATATTCATTCAAAAGAATAAATATCGATCGATGAACTTCGATATTCCTGTAGAAAAAATTTGATTTCAAAATTTATAAACCCAACCAAAGATGGCAGCACTAGAGGTAACCATGGAGAAATCAACACACAAAGAATTTCAACAATTGGAGTCATGAATGAAATATTAATTCGAAACCAATGGTCTGAAATAAATTTGAAATTGTATGAGGTGAGTTATTAAAAAATATGTTCTCCACTTAATATTAATGATATAACCTCATAATGTTTACTTCCCAACATTAATTTTAATATAATTAAAATTGCGGTAAGATATTACAGACTCAAAATAATTTGATCAAAAGAACCTCAAAATACTACTTCCTAAAATCATCATCATCATCAACAAGGATTAGGCCCAACGGCCTGTTCCGATCTCATTATAGGTCGAATTGGTCCTTCCGTCTCTTCAATGGTCTTCCCAACGTTCTTCTCCCTTTTGGTTTATAATTATACATTCTTCTTGGTATGCGCTGTTCATTCATTCGTAATACGTGCTGAAGATAAGCATTTTGGTAATATGTTATTCTTTCACAGAGATTAAATATATTAAGTTCTGTTCTTATATTTTCGTTTTTCTTTTTATCGGTTCTTTGGTATCCTGCTATTGCTCTCAACATCTTCATTTCAGCAGCCTCTATTTGTTTACTATCTGCCTTTGTTAATGTCCAGGTTTCACATCCATATATAAAACATTAATTACAACCTTTTTGAGTTATGCTGTTAAGAGCAGCATATCTTCTACTCCAAGATCTTTCTTAAGAAACAAATGAGAAAACATTTAATATAGGCAAATGTTAATATTTTGTAGCACATGTTTGCATTTGTATAATAACACAAGACCATGGCCTAAAGCCGGAAATCTACTTCAAGATCATCATCATTTATTTCTTGTTTTGGGTCATTCCATGAAAAAAATTATTTTAATAGAGGGAATTAAAACTCATTGGAGAACATTTTGTTTAAACAACTCACCTCATAGGATTCATGCTTCCATGATACCGCAGTTTCAAACACAGTTGGAGTTATGGCCGAGGATGAACATGACTGTTTGAAACTGCAGTATCATGGAAGTATGAATCCTATGAGGTGAGTTGTTTAAACAAAATGTTCTCCGATGAATTTTAATGATTATATCTCATAATGTTTATTTCCCAACATTAATTTAATATAATAGAGGGACTATATTTGAAGAGAAAAATTTTTGCCTAGACCGGGACTCGAACCCGGGACCCTTGGCTTTCCGGGCCAAGTGCTCTACCAACTGAGCTACCGAGGCGAGTTACGATCTAGACGCAAATTTTTCTCTTATGTACGTTGTAATTCCCTCGTGCCAAATGCTTGAAACCATAGCTTCTATAATAAAAATCGATAATAGAGGGACGTTTATTTATATTTCATATTATTGCTGACTCATTGTAGTTTGTTGCCAGCAGTTTTTTTTTCTCCCTCCAATGTCTAAATTTGCATATAGGAGCCATTTTCTATGTAACAACTTATAGAAGAATTCCACAAAAGAAATTTACAGTGAATTGCAAGTGAAGAGAAATAATTATTTTTCAATAAATCACCACTATTATTTATTAAAATTCAAAGGTTGTGAGTCAATTTAATGATATGATTGCCTTTTAATTTAATAATTGACCCTCGTTAAATTATGTTGTTTTAAACATAACTCCCTCTTGTAATGTGAATTACCAAATTACAATATTTTTAAAATTCTGCCTTCTCAAATATGAATAAAAGGATCACACTTAATTTCCTACTTACTGTATGTGTGACTAAGTAAAATATCACTAATATTTAATTTTAGGAGGTTATATTTTGAGGTTATTTTAATTATATTATTTTTAGTCTGGACATCTTACCTCAATATTAATGTTGATTTGTTCTTGAACATGTTTCAAAACAATTCTGTTTTATCGTCAGCTTGTCCAGACTGGTTTTATTTATGTTGCACAACCTGGATGTCGATGTCAGCTCCATCCTGTGGTTGGCCAAAGAACCTTGGAGCATGACCTTGTTTGAAGGTTCTTTGGCCAACCACAGGATGGAGCTGACATCGACATCCAGGTTGTGCAACATAATGCAACATAAATAAAACCAGTCTGGACAAGGTGACGATAAAACAGAATTGTTTTGAAACATGTTCAAGAACAAATCAACATTAATATTGAGGTAAGATGATCAGACTAAAAATAATATAATTAAAATATCACTAACAATAATTTTTAGTATAAGCATCAATAATTTAACATGGTCATTAAATCTTGTAACGTGAGTTACTGGCATTATCACAGACTACTGGTATACATTTATAGGTGCTGTTGTATATAAAATATGCTAATTTCCAGACAATTATTATAATATTTCTCATACTGGCCAACATATAGCATGTTCAGAGATTAAGACATGCATTAACCAATAGTAGATGATTCATGAATTGATTTATTTTTTATTTATTTTTTTTTACATATGCCTCTCACAGCAGCTGAAAAAATGAGAGGAGAAGGCAGAAATTGAAAGAAGGGAGATATGGCGATTATAAGAAAAACATGGAGATTCTTAAGAAAAGCAGGAGAAAACAAGAAAAAGAGCAGTTTATATATTAAATTTGGGAATTTTTAACATTATGAGGTTCAATTCATAAGAATTAAATTAAATTAATTAATTAAATTAATTAATAGAAGTATGAGGTAAAAAATAATCACGATTAATTTAATTCTTATAAAAAGAGCAGTTATTGCAAAAAAGTGTCCAAAAGAAAATTTACATAGAAAGGAGAGCTAGGGTAGAGCAAAGAGTTGCTAAATATAAAAGATTTAAACAAGAAAGAGAACAAAATCATACTATTCCTATACAATCAAAATCTTGGAAAGAAACACTGCAAAGAAAATCCACCATTACATGGCAATGGATGGGATTGGAGATTCCATTAAACGACAAGTATGGAAGCCGTAAAAAAAGGAAAATATTTGGTGACAAATTTGTTAAAAATTAATATAAAATTATAGAATATTCACCTGAAAGGTCCGTCTCCTCAACTTAATTAAGTTGAGGAGACGGACCTTTCAGGTGAATATTCTATAATTTTATATTAATTTTGAATAAACCTCAACGGAACACATCATGAATCTTATAAAAATTTGTTAAAGCCAATCATCCAACAACTAAAATAAACGTAATAGAAGTTACAGATGAAGAGATTTCTCAACGGAAGAAATACTTAAAGTTAACATCAGTAATTAAGGACTCCAAAACTGTAATAGGCTAGCATACACTGTATAAAAATTGATATACCATGACCAAACAATTTCTACAGACAAAAGAAAGACCAAACAGGCAAAAAAAGGAAGTAAGAGAGAAAAGAAAACAAAGTTCATGGCTGGGTAGAAGTTAAGTATGATGGAATTAGATTTGTAAGAACTATAACTGAAATAGCTGGCGAGGAGTATAAAATTAATGTAATGGAAAGAGAAGGTCAATTCTAGAAGTGGCCTGAAGTCAAAGATGAACTATATTTTTACAAAGGAATATGTATTAAGAGTAATAAATCCATCAACTGTTGTAAATGCTCGAGGGCATTTCAAGTTCTAGTGGACTAAGTAACGTGAGTTATCTCAAACATTGTTCTTTTTTAAATAATATTTTTTGTTAAATGCCATTTGTGATGTTTTCTCCTTGTATATTCCCTTTTGTTCATAACATTGATAAATGTCAAATTTCTTCCATGCTTAACAGAGCAGAGATTTGTAAAATTGAAGAACACGATGAAAATGTTGTCTAAAATGTGTAACATGAGTTACTGATCTGTTATAACAATTATTATTTTTGTGTGTTAGAAATTGAACATTTGTTTTATATGTGAGTGATCATTAAGATCAAGGTGTTTATGAACCAGTAAAGGTAAAATACTCCGTAAATATATTTGTGTTATGAATGATCATATTACAATATGAGGTGAGTGATAAAAATATTCTACCTTAATGATCATATTGTCTGATTTCTGTCAAATTGTAACGTGAGTTACCGTGGAATGACCCTTTTGTTGAATAATACCTTCTTTTTATTTGGTATTACAGCCTGAGTGGGCCTTAACCTTCTCTATGGCCTTCTTCCATCCTTCTCTATCCATCACCAACTCCATCCAGTTCTTTATTCCAAATCCTGAATAATTCCTCATTTATATATATATATATATATATATATATATATATATGTTGTTATAATTAAATGTTTAAAATTGAGCAATGCAAGCTTAATATGGTATGATAAGAAAAATAAATGCCTGGATGGGATTCGAACCCGGATCTCTGAGTCTGTACCTCAGCGTGATATCCATTACACTCCCAGGCGAATCCAATTCAAACACTTATTTTTCTTATATATGTATTATATTCTCCATTATTACTAGATGTCGCGAGAACTCGGTCTTCACTGCCATGGAGAATATATATATATAAGAATATAATATATATATAAAAAAAATAAGTGTTTGAATTAGATTCGCCTGGTAGTGTAATGGATATCACGCTGAGGTACAGACTCAGAGATCCGGGTTCGAATCCCGTCCAGGCATTTATTTTTCTTATCATACCATATTAAGCTTGCATTGCTCAATGTTAAACATTTAATTATAACATCTATAAAGCGTCACTGCTATAAGGTAAAAATATTCTCTTTAATTTGCTTACTTGTTATAGTCAGCTACTAGATGGCAGTGAAGACCGAGTTCTCGCGACATCTAGTAATAATGGAGAATATAATACATATATAAGAAAAATAAGTGTTTGAATTGGATTCGCCTGGTAGTGTAATGGATATCACGCTGAGGTAAAGACTCAGAGATCCGGGTTCGAATCCCGCCCAGGCATTTATTTTTCTTATCATACCATATATATATATATATATATATAAATAAGAATAACAAAATGATTAATGAAAAGTAGTGTGATATAAACAAAACATTACATAATAGATCAATAACAAACTGAGGAATGTAATTAATTACATTAGGTAATAATATAAAGTAAAACAAATTTATGAAAAAAATTCAAAATATAAAACTCACTCTAACATACATAAAGAATTAATGCAGTGGAGAATAATGTGTAAATAATGGAATTTTTCATATTTGAAGAGAAAAATTATATGCTCAGACTGGGACTTGAACCCAGGACCTTTGGCTTTCTAGGCCAATGCTCTACCAACTGAGCTATCTGGGCAAGTACCAATCTAATCACAAATCTTTCTCTTATAAGCTGTTAATTTCCGTGCACCAAATGCTATGAAACATTTTGCTTTTATTTGTTGCCAATGGCAAATAAATGTCTTCTTAATAAAGAAGTTGCTATTTGCAAAAAATAGAAGCAAAAGGTTTCATAGCATTTGGTGCGCGGGAATTAACAGTTTATAAGAGAAACATTTGCATTTAGATTGGAACTCGCCCAGATAGCTCAATCGGTAGAGCACTTGGCCTAGAAAACCAAAGGTCCTGAGTTTGAGTTCGAGTCTGAGCATATAATTTTTCTCTTCAAATATAATTTGTCCATTACTGAGATGTATGAAATGAATAATAAAAACATTGAATGGAATTTTTACTTATTTTAAGAATTCACACCTCATATTTTTTTTTCATTTTTTAAACTAGTTTCGGAACTTTACATTTCAGTTCCATCTTCAGTACTTTCATGACCATTGTTCTGTAGTTTTGAAGAGTCTCCCGGGGAAAACAACCCGATTTCGAGGTTTTTCCATCTACCAACAGAGGGAGCGAAAGGCGGCTCTTCAAGACAACAGAATAACAGTCACAAAAATACTGAAGATGGAACTGAAGTGAAAAGTACCAAAACTAGTTTAAAAAAAGAAGAAAAATATGAGGTGAGTGATAAAATTTACCTAAATGGAAATTTTATAATAGACAATTACTGTTTCCTTAAATTCATTAATTTATAGTCTTCTATCAAGAGAGTTCCTTCACTGCAAAATCAACATTCTCCACTCTTCTCCCTGTATCTGTCTATACTCTTACATCTTCAAAGGGACAAGGATCCTTCCTTGCAGGAGTTACAAAACCAACTAATTTAGTTATGTTTATTTCCCTACAGATGTTAGAAAGTGACAGGTGGTTAGCTTATCACCTCAAAAGAGATATCAATCACACTGAAGGACAAATTAATATTTGAAGACAAACATTTATTCTTCAATTTAATCAAAATTAGTTGTTTGAAGTTTGACTGAATATGAAGGTTTCCTTTGAAACTGGTATTGTGAAAACATGGAACTTTATAAGGTAAGATGTAAAAACATTTTCTCCAACTCATTTATAAATTTCCTTCAGTGTGAGCGATAAATTTAAATAAAAACATTGCTAACAACAGATTTTCATGATTATAAATTATAGGAAAATGAGGTCATACAGTTTGAATAGCTGACGGTAGAAATAATTTCAAGCATTTTTAACGAGAAACCTGTGGAGAAGAAATTATTAGGTAGACCTAGGCACAGATTAGACAATCTTATTTGGATAGAAATGAATATTGGAATATGAAGTAGATTGAATTCGCTGAGGAAGGAGCCAAAGGAAGGTCTCAGTGAATGCAGCAATGAACCCACCGTTCCCAAGAATTATGAAGGTATATATACCTTGAGACTATTATCTTCTCCGGCTGCTATGATTATGATAGAGTCGCAGTAACACAGCTGCAGGTAGTGGACAGCACCATTTAATTTCATCAACACAAATGAAGTTTTCTTCTTCATATCAAAGACTTTAACAAGCCCGTTACAACATCCATACACCATAAATTCTCCATTGCTTGTAATCTGGCAGGTCTTTACTTCAACGGATTCTTGTACACTTTCAATCACGAAACTCCGACCTCGTAAAAACTAGACAAATAAAATAAGATTTAACATAAAATTCACACTACAATGAGAAATTAATATTTTAAGAGAAAAACTTTTGTCTAATCTGGGATTTGAACTCAAGACCTTTGGTTTTCCGTACCAGGACAATTAAGCTATCTAAACAAATTGGGATAGGAAGTAAATATCAATAAAACTGAATACATGGTCACTTACTTACTTACTTACTCACTGGCACTATTGAACCCGTAGGTTCATGGCCGCATGGACATAAGCTCTCCATACATCCCTATCCTGAGCTAATGCTTTCCAATCATTCCCTGTATAATCTACTTCCCTCAAATCATAGTTAATGTTATTCTCCCACCTCATTCTTGGTCTACCAACTGGGCGTTTTCCCTCTGGCTTTCCTACAAGAAGCTTCCATGCAAGTCTTTCATTCCCCATAAGTGCAACATATCCTGCCCATCGCAGTCTACGAGACTTAACTGCTCTTATTATATCTGGCTTCCTATAAAGACCATGTAGTTCATAGTTATGTAGTCTTCTCCATTCACCTGTCTGTTCATCTCTAAATACATGGTCACACATAGAAATATTATATAATGGAAATGGACAGCTAATGACAAATGAGGGAAATTTTGAAGAAGTACCTGAATTTAAATACCTAGGAACAACAATCACAAATAGCAATGAGATGCACGAAGAAATTAAATATAGGCACAATTCTGGAAATGCATGTTATTATGTATTTCAGGGACTCTTGACATCCCAACTCCTTTAAAAAAAACGTTAAACTGGAAGTATATAAAACTATTTTTCTCCCAGTTATATTATATGGGTGTGAAACATGGACTCTTGCTTTAAGGGAGGAAAGGAGATTACGAGTATTTGAGAATAAAGTTCTTAGGAAAATTTTTGGACCAAAGAGAGACGAACAGACATGGGAATGGAGAAGACTTACATAACAGTGAACTACATGGTCTTTATAGGAAACCAGATATAATAAGAACAGTTAAGTCTCATAGACTGTGGTGGGCAGGACATGTTGGCACGAATGGGGAATGAAAGACGTGCATGGAAGCTTCTTGTAGGAAAACCAGAGGGAAAATGCCTAGTTGGTAGACCAAGAATGAGGTGGGAGAATATATCTTAACTATGATTTGAAGGAAGTAGATTCTTCTTCTTCTTCTACTACAAGGTTTAGGCTATGCAGCCTGTTCCGGCGAAGTTAAAAGTGGAGTCCATCTTCTACGTGGTCGGCCAACATCTCTTGTTCCTCTGGGATTATACAGGAAGGTTCTTTTTGGTATTCTTTCGTTGTTCATTCTCATTAAGTGTTCTGTCCATTTCTTATTATTTTCGCTGATTTTATCTTCAATTTTATATATATTTAATTCTTCTCGTATAGTTTCATTCCTTATTCTATCCGCTCTTGTGCATCCTTTCACATTACGTAAAAACAGCATTTCCGCAGTCTGTATCCTGCTTTTATCCCTTGATTTCATTATCCAATTTTCACTTCCATACAACAACAAAGGAACAGCCATTGTTTTATATAATTTAAGTTTCGTATCTTTCCTTGTTTTCCGACCTAAGGTTCTTTTTATGGTTCCACAAATAGCCTGAAATTTATTTACTTTATTTTCTATATCTTTATTTTCTCTATAAGTTATATCACATCCTAAATATTGGAAATGTGATACTTGTTCTATTATTTTGTTATCCAGTACAATTTTTGATCTAATTCCATATTTACCAATAAATGCCATTACTTTTGACTTATTTATTGATATTTTACAATTATATCTATTGGCTATTAATTTAAATTTATATGCTAACATTTGGAGCTCATTTTCAGATTCTGCTAAAAGTACAACATCGTCAGCGAATAATAAAGCATTTATTTTATCTTTATTATCAATTAATATTCCTTCATTAGTTAAAACCTTCTTCCATTCTTTTAGGATATCGTCCATATAAATATTAAATAATATAGGTGAGAGTGAACACCCTTGTCGTACTCCTTGGTTTATTTGAAAAAAATGTCTTATTTTTTGTCAACTGAGGGTCAATACAAATATTTGTTCCATAGTACAAGCTCTTAACAGTTTCTATAATCTGAATAGGGAGGCCTTTTTCTTTTAGGATATTCCACAATATTTCCCTGTTTACTCGATCAAATGCTTTATCTAAGTCTATAAATAACAAATGTGTTTCCAGGTTTTTTTCTTGTCTTTTGTTTATTATCTGATTCAGGGCAAATACTCCATCGGTACAAGATCTTCCTTTTCGGAACCCGTTTTGTTCTTCTGCTAGTGTTACTTCAGTAATTCGTTGTATTCGTTTTGCTATTATTCTAGCATAGATTTTATATCCACTATTTAGGAGGGTAATGCCTCTGTAATTAGATGGTTGGTTTCTTTCTCCTTTCTTGTAAATTGGTTTTACTATACCTTGCCTCCATGTTGCTGGTATATTATGATTCTCCCAACACATATTAAGAAAATTCAAGAATCTTAATTTAAAGAATATATCTGCATATTTAATTAGTTCTGAATTGATGTCATCTGGTCCGCTAGCTTTTCTATTATTTGTTAATTTGAGCGATTCTTCCAGTTCTTCCATTTGTATTTTATCTACTTTCAAATTCTCACATTTTGGTTCTTCTTCGTTTTCATTCTCGTTGTACCACAGGTCTCTGAAATATTCTATCCAATGTTCTTCTGATATTGATGTAGGTATATATGCAGCTTCTTTTTCTGATTTATTTAAATGTTTAATTGTTCTATAAGCAGTCCATTGTCGTCCATGTAGATCATGTTCTAGATTAGATACATATCGTTCCCAACTGTCTTGGTGGGATTTCCTAACAATTTTCTTTGCTTCCTTTCTTTTGTTATAATATATTTCTTTTGTTTCTTCAGTTTTCTTTTGTAAATATTGTAAATATGCTTTCTTCTTTTCCTCTATAACTGTTTTAATTTCGTCATTCCATATTCTTAATCCTCTCTTCTTACAATTTTTCCTTCTTAATCCT
This sequence comes from Diploptera punctata, assembly GCA_030220185.1. Classification (NCBI taxonomy): domain Eukaryota; kingdom Metazoa; phylum Arthropoda; class Insecta; order Blattodea; family Blaberidae; genus Diploptera; species Diploptera punctata. Next base: position 814,993 of record JASPKZ010007538.1, on the reverse strand, counting down.
AGAACTTCATATGCTGCTTTCTTTAGAGCCCAATCGATGTTGCTCCATTCTTCTTCTATATTATTATTTATTTCTCGCTGTAATATATATTGAGATAATCTATTTGCATACAACTTTCTTGTACTTTCTTCTTGTAATAAATTCACTTTATATGTTTCTTCATTGTAAATTTTTCTTGTTGTTGGTTTCCTCCATCTTTCTAATAATTTTATATTACATGTCAAGAGAAAATGATCTGTTCCTACATCGAAACCTCTATATACTCTTACATCTGTGACCCAGGGTATCAATTTTCTGTTTACCAAGAAATAATCAATAATTGATCTTAATCCTCTAGCCGACCAGGTGTACTTATGTATTTCTTTCTTTCTAAAATAGGTATTAGTAATTCTGTATCCATTAAATATTGCAAATTGTCGAAGTTCTTTTCCACTATCATTTTCTATTGTTTCTCCTTGTGTACCAATTATATCAGGTATAGGATGGCACCCTATTCTTCCATTAAAATCACCTCCAATAACTATATAATCATTTTTATTTACTTTATTCACTACTTTTTGAAGTTCTTTATAAAATTTTTCAATTTTTTCTTTTTTCCCTTGTTCTGGTGCATATATACCTATTATTGTCATATATCCTCTTTGTATTTTAAACCTGACAATAATTATTCTTTCTGATATAAAAGTATAGCTATGTATTTTCTTCCTCCAAATGGGGTCTATCATTATAGCTACTCCAGCTGTTGCACGTTGTTGTCTTTCTACACCATGATATACAAGGAGGTGATCTTCTATATCCTGTGTCCCTTTCAACTTTTTCTTTGTTTCTGTTAAGAGCATTATATTTGCCTTTTTTGCCTTTTTCATTTCATATAAAACTTCTGTCTGTTTATTATTTAGCCCTCTTATATTCCATGTTGCCAATAGTAAATTATTCTTTATCATTGTCCTTTTCTTGCCTGGTCCATCATCAGTGTTTCCGTCCGGCTTTCTCCTTCGCTTTTTAGTAATAGAAAATTCATCTGGCCGCCTTACAAGGGCTGCGCAGACATAGTTGGGTGGTGGGATTGCCACCTTACAGCCTCCCAACTTGCTTCAGCTTTGAAGTAGATTATATAGGGAATAATTGGAAAACATTAGCTCAGGATAGGGAGCTTATGTCCACGTGGCCATGAAGCTAAGGGTTCGATAGTGCCAATGGGTTAGTTAAGCTCTTGGAAATTTTCCTCTTACTTATATAATCGCACTTGCTTGGAGTTGAGAACCTTCATTCTACACATATTACCAGCTTCTTATTCAAGAAGACTTTTTTTTAGTGGCATTTTAACACTATTTTATAGTTAATGTAGCTTCCTTTTCTGTAAGAAGATATTAAATATAAAATTGGTACCTGGTAGGTCAGTGGTACTCAACTAAATTATTAAACACAGGAACTAGTTTTCGAGAGATCCTTCTCTTGAAAACTAGTTCCCGTGTTTGAAGAAACATAAAATATGAGGTATGATGTTAAAAAATGACTCATTAATTTACGAATTAAGAACCTCATAATGTTATTTCCCATATTTAACTATGAATAAATTATTAAACTTCATTAAGTAGTTCCAATATGGAGGCCTCTCAAAAACAATGTTTCATCTTCAGCATTTTAACTGGTACTGATGTTGTTGTATAAGTTGTACAACGGGTTTATGTCTGCGGGTGTGTTTTCATTGAGTAGGTCTGTATTCTTTGCTTCTTTTAGAATTTCTATATCAACCTACTCAATGAAAACACATCCGCAGACATAAACCCATTGTAGGCCTAGGTAGCTCAGATGGAAGAGCATTGACATAGAGAGTCAAAGGTCCTGGGTTCAAACCCCAGTCTAGGCATATATTTTTCTTTTCAAATATAATTTGTCCATCATTAAGATGTTTAAAAAAAAACGAATAATATTAACATTGAAAGAAGCACTACTGGCTTTATAAGTAATGTTTAAATTCCCAATAAAAAGTCTTCTTAATAAAGAAGCCGCCATTTGCAAAAAAAAATCGTAGCAACGGCTCGTAGTCTTTGGGGTTAGGGAATTAACTATGAGTAAGAGAAAAATATGCGTTTAGATTGGAGGCCTAGGTAGCTCAGATGGAAGAGCATTGACATAGAGAGTCAAAGGTCCTGGGTTCAAACCCCAGTCTAGGCATATATTTTTCTTTTCAAATATAATTTGTCCATCATTAAGATGTTTAAAAAAAACGAATAATATTAACATTGAAAGAAGCACTACTGGCTTTATAAGTAATGTTTAAATTCCCAATAAAAAGTCTTCTTAATAAAGAAGCCGCCATTTGCAAAAAAAAAATCATAGCAACGGCTCGTAGCCTTTGGGGTTAGGGAATTAACTATGAGTAAGAGAAAAATACGCGTTTAGATTGGAGGCATAGGTAGCTCAGATGGAAGAGCATTGACACAGAGAGTCAAAGGTCCTGGGTTCAAACCCCAGTCTAGGCATATATTTTTCTTTTCAAATATAATTTGTCCATCATTAAGATGTTTAAAAAAAAAAGAATAATATTAACCCATTGTACAACTTATACAACATCAGTACCAGTTAAAATGCAGAAGATGAAACATTGTTTTTGAAAGGCCTCCATATTGGAACTTCTTAATGAAGTTTAGTAATTAAGTTCAGGACGACTGACTTAACCAGGTACCAATTTTATATTTTATATCTTATTACATAACTTCAACGGTGCTTTAATATGAATTTTAAAAGTGTTGATTCCTTTTCTGTGTTTTTCTTTTTTTCCTTAGCTATCTATCACAATATCTAGCACCCCCAATGCATTCTAGCATATAAAGCTAGAGGTCTTGAGTTCATATCCTGGTTCAGGTAATAATTTTCCATCTATCTTTGGGCTTTTACAGCTGCTGCCATCTTCCCGTGCCAAACTTCCAAAGCCTACGAACTTGGGCATCTTCAATATTTAGCCATTTCGCTTGCATTACTATCCTCATGCTTTCCTTCCATGCGGTTTATATGTACTCCAGCAGAAGAAGATTGAATAAACACTAATTTTTCTATATTTAAATTAATATTGGGAAGTAAACATTATGAGGTTATATCATTAATAGTGAGTGGAGAACATATTTTTATCGACTCACCTCATATGATTTCAAATTTCTTTGATACCGACGGTTTCAGACAATATCATGTCCTCCTTCAGTCGTGGGAGCCATGAGTGAAGAAGGACATGATATTGTCTGAAACTGTCGGTATCAAAGAAATTTGAAATCATATGAGGTGAGTCAATAAAAATATGTTCTCCACTCATTATTATATTAATGATTAATTTTTCTTTTTAAAATAATAATTGTCCAGTATTAGCAATTTAAATATAACATCAAAATAAATCTGCTGATTGAAATTTTGTTTATTTATTGTGGTCAGAGGTATTGACTACAGTTCATAAGGTGCTGGGTTCAATTCCTGGACAGACCAAAGGAACCTATTTTAGGAATTCTCACTATGAGGTATATTCGTTAAGGTAGAATGTTTTATCACTCACCTCATATTATTCTTCTTATTTGACTATAAACTAGTTTTGGAACATAGTTTCTGTTCCATCTTCAGTATCGTATGACCATTGTTCTGTCGTCTTGAAGAGCTGTCATTCGCTCCTTCCATTGGCTGACTGAAAAATCTTGAAACCAGGTCATTCTCACCAGGAATTTCAAAGTTCATCAATTTCTTCTTTTCGCTCTTTTGAATGTAGATCTTTTCCCAAACAGTAAGTTCTTTTGGTTTTTCTATTTATTTTAATAATTTAGCTTCTTTCTCGATAAGATGTTTTTCAGACCATGCATGGGCAGCCACTGCAGATTTTTCACCTCCCCTTTCTTGACATTCCTGAGATGTTCTTTCATTCTAGTTTTCAAATTTTAATGCATCATCATAATTCATAATCATAAACAGATAGATGATGCATTAAAATTATACAACATTCAAAGTCAAACTATAAAGTTCACTATGGAAAAGGAAATCAATGGAGAACTACCATAACTTAAAAAGGAATGAAGAAAATAAGATAGAATTTGGAATTTAAAGAAAGAAGACACATATAGATAACTTATATAAAAGCTTCAGGTTTCAATCGCATAGCTCACAAAGAAGCAGTTTTCAATAGTTTGACACATAGATTAGTGAACATACCCATGAACAAAGAAAATTATGAAAAAGAAAAAAGAACACGTAATCAACTTATCCACGAAAAATGGTTTTGCAGTAAAAATGATACTCAAGAAAATAAACAAGTTCAAAAGACAAAAATTTATTAATCAAAGCACTCTTCTAAAAGTAAAAGAAGAAAATGTAAAATTCAGAAAATTCACATATCATTCATTAAAACACCACAAGTTTCAAATTTTTTTTAAAGATTTCAACATAAGGTTAGCACCCAAAAATGACTACAGCATCAGTAGACTGATTAGACCTAATAAGAATGAGAAAATTAAAGAAGAAAACAAATCAGGGATTTATCAAATTAAATGTGAAGAATGTGAGAAATTCTACATAGGAAAAACTAAGAGAAATTTGAAAACTAGTGTGAAAGAACATCTCAGGAATGTCAAGAAAGGAGAAGTAGAAAAATCTGCAGTGGCTGTCCATGCATGGTCTGAAAAACATCTTATCGAGAAAGAAGCTAAATGATTAAAACAAATAGAAAAACCAAAAGAACTTACTGTTTGGGAAAATATCTACATTCAAAAGAGCGAAAAGAAGAAATTGATGAACTTTGAAATTCCCAGTGAGAAAGACCTGATTTCGAGGTTTTTCAGTCAGCCAATGGAAGGAGCGAAGGACAGCTCTCCAAAACGATAGAACAACGGTCGTGACGATACTGAGGGTGGAACAGAAACTATGTTCCAAAACTAGTTTATAGTCAAATAAGAAGAACAATATGAGGTGAGTGATAAAAAATTCTACCTTAAAGACCAAAGGAACTTTTCCTTGATAGGAAAACCTAAGTTCACAACTTGAACTTTCATTCAAGTTTGGAGGCCTCCCTTAAAGATTAGCAAAGAAAATACTAATTTACCTAGAAATGTGAGCAGAAATACTTTTCAACATGTGACAAGAAAAACTTTTCTAAGTTCCAACCCTACACCATGTGCATGTGCCAACAGATGCGAAGTGGTTTACACTATTGAATCACGGGATGCAGTCAGAATTACAACGTATATAAGAGAAAAATTTGCATCTAGATTGGAAGTCACCGGCCCGGAAAGCCAAAGATCCCAGGTTCAAGTCTCAGTCTGGGTGAAAATTTTTCTCTTCAAATATAATTTATCCTTCAGTGAGAGGTGTTAAATTAATAATAAAAACATTAATAGAAGCCCTACTGGTTTTATAAGCTGCCATTTGCAAAGATGGAAGCAAAGGCTTCATAGTATTCGGTGCTGGGAATTACGTTTATAAGAGAAAAATTTGTGTCTAGATTGGAACTCGCCCCGGTAGCTCAGTTGGTAGAGCATTGGCCTGGAAAGCCAAAGATCCCGGGTTCGAGTCTCGGCCTGAGCGAAAAAATTTTTCTCTTCAAATACAAAATATATACATATTAGAACTTGCATTGTCAACGAACCTAAAAGCTAACCTAATGCAATTTAAGTACTCTAACCTGTAAAAGATCAACCTAAAAGCTTACTCTAACCTGTAAAAGACCAACCTAAAAGCTAACCTAATGCAATTTAAGAACACTAATCTCTGAAAGACTAACCTAAAAGCTAATCTAGTGCAATTTAAGTACTCTAACCTGTGAAAGAATGCACGCTGATTTTATTTAGTGTAAGTTAATTAGTACAGATTCTATGTTGGCTGCACTGGAACACAGAATATTTGTTAAAATTAATATGACTGCCATGTCATTATGTAGTTCAATATTGTGAAAAAATATACTCCAATAATAATTACAAATCAAAGTTAAAAAATTCATTATAAATGGTGGGAAATAATTAGAAAAATTAAATCCTAAGAATGAAATTTGACAGGAGTTTATGCAGTAATTTAAAAAAGTCATGTCACATGTTGTAAAGTTTAGCCAATCTGAGCCCTAGCAATCAGTACCAACGTGTGTAGTATGTAATTGAATTACCTGCAAATTATTTTGGTTATCAGGAGCAACTAGCAGAGGTACACACGGGTAAGATGATTTTCCATCCCAGAGAGCATCAAAATTCTGTCTTAATTTACATTTGTGTTCAGTGCGACACTCTGTCAGTTCAATGTGCCAGATTTTTATGGTTTTGTCATCTGAACCAGACAGTAAAAGCTGGTAACTTGCACCCCTGAAAGTGTCCAGACATGTCACCCACCTGCAACACACAACACAGTGTAAAGTAAGTAAAATCTTCAGCAAGTTGAATTTATGGTTCAATTTTGTTGGTTTACAGAATAAATCTTGGAGATTCTATGCCATGAGCCTACCTACATAAATTAAAAAAAATAATAATATTTTTAAGAAGCAACACAATGAGGTTTATGATTAAATTAAAGTGCTTCATACAGCATCTCATATCCAGCCATCTAATTAGACTGCAGTTTCAAAGCCTGGCAGCTTCATCTAGTCATTTCTTGTCGGCTGATGTTATGTCAGTCAGAAGAACTACTTCTTCCCTCTATTGGTGAACCGATAAACCTCCACAGAAATTTCGAAGTTCATAAGTTTTTCTTTGTTTTTTTTTCCCAAACCGTAAGTTCTTTTTGTTTTTCTATTTGTTTAATTATACTAGTTTTTGATTCAATTGGATGATTTTCAGACCAAGCATGAGCAGTTACTGTTGACTTTTCCACTTCACCATTTTTGACATTTCTAAGATGTTCTTTCAGCCTTGTTTTCAAATTTCTTTTTCCTATGTAAATTTTGTCACAAATCCTACATTTGATCTAATAAATTCCTGATTTGTTTTCTTCTTCAACTTTTTCATTTTAATTATTTATTCTTTGGCCAACCACAAGATGGAGCTGACATCGACATCCAGGTTGTGCAATATAATGCAACATAAATAAAACCAGTCTGGAAAAGCTGACGATAAAACAGAATTGTTTTGAAACATATCAAGAACAAATCAACATTAATATTGAGGTAAGATGATCAGACTAAAAATAATATAATTAAAATAATCTCAAAATATAACTTCCTAAAATTAAATATTTTTTATTTTAATTGGTTTTAATTATCCTATTTAGGCTGTATTTGTTCTTTGGTGCCAATCTAATAATGAAAACCTCATATACCTACGTATACAGGACTATTCAGAAAGAAAGAACAGACTTCCAATATTTACTTCTTCCAAACTACTACAAATAGAAACAATTCCAACATTCCTAGAAAGAGAAAAGTTTGAAGTTCTGATCATGGCCGCATTTGCGCTGTTGCTTGAAGTTGCAATCATGGTTGCATTGGAAGAGGAGAAGCAGAAGATCAACTTAATCACCGGTGGCCCCCCAGATCACCAGACCTAACCCCGTGTGATTTTTATCTGTGGGGTTAAGTGAAAGATTGTGTTTTTTCCCCGCCCCATGCCTGAAACTCTTGAAAATCTGCGACATTGAATTGTTGAAGTTGTGAATTCGATAACTAGAGATCAGCTGATTCGTGTGTGGCAAGAAATGAGCCACCATTTTGATATTTGTCGTTGTACACATGGTGCTCATATTGAATGCATGAAAAAGTGAAATTCGAACTTTTCTCTTTCCAGGAACGTTACAATTGTGTTTATATTTTTTTGTAGTTTGGAAGAAATAAATGTTTGAAGTCTGTTCCTTCTTTTTGAGTAGCCCTATATTTAATACATTTTCAATGTTATTTTTTTCCTACCTACATAACTTTTATTAAATTTATGTAACTATGAAGTTTATTTTAATTATATTTGAGTTGTGTATTTTGACTCCCCTCATATTTCTTGATTTTTATGCAGACTGGTTTCGTTGCTAACGCTAACCTCATGTTTTTTTTTTCAAATGCCCCAGGTTGTCATTTCAACATTCCTTGTGTTCTCTCCTGGCATGGCATACTTGTAACCCACTTCTGAGGTTGGGGTACCTGAAAGGAGGGGTTACATTGCCCCAATGATATGTGAGTGGATGATGGTGGTAATGATGCGCCAGGAGAGGCCTTAAATTAAACTTAAGCTAATTAGGCAAATATGATATTGATGATGATGGCCAGATGATGGGCCTTAGAGTTTCCTGACATTTATCATACAGGTGAGGGAAAACCCCGAAAAAAAAACCTCACCCAGGAAACTTGCCCAGACTGGGGATCGAATCCAGGCCCGCTGCATGACAAGGCAGCACGCTACCTCGAGACCACAGTGGTGGACACCTCATCATGTTATTTCCCATATTTAACTATGTACAACTTTTGGTTGTCTGTAATGAAAGTGCTTTTTTGTTTTTTTAGGTTTTGAAGTAGCTGTAGTTACTAATAATTCCATTAGCATATATAGTTGGGAATGTAGTGAGACAACAGATGTTAAGTTATATAGGTAGGAAATAACACTATCTTTCTTCCATATGTAAATTTTCTGCCAAATTGTGAGTTCCTTTGGTTTTTCTAATTGTTTAAGTAATTTGGCGTTGGTTTCAATTCTGTGTTTTTCTGACCAAGCATGTGCAGCTATGCAGATTTTTCTGTTTCTCCATTTTTAACATTTCTAAGGTGTTCTTTCAATCTTGTAATACCAAGGCAGAATTACTTAAACAGTTAGAAAAAACCAAAGGAACTCACAATTTGGGAGAAAATTTACATATGCACGAATAAAAAGAAAACTATGAATTTTGAAATACCCGGTGAAAATGAGAGGGGATTGATTTGGAAGTTCATTTGTCAGTCATCAGAGAGTGCAGAAATCAATCTACAAGAGAGAAAACCGCTGGATGGCAGTTGTGATCGCGGTGTTGCATTGAAAATGCCACAAATGCAGTGATGAAACCTGGGTCTGCATGGCAGTCAAGAAATATGAGGTGAGTCAAAAAAACAACTCAAAATTAATATTTAATTTTAGGAAGTTATATTTTGAGGTTATTTTAATTATATTATTTTTGGTCTGGACATCTTACCTCAATATTAATGTTGATTTGTTCTTGGACATGTTTCAAAACAATTCTCTGTTTTATCTTCAGCTTTCCCAGAGTCTGGGAAAGCTGAAGATAAAACAGAGAATTGTTTTGAAACATGTCCAAGAACAAATCAACATTAATATTGAGGTAAGATGTCCAGACCAAAAATAATATAACTCAAAATTAACTAATGTTGTTCCTAGTGCTCGACTGTTAATTGGGGAAGAACTCCAGTTAGAGACAAAACCGGTCTGCATAAAAATCAAGAAATATGAGGAGAGTCAAAATACATAACTCAAATATAACTAGACAATACTACTTTGAAAAGAAAATTTAACCAGTGGTCCAGGCATCAAGTCCCAGTTCAAATGTTAATTTTTCTTTACAAAATCATATTGTCCTGTATTGGAGAGTATTAAAATTATATATAACATCAGAATATTGTTCTTTCATGAGCCTGAAAATACCCAGACTCAGGAAATCATGGCTTACAGTCTCTCCCGGAGGACCTGTTCCTTGGATTTTTCCATTTAAAAAAAAACCCATCACCCTGGGCTGGTTTGAACCTGCGACCATCGGGACTAGAGGTAAGGAACATGACCACTAGACCACTGTGGTTGATTATACACTAAATACTGAATGACAAATTAATTTTTAAGAGAAAAATTGTGTAGAATGTGAAATCAAGGCTGTAACTTACCCTGCATGACCGTGATATGTTGCTACTTGTTTATATTCATCGACATCAAACAGCCTGATGGTCAAATTGGAGACTCCGACAATGATGAACCTGCCATCTTGTGAGAGGGCAGCACATGTGTAGTGGGCATCATTCAACAACTCAAGCTGTTTACAATTAACATCAAACATTCGTATCGATGTATCTTTCCCAGCTCCATTCATCTTAGTGTGTCTGTCGGCCGAGTTCTTCCCAATTAACAGTTGAGCACTAGGAACAACATCTGTTGTCGTATCACATTCCCAACTATATATACTAATGGAGTTATTAGTAACTACAGCTATTTCATAACCTAAAAAAAACGAAAAACATTCTCATTACAGACAGCCAGAAGTTGGTCTCTCCATTGTTATAGATTGTAAATTTATTTGATGTGACATTCTAAATAGCAGCCCTGAAGTGAGCATTACACCTTTTAATAATTAAGATATTTGGTCTGAGTACTGTTATTATCACCTCACTATGATTATATATAATTAAGTACAAAAATACCAACTACCGTCACTATAATAATTCCTCATGTTAATCATTGTCAAGCATTGTTGTGCAGCACCCGCTTTTTATATAAACTGACAACCATCATAGTGAGGCGATAATACCTCTAACGGTTGTTTTTTTTTTTTGTTGAACATATGTTTCAAGGCTTCTGAGCCTATACAAGCTGAAGATGGGGCTCAGAAGCCTTGGAACATATGTTCAACAAAACAACCGTAAGAGGTAAGAATACACAGAACAAATATGTTAATCATTAAATAAACCTTCTAATGTTACTTCCTATTGTATTTTTAAAATTACACCTTTTACCCAATTTCCTGCTGGTTGGTAGTTTTCCATATGTCCCTTGTTTTGATATGGTTCAAGCAATAGAGAGACTCAAGATACCAGTTCCAAAGGTCACTTCTCCTTCATCTTCTGTTAAACTCCAACTGCTCAAATTTTGCCATTAACACTATCTTCCGAACTGTCATCTGGTGTCAATTTTATGAACTTGTAGATTTAATTTTTTTTAGTGTCCTAAGTTCATATAAACGACACCAGATGGCAGTTTGGAAGATAATGTTAACAGCAAATTTTCAGCAACTGAACTTTGACTGAAGATGAAGGTGAAATCACTTTTCAAACTGGTATCGTGAAAATATGGAATTTTATAAGGTGAGACATAAAAACATTTTATCCAACTCATTTATAAATTTAAAAAAATACCTCATAATGCTACTTCCCACTTTAACTTTTATTAAGTACATGTGAACTTGATCATCTGAACTGGAACACAAGACTAGAAGGAGAAGAAAAACCCTCCAGTTAGGGCGAAAAATTTTGTATTCAAATATTAATTTGTCCTTCAGTGTGAGTGACAAATTTATATAAAAACATTGCAGAAGAAAATTTTTTAACAAATTTAATATCAAATTAGCACAAAAAATAATTACAGCCTAAATAAACAAATCAAAACTAACGAAAATGAGAAGATTGATGATGGTAAAAATCAGCAATATACCCATACAATTTGCTGATTGTGGTAAGATATAGATAGGAAAAATAAAGAAAAACTTGACCATTAAAATGAAGGAACACATTAGAAATTGGTCAGAAAAACATAAAATCAATGTGAACACAAAATTATCAAAACAGAAAATACAAAAGAACTGATCATTTGGGAGAACATCTACATCCAGAAGAACAGAGAAGGTATAATGAATTTTCAAATTCCCAGGCAAAAGGATTTGATCTGCAAGTTCTTCGGTCAACAACCAATCAATCGACAGTCTGACCATGCTGAAGATAATATGCAAGCATAATTGAAACATTCAATGAATGAATAAAGCACTTTTTATTTTAATATAATACATATGGGAATTTTTACATTATGAGGTTTTCTTAATGAGAATCAAATGAATCGTGAATTCTTCTTACCTCTTACATCTATGTTCTTTTAACATAGAACTGCAATATCGGGAAATACATAATTCCTATCAACAGCTGTTTTCATGACTGTCATTTTCTTATCTTATTCATTCATTTAATTAAGAACCTCATAATGTTATTTCCCACATTTAAATACTGAAACGTTCCTATCTAGCCTCCCTTGGCTAAACTCTTCTTTTCTTCTGACTCTAATGATATTAGAGCACTTGAGATCTTAGGGTTTTTTCTTTCTCTGTCAGTCTGATGAGTTACTGACCGAAACTGATTCATTTCTTTTCAGTACCAGTCTCCCTTCCTTATCATCTTTCCTATTTATCCTCTCTTGGCTAACTCTTGTTTTCCTCGACTCTGATGGTATTAGAGCATTCGAGGCCTAGGAGATCTTTTCCAACTTTCTCTTCTCTATATCTATCTTTTCATAAGTAATGCCATGAGTGATTTCCAATTTGTCTAGAGAATTTGGAAATCAAGAGTGGCATTTGTTAGGACTATTTAACAAATAAAATTAAGCTGTTTACTCACAAATCATCATTTAAATATAGTTATTTTAAAATATTTATATATTTAATGTAAATGACAATGCTTGAAAACAAATGAGAAACATTTGTTATGTTTCATTTATTCATCCACTGCAACCAAATCATATTATTTATTGCCAAATAAATATTGTAAGAATGTACCTTAGTGGAGAAAAAAATGAAACACATCAAACTGTATATTATAACTAACATTATAGGTTATTAATTAATTTCTGACGTCCTATGATGTAAATATGTCAATTATATTTTTCTGGAACGTTAATACCTAGGAAATAATATGTTTAAGAAAGTGCAAACAGTGGTTTCTTTTTATTGTGGTATATTCAATTGCTACAAATTTTTTTCTATTATATCTTGCAAGCGGTACATGGTTACATTCGTGCACTATATATATATATATATATATATATACAATCTTGGAGTCACTTGAATTCTAGCATTCTTACATCTTAATATATAAATTGCTACATTCAACATATTTCTTAGAGAGTCAGTCATTGCAAGATAATGCTCTGACCTATTCAGAATGTTAAAAAGGAGCTTTCTTTAATATGATAAACTTAAGTTGATAAATTCGAGATGAAACATGACTGTGATTGGTTGTAAAACAAAATTCATTGAAACGTGATTGGTCATTGACTCCCATTTGAGGCATGAGTTAAATAGTCTTTAAAAACTACTCGTAGCAACATCGTGGGCACTCACCTTGATGGGATGAGAGGATTTAAGTTGTTATCAAAATTTTAAGAAATGCCCACATAAGCTGCAAATGCACCAATGCATCCCCATTGCAATAAACACATGGTACGGAGTCATCTTCAAGTAGTGTAACTATGCAATGGAATCATGTCATCAGCTACGGCTGGAAACATGTAATGAAGAAAGAAGAAAGAAACATGTTCTAAAGAACACAACAGTTTATGAGGTAAGATGAACAGACTCCCCTTATTTATCAAGAAGAACCTCATAATGACTTCATATTGTAATTTTATAAAGGAAATGAAAATATATATTATCTAGCACATGTCTATGTAAGTTATATGGGAGAATAAGTAAGTTTGGTCTAAAATAAATCTCATAGTGTCACTTCCTTTAAATATTAGAAAAAGTTTGGTCTGCCTTCAACTTACCTCATATTTTGTTGTTTCTTGTAAAACATGTTTCAAAGCATCTCTGCTTCATCTTCAGTTGGTACAGACTGATGATTCATAAAATGTCGGTCCTGGATCTTGACTCTTGAAGGAGTCTTATACAAGAAACACTGAAATATGAGGTAAGATGCAGACAGACCAAACTTATTTATTAAGTAGAACGTCATAATGTTACTTTCTAATGTATTTTCATAATACAGCAAACTCCCGATTCTGTGTGCATATTATCTGGGCATGACTCTTTACTGTATTTTTTAAAAATGAAGATCTGTACTGTAGTGTATTTTGTATTGTTATGAAAAAATTCTTTATTTTTAAACGTGCTACTGTGAACTGCGCTTAGAAACTAGCACAATATAGAGTAACCTTCACTTACAACCCCCTCCCCTGACACGTTTAACGGTACCAAACAACATTTTGAGAATACAATACAATTTTGGAAATTTCCATTGTGCGAGTCACATAAAGTGTGTTGTTACAGATGTGCTGTAGCAGTAGGTTTATCGATGGTTAGTAGTGTGGTCATTGGTTGTTACTAGCATGGTTATAACTGATTATTTGTGTCATCGCTGGTTATAAGTGTGGTTACTAGTGTAATTATCACTGGTAACGATGGCCAATTTTAATAACTATTGTAACCAAGAGTGGTCATGACAAGAAATAGTCCCACTTTTTTTTCATATTTACGAGTAAAATAAATTAATGATAATCACGACTCGCATCTAAATACATTTAACCCTTTGCCGCTCCCATTTACCATCCTCCTACTAGGTCAGGATGGCCGGGTTTTTTAAATGGGCATTTAAATTTAAACACCTATAGCAGAATCTATGTTCCCCCTTAAGGAAAAAAAATCATAAAAATTAAACTGAAAAAGATAGGATCATAATTATTTTTTTATCTAATTCCTAATATATTTACGCATGTAATAACATACTCACCTAATTTTCCACCTCCACATTTCGCTGTTGGTGGTTTTCCAAAAAACACCCCACACTTAAATGTTGTCTGTTTATCCCTTCCAGATGGAGCTTTTTTATTTTTCTGTATACACAAAGCACACACTTTTGCACGGCTGGTTTGTCAGGTCATATAAGATGACATAGTTCACAATACACACATTTAGGACAAAATGTAATAGAAATTTCCACCATTTTTTTGAAGATCGGCCAACACCATAATATTCGCGTTTCTGATCACTTATATCCACACCTCCCATGTGCTTCGTATAATTTATAACGACATTAGGACATGGAACTTCTATTTCTTCATTGCCTTTTCCTCTTTTTCTTGTGACTGAACCATCAGTCCGGAGATCCGAATTCGTGGAAAGGAGAAGAACAACACATTTGTCTTGCCACACTATCGCCGTCACATCTTCATACTGCATTTTTCTGGACTCGCCCCTTTTCAATTTCAAAAGAGTTGGTTTTCTAAATTCGGCTGGCCAATTCTTTCTGTTTGTCCTTGTAGTGCCACAGCTATAAGTGCATCCATGTCTCTTACTCTTTTACGCGATGTGCGAGATGTAGATGTCATGATTTCAACCTCAACTGAGCCCTTAGGAAGTAACTCACTTTTGAACTTCATTATCTGTGACCTATATAAGTGTTTATCCTTGGTTCATATTTATACACATGCGGGAATGCCTACTAAGTGGTTTCATCACACCCGCATAAAGAGATCACGTGTTCTGTACGCACGATGCAATATTTTAAAGATGCTTTCATCAAGAGCGCTTTAGAGTGTTTAGGCCGGCAGGAGACATTTAAATCTCGAGCGCTTCGGAGCGTTAGGGCCAGCAAAGGGTTAATATAACATTTTATGAATATTTGTTGCATTAAGAAGTGTTAAAGTTGGTAAATATATTTCTGGACCAACTTCCATGGCGCCAAATAACTGAATTGGATTATTCGTGTTTTTCGATTTTCTGTGCATATCTTGGTCCCAATAAACACAAATAATCGAGTTTGTTGTATATGGAAGAATCTTAAATTATATGATTACAATTTTTATTCTTATGCATGTGCAATGAAGTTATGTTGGGATTTCTATTGTTTCAAAATGGCTGTTTTTTTATAGAATTTCTTAAAGCATTTGAAAAGCGGAGAGAAACAAATTATTTTAAATATTCTCAAACAGTTTAGTGAAAAATATCCCACATTAACCGTTGAGGTTGTGGCGAAAATAAAAACAGAATTTATAGGTGAATCAGCATGGAACATAAATTCTGCTCATAATGAAATTGTACCAATAAATAACGTTATCTATTGGCATAATGAAAAAAGCATAAACATCTAATTAGGTAGGTCCATATATAATTTTTTGTCATAAATGAACAAGAAATGGAAGGTAGTTCCTAATTACTGGTACCATCTTATATTGTAGTCAGTCTTATTTCCTGTAAAATGCTGTGTTACCTAAGAACAATGTTTCTATCAAATATAATTCAGTCATATGGCGGGTAAAAGTAGTATCACAGTTCCCCCAATAGATAGAGTTAGTGGATTAATACCTCATGCAAGTTTGTTTACAGTACAACTGGAACTTATGTCTGTATTAGTATAGCTGCTTGTTAATGCATCTTCTTAACAACTTACCTGAAACATTCATGATGCCAATCACATCGCCAGAAGTAGGAAAACTTGTAATAACATTGCCAGTGGAATTTTCATGAGCATATATCACTTTATCATTCCCTCCAAATAATATCAATGATTCATTTTCCGAGAAAATGCATATGTTAGCAAAACACAGGTCAGAAGGTACTTGAATTGTCAGTCTTATCTCTCCATTTATTGCACTCCACACCTGTAACAAACATATATTCACTATAGAGCTAATTCAGACATGTAGAAAGTAATGGTTTATTTTAGGAAGTAATATTTTGAGGTTTTTTTAAATCAAGTTTTTTAGAGTCTAGAAATGTCTTACCTCAATTTCATGTTGATTTGTTCTCGAACATGTTTCGATATAACCTTCTATATCATCTCCAGTCTGGGCAAGCTGGAGATGATATAGAAGATTATATCGAAACATGTTCGAGAGCAAATCAACATTAAATTGAGGTAAGATGTTTCAAGATAAAAAAAAGTTGACGTAGAAAGTATCCTGGGATCAAACCCCAGTCTGAGCATATAATTTTTCTCTTCAAATATAATTTATCCTTCAGTGAGAAGTGTTAAATTAATAATAAAAACATCGAAAGAAGCCCTGCCGGCTTTATAAAGCAGTGTTAAATTCCCAATAAATGTCTTCTTAAATAAGAAGCCGTCATTTGCATGATCAAGCAAATGCTCGTAGCATTCGGTGCTCAAGAATTAAGAATGTATAAGAGAAAAATATGCATTTAGTTTGGCATTTTTCAGGTAGAGCATTGGCCTAGAAAGCCAAAGGTCCTGGGTTGAAACCCCAGTCTGAGCATGTTTTTATTATTAATTTAACATTTCTCAATGAAAGATAAATTATATTTGAAGAGAAAAATTTTCGCCTAGACCGAGACTCGAAACCGGGACCTTTGGCTTGCCGGGCCAAATGCTCTACCAACTGAGCTACCGAGGTGAGTTGCGATCTAGACGCAAATTTTTCCCTTATATACGTTGTAATTCCCTCTCATTAAATGCTTTTGAAACCATTGTTTCTATCTTTGCAAATGGCGGCTTCTTAGTTAAGAAGACACTTATTGGGAATTTAACATTACTTTATAAAGCTAGTAAGGCTTCTAATGATGTTTTTATTATTAATTTAACATTTCTCAATGAAAGATAAATTATATTTGAAGAGAACAATTTTCGCCTAGACCGAGACTCGAACCTGGGACCTTTGGTTTGCCGGGCCAAATGCTCTACCAACTGAGTTACCGAGGCGAGTTGCGATCTAGATGCAAATTTTTCCCTTATATACGTTGTAATTCCCTCTCGGTCTAGGCGAAAATTTTTCTCTTCAAATATAATTTATCTTTCATTGAGAAATGTTAAATTAATAATAAAAACATCATTTGAAGCCTTACTAGCTTTATAAAGTAATGTTAAATTCCCAATAAATGTCTTCTTAACTAAGAAGCCGCCATTTGCAAAGATAGAAACAATGGTTTCAAAAGCATTTGGTGAGAGGGAATTACAACGTATATAAGGGAAAAATTTGCGTCTAGATCGCAACTCGCCTCGGTAACTCAGTTGGTAGAGCAGTTGGCCCGGCAAGCCAAAGGTCCCGGGTTTGAGTCTCGGTCTAGGCGAAAATTTTTCTCTTCAAATATAATTTACCCAGTCTGAGCGTATAATTTTTCTCTTCAAATATAATTTATCCTTCAGTGAGAAGTGTTAAATTAATAATAAAAGCATCGAAAGAAGCTCTACTGGCTTTATAAAGTAATGTTTAAATTCCCAATAAATGTCTACTTAAATAAGAAGCCGCCATTTGCGTGATCGAGGAAATGCTCGTAGCATTCGGTGCTCGGGAATTAACAATGTATAAGAGAAAATTTGCTTTTAGATTAGAGTTTCTCAGGTAGCTCAGAAGTAGAGCATTGGTCTAGAAAGCCAAAGGTCCTGGGTTCAAACCCCAGTCGGAGTGTGTAATTTTTCTCTTCAAATATGTAGAAAATATATTTGAAGAGAAAAATGCCTGGTAGCTTAGTGGATAGAGCACTGGTGTACAGAACCAGATACATTGGGTTCAAATCCTAATTCAGGAGTATATTATTCTTGAACTATTACAGGAAATATCACTATGAGATTTAATTAAAAATTTAAAATAGAATTTTTTTACATCACCTCATATCCTGTCATCTAATTAGACTGGTCTCAAAACCTAGCAGTTTCAGCATTGGTTGTGAAATTACTGATGATGAAACTGGTCCAATTAGCAGACAGGATATGAGGTGAGATAAAAACAAATTTATTTTAAATTTCTCTTCAAATAAAAACTAAATACATACCTTAACTGTGGTATCTTTTGAGCAAGACATTATTTCCTTGCCATTCTGTGAATACGTGGCATACAACACATGATCTTCATGACCAGAGAATGTCAGTTGGCTTCTATCACCATTATTATCATTTGAAAACATGTTGCTCCAATTGTGCTGTCGCATCCGAGGAGATGGAGTTTTCAAGGCACAACCTAAAACAAATTGGAGTATAAATTAATAATATTTCAAGTAAGATTTGTAAATATATGCAGGTAGGAAATAACATTGGTGAAATTAAATGTTTCTTACCTCTCCTCATAAATATTTTCTAAGTTGATCGCGATTTTGAGACTATAAGTGTCTCATCATCAGAACTTTGTTGGCGACTGGTGTTATGTCGATCGGAAGAAACTCTTCTTCTTCCCTCTGTTGGTGGACCGATGAACCTCTGGATCAGGTCAAAATTTGCAGGAATTTCATCAGTCCACCAACAGAGGGAAGAAGAAGAATTTCTTCCGATCGACATAACACCAGTCTCCAACAAAGTTCTGATGATGAGACAGTTATAGTCTCGAAATAGCGATCAACTTAGAAAATATTTATGAGGAGAGGTAAGAGACATTTAATTTCACCATAAATTAAACCTCATAGTGAATATTGTTTATTTTTTATTTCACTCACCTCATACTTCATAACTCCTCGCAAACCCAGGGTTTCGTCACATCATTTGTGACATTCTCAATGCTGTGAACGTGAAACAGCATTGAGAATGTCACAAATGATGTGACATAACTCCTCGCAAACCCTGGGTTTGCGAGGAGTTATGAAGTATGAGGTGAGTGAAATAAAAAATAAACAATATTAAAAAACCTCATAGTGTTATTTCCTATCTACATAACTTAAGGAAATAACATTATGAGGTTTAATTTAAGAATTACATTAATGTTTTTATAACATTATAACATTAATTTAATTCTTTTATTATGAGGATTATTTTAATTAAATTTGAGTTGTTTTGACTCACCTCATATTTTTTTATTTTTATGCAGACCTAGTTTTCATCACTGACTTTGTGACATTCTCAATGCAACACAACTGCATTAAGAATGTCGCAAAGTCAGTGACGAAAACTAGGTCCGCATAAAAATAAAAAAAATATGAGGTGAGTCAAAACAACTCAAATTTAATTAAGATTTGTAACTTTTCTTGGCACTGATTATTTCAAATGTCTTCTCGGGGTAGCAACCAGGTGAAATATAGTTGAATTATTGTAATCAATGGCAAAGAGAACAAATTCTGCCTGAACCGGGAATCGAACCCTGAACCTTTAGCTTTCCGTGTTAATGCTCTGTCCACTGAGCTAATTCAGGTTTCATTCCCATCCAAGCATAAACCTTTCCTTCACCTTACTCTACTGGTCCCACATTCAAATGCAATGAATCATCATTCACAAATACACAATGAATGGTTTTTACATTAAGAAGACATGAAGGGACTCCACACAGCTATAAAGTAAAGAGATCCCACGACAGGCCTCAGGAGGCCCTTGGGGTAGTAGGAGGTTAAGGCCCCCACTTTTTCTAGACAATCGGCACTTAATGTCAGCCGGGTTGTCAGACCTGTGTGACGGCTGCCTTTACCCCCCCAAACAAGTGTCTGGTACTGATTTTCGTTAGTGGCTGAGTCGACCCCAGGACCATAGTGCCGCCAGAGGTTTGGGTCAGTTTAAAAATCCAGACCCCCAGGGGGCTCGAACGATCGACCTTCTGGCTTGCAGCGCAGTGCCTTAACCACTGCGCTATGGAGCTATAGCATTATTTATTAAATTAATATTGAGAAGCTAAAGCTATTACTGTGATAGAAATAAGTAAATTAATGAACACAATTAAATTTTTTAAATCAATGGCAAAGAGAAAAATGAAGGAAAGATTTATGCTTGGATGGG
Organism: Diploptera punctata; assembly: GCA_030220185.1. NCBI lineage: Eukaryota > Metazoa > Arthropoda > Insecta > Blattodea > Blaberidae > Diploptera > Diploptera punctata. The sequence continues at coordinate 794,688 of JASPKZ010007538.1, read as the reverse complement.
AATTAAGCCTGAATTAGCTCAGTGGACAGAGCATTAGCACGGAAAGCTAGAGGTTCGGGGTTTGATTCCCGGTTCAGGCAGAAATTATTCTCTTTACCATTGATTACAATAATTTAATTGTGTTCATTAATTTACTTATTTCTATCACAGTAATAGCGTTATCTCTCAATATTAATTTAATTTAAGAAATATAGTTGATTAATATTAATCAAATTCATAATAAAATTTTGTTGAGGTGAACAGTCATAAAGTAAAGTATTAAAATAAATAAAAATCTTGGCAGGTGCCGCTGTCCACAACTAGTTAAAATTCTATTTTTTAAAACTGTAGGCCTTTCAGAAACCGGCTTCCATCTTCAGCAGAAGGGAGTGTGCTACAGACTGTTTTGTATAATTTCAATAGAGGATTGTATGAGCTGCATGTGTTCTCATTTAAAATTCACAAAGAAAGAAACCTGGCTAAGATAAACATCCTAGAAGAACTGAAAATTTTAAACGAAACAAACTGATTTTAAATAAGAACACACTCACCTCATACAATCCTCTATATGAAATTATAAAAAAACAGTAGTCAGTAGAGCACACATTATAACATTGGTTTTGGAAAGAAGATAATAATAAATAAGTTAAAGAGGTTCAAACAACAAAAAAGATTCCAACGAATATCCGGTAGTCATAATGGCGGTTGAAAATGAATGACAAGATCATTTGAAAACTATAGTTACCATGTTTGATAAAACATGAAATATGAGGTAAGATGTTAAAATGACTCATTAATTTATTAACAAAAAAGACAAAGAATATACCACCCTACAATCTGATTCAAAAGAAAAGAAACAATTCAAGAAAATTACTTACTATCCTGGAACACAGAAAATAAAAAAAAAATTAACAGATTCTATATTAAATTAGCACCGATTAACAAATTTAATCTGGGTAATCTGCTAATAACTAATAAGAAATGCTCTACCAACTGAGCTACCAAGGCGAGTTGCGATCTAGATGCAAATTTTTCTCTTATATACATTGTAATAATAAAAACATCAATAGAAGCCCTACTGGCTTTATAAAGTAGTGTTAAATTCGCAATAAATGTCTTCTTAATTAAGAGGCTGCCATTTGCAAAAATAGAATCAAAGGTTTCAAAGCATTTGGCACGAGGGAATTACAATGTATATAAGAGAAAAATTTGCGTCTATATCGGAACTCGCCTCGGTAGCTCAGTTGGTAGAGCATTTGGCCTGGAAAGCCAAAGGTCCCGGGTTCAAGTCTCGGTCTAGGCAAACATTTTTCTATTCAAATATAATTATCCTTCAGTGAGAAGTGTTAAATTAATAATAAAAACATCAATAGAAGCCCTGCTGGCTTTATAAAGTAGTGTTAAATTCCCAATTAATGTCTTCTTAACTAAGAGGCCACCATATGCAAAGATAGAAGCAACGGTTTCAAAGCATTTGGTGCGAGGGAATTACAACATATATAAAGAGAAAAATTTGCATCTAGATAGCAACTTGCCTTGGTAGCTCAGTTGGTAGAGCATTTGGCCCGGAAAACCAAAGGTCGCGGGTTTGAGTCTCGGTCTAGGCAAAAATTTGTCTCCTCAAATATAATTTATCCTTCAGTGAGAAGTGTTAAATTAATAATAAAAACATCAAGAAAGTTAATGTCCCACATAGTAAAAAAATCTGGAATTTATTAAATTAGTTGCAATGACTGCAAGAAAGTATATGTAGGAAAAACTAAAAGGAATTTAGAAACTCGTATGGAAGAACACATTGGAAATATTAAAAATGGTGAAATTGAAAAATCAGCAATTGCAGCTCATAGTTTGCTAGAGAATCACAAAATTGGAAGAGAAACTAAACTTTTTAAAATATTTAGAGAAGCCTTTGGAATTAACAGTTTGAAAAGATATACATTGAGTTATAGATCCATAAATTTTGAAATTCCTGGTGAGAATAATTTGATCTCAAAGTTCATAAAATTGACACCAGATGGCAGTACAGAAGATGGTGTTAATGGCAAAATTTCAAAGACAGTTGGAGTTTGACTGAAGATGGAAGTAAAATTTACTCTTGAAACCAGTATCGTGAAAACATGCAAGTTTATGAGGTGAGATAAAAAAAACATTTTCTCCAACTCATTTACAAAATTGCATGTAATTTATTTCGTTAGGTTAGGAAGGGGGAAGTTGCTGTACATCCATTTCTTAGAAACATGTTTGGGAATTTATTGCAAAGGTTGGTCATACCCCCATTTCACACATATGTCCAACTAGCTGAAGTTTCTTTAAGTATTCATGCATGTACACTATGATTCCGTAGAACTTAGAAAAATTCATTGGTCAAGGTAATGTAAACATTTTCTGGGAAATAAACTAAAACATTTAGCAGAAAGAAGAGAACAATATTATAAAAATACAATAGGAAGTAACATTATGAGGTTCTTGTTAATAAATAAGGTGAGTCTGTTGCATCTTACATTCTTTTAGGACATGCATAAAACACACTTGAATTTCATCTTCAGCTTCTCAAGACTGTTGATTTTTTCGTTGTCGGCCTGGATGTGGACCAAAAGATAGAGTGGGAGTCGACATCCAGGGCCGACAACTTAAAAATCAACAGTCTGGACAAGCTGAAGATGAAACACAAATGTGTATTGAAACATGTCCTAAAAGAACTCAACTGTTATGAAGTAAAATGCAATAGACTCACCTCATTTATTAAGAGAAGAATAATATTAAATTAAATGCTTCATACCTCACCTCATATCCATTCTTCTAAGTAGACCGCGGTTTCAAAGCCTTGGCAGCTTCATCTTCAGTACTTTCTTATTGACTGATGTTATGTCGATCAGAAGAACTACTATTTCTTATTAATGGTGAAATTAAATGTTTCTTACCTCTCCTCATATAAATCTTCTAAGTAAACGGTCTCATGTTCAGTACAATCTTGGCGACTGATGTTATGTTGATCAGAAGAAACTCTTCTTCTTCCCCCAGTTTCTTCCGATCGACATAACATCAGTCGCCAAGATTGTACTGAAGATGAGACTGTTATGGTCTCGAAATCGCGATCTACTTAGAAGATTTATATGAGGAGAGGCAAGAAACATTTAATTTCATCATTAATTAAACCTCATAGTGATTAATTCCCATAAAAGTTAAATACTACTTCTTCTTAACAGTGAGTGGAGAAAATATTTTTATCAACTCACTATTAATGATATAACCTCATAATGTTTACTTCCCAATATTAATTTAAATATAACTACTTCTTCTCTCTGTTGGTGGACCTATGAACTTCCGGATCCAGTCAGAATCCGTGGGAATTTCAAAGTTCCATAAGTTTTTCTTCCTTACTTTTTTGAACATGGATTTTTTCCCAAACCGTGAGTTCTTTTTGTTTAATTAGACTGCCTTTTGATTCAATTAGATGTTTTTCGGAACAAGCATGAGCAGCTATTACTGACTTTTCCACTTCACCATTTTTGACATTTCTAAGATGTTCTTTCACCCTTGTTTTCAAATTTCTTTTTGTTTTTCCTATGAAAACAAGGAAGAAAAACTTATGAACTTCGAAATTCCTGCAGATTCTGACTGGATCCAGAGGTTCATCGGTCCACCAACAGAGGGAAGAAGAAATAGTTCTTTTGATCGACATAACATCAGTTGACAAAAAAGTACTGAAGATGAAACCACCAAGGCTTTGAAACCGCAGTCTACTTACAAAACTGGATATGAGGTGAGGTATGAAGCACTTATTTTAATCTTAAATTAAACCTCATAGTGATTTCTTCATATAAAAGTTTAAGAGAAGAATAATTTCAATGACAAGCTGATGTTAATGGGTTTACATAAGATTTTCATTTGTAATCTTACTGGATTAACATCACAGTCTCAAACACATTATGTAACTGTTACTTGTAGATAATACACACAATAGCATTAGCTTATCTTACAGATTACATCAATGAGACCACAAATCTAAATTGTTAATACATTCACCTGTCTTCAAGCTCTGCTACACAATGTAAGTATTTTATTAACTATCACACCTGGAGGTTCATGGCCGCAAGGGCATAAGATTTCCACACATCCCTATCCTGAGCTAATGTTTACCAATCATTTCCTGTATAAAGGAGAGAATTAATACCATATTTACTCAAGTGAATTCCTTTGGAGAGAAATGAATGTCACCAAATCTGTTGTTAAGAGGATTGAGAACCAAACTCTTAAATGATCATGTACAAAGAACGGAAAATGAAAGATGGCCAAAAAATATATACCAATGGTCACCCCTTGGAAGAAATAAACGTGGCAGACCAAGATGGAAATGGAAAACCTATGTCAGAACCATAATGGATGATAGGAATTTGAAGAAGGAGACTGGAAGGATAGAAATAAATGGAAAGTGAAGATAGCAAACCTATAAGTGGGGGGAAAGCCAAAGAAGAAGAAGAAGATTTACTTGAATAATTTCCCCCCTTTTTTCAAGATTTAGGAGTGAAAATCCAAGGGGGGAAATTATGCAATGACTATGAAAATATCAGTATGCTTTCACAATGTAGAACACTATCAATAGACATCTACGGTAATTACATCAGGTCATTGAACTTTACTCTCAAAGACATTTTGACAAATTGAAAGAAGAAGTTGTATTCAATGTTTCTCTATTTTCAGACACTCAAACCATACAAAAGATAACGGTACAGTAGATCACAATGAAGGTGTGTTTCACTTTGTTTTCCTTGGTGAAATTTACCACTTGTAACTTAAAATTTGCAGTGTAGCTGTTATATTTTCTTCTCATAGTTGAGTTTAACGTCACGGACACTGTGATGGAATAACACTATTACCACTAATACCTAACTCTATTCAGACTGATAACAACAGATTACGGGTGACAGAAACTGCAAGTACTGTTAGGTCTTTGTAAAAGGGGATGGATTCGACCTTGGGTTTTCCATGAATTCCTTTGTGTTGTACTTGGCTTCATAAGAGTGTCTAAAGTTGTAACTGAAAATATTTGGCCTAGGTAATGCACATTGCATCAGAGGTGGATTACAAAAAAAATATATATATATAAAAAACCTAGGGAGTAAATTACGCGAGGGGGTCAATTATGCAAGTAAATATGGTATGCATTTGGATTGAAAGTCAGAGCACTGGTGTACAGTACCAGAGACATGGGGTTCAAATCTAGATTCAGGCATATATTTTTTTAATAGTGAGTGGAGAACTTATTTTTAACGACTCACCTCATATAATTTCAAATTTCTTTGATACCGGCGGTTTCAGACAATATCTTGTCCCTCTTCAGTCATGGCTTCCACTGATGAAATTCTATGGTTGTTGATTTCTCCAAGGACACCACCTCTAGTGCTGCCATCTTTGGTTGGGATTATAAACTTTGTAATTAAATTTTTATTCACCGGAATATTGAAGTTCATAGATCAATATTTATTCTTCTGAATGAATATCTTTTCCCAAATTGTCAATTCAATTTCATCAGTGGAAGCCATGACTGAAGAGGGACAAGATATTGTCTGAAACCGCCGGTATCAAAGAAATTTGAAATTATATGAGGTGTGTCGTTAAAAATAAGTTCTCCACTCACTATTAATGATATAACCTCATAATGTTTACTTCCCAATATTAATTAAAATATTTTTTTCTTCAGATAAAATTGCTTGTTATAATTTTACCTCCCTCAAATCATGGTTAATGTTCCCAATGTTTTTATTTTAAACCTGTCACTTAAATGAAGTGACAAATTAATATATGACTGGACAAGCTGAAGACAAAACACAAGTTTGTTTTTAAACATGTCCTAAAAGAACTCAGCTACTATGAGGTAAGATGAAAACAGACTCACAGTATTTATTAAGAAGAACCTCCTATTGTAATATTGTTTTTATTTTAAATTTAATATTTCTCACTGAATGACAAATTATATTTGAAGAGAAAAATTTACACCTAAGCATACATTTTTCTTGAACTTGAGCGGTACTTCTGGATGACAGAACATCAGTCATGTAACTATTGAAGATGTAACCACTAAGGTTACGAAATCGGTCTAATTAGAAGACAGGATATGAAGTGAGGTAATTTTTTTTTTTAAATTATACATTTTCCTGTTCAAATATAATCTTAATTTCAGTTTAACTTTATTTTAAAGTAAAAAAAAAACAAAATTGGCACCCAAAAATGATTTTAGCCGCAGTAGACTAATGAAAACTAACAAAAATGAAGAAATTAAGGAAGACAAAAAAAAATCAGTGATTTATCAGATAAAACGTGGGGATTGTGAAAAAATCTACATAGGAAAACAGTGTTTATAAGAGAAAAATTTGCATTTAGATTGGAGTTTCTAAGGTAGCTCAGTTGGTAGAGCCTTCACATAGAAAGCAATAGGTCCTGGGTTCAAATCCCAGTCTGAGTGTATATTTTTCTCTTCAAATATAATTTATCCAAAATTGAGATGTATGAAATGAATAATAAAAACAATGAAAGAAGCCATACTGGCTTTATAAGGTAATGTAAAATTCCCAATAAAAAGGTCTTCTTAATGAAGAAGCCGCCATTTGCAAGATCAAAGCAACAGTTTCGTAGCATTTGGTGCTCAAGGCTTAGCAGTGTATATAAGAGAAAAATTTGCATTTAGATTGGTGTTTCTCAGGTAGCTCAGTTGGTAGAGCATTTGCATAGAAAGCGAAAGGTCCTGGTTCAAACCCTAGTCTGAGCATATATTTTTCTTCATGAATGAATGAGTCCTTTTTTTACATCTTACCTCATAGTTTATGTTTTCTTAAACATGGAAAATGCAGTTTTCAAGAGTACATCGCCCTCATTTTCAACCGGCATTATGACTCTTTCCATGTTTAAGAAAACATTAATTACGAGGTAAGATATAAAAAGTGACTCATTTATTCATTGAATTAAGAACCTCATAATGTTATTTCCCATATTTAACTATGAAAAGTATATTTTTCTGTTCAAATATAAAACAAAAAGAAACTTAAATATTAGAATAAAAAATACCTTAGGAATGTAAAAGATGGGGAAGTAGAAAAATCAACAGGAACTGTTCACCATGGTCAGAAAGGCAGAGAATTGAACAAAAGGCAAAATTAATGAAACAGGAAGAAAAATTCAAAGAACTCACAATCTGGGAGAATATATACATCCAGAAATACAAGAACAAGATTACGAATTTTGAAATTCCCAGAGAAAATGATTGAAAATTAATTAGTCAACCAACAGAGGAAAGGAGAATGGGCCTACAGGGTTGCCAACCATAAAATCAACAGTCAGATGCCAGTTGACAATGAAAAGGGGACCTTTTCAAACTGATCCTGAATTTTTTACAAATACATGAGGTGAGGTATAAATCTGATTAACTTTGTGATTATAAGTTGTAAAAATCTAAGTTGTAAAGTGTCTAGACCAAAATTATGGAACATATTAAGTGAAAAAGGAATTCCACTACACTTGATAGCAGTAATTAAGAAAATGTATGAGAAAATAAAAATAAATCATAGGGAATCAATACATATAACAGGAGGAGTTAGACAAGGTTGTCCACTATCAACAACTATTTTTAACATTTATTTCGACGACATGATAAGATCATGGAAGCAAATGACAACTGGGGGAATTACCTTAGGAAATATAGTAATAAAAACAGTAGCCTTTGCAGATGACCAGATTTTAATAGCAAAAACAGAAGACGAATTACAAAGAATGCTATATAAACTAAATGAAATATTAAAAAAATACAACATGGAAATATCTTCAGAAAAATAAAAAAACAATGGCTTTCAAGGGCTCTCATCCAGTTCGGACAAAGATAATATTGGAAAATAAACCAACAGAACAAGTCAGAATACAAGCTGCTGAAATGAAATTCCTCGGACCAGGATATCAAAGAACAGACAAAAAACATAACACAGAAATAAGACAACAACTAAAAGTAGAGGAATTAAACACAACAATAGTCAAATATAGCACAAACTGGAAAGAGCACTTAACAAGGATGACTGAGAATAGAATACCGAAAGCAACATACAACTATTCACCATGAGGAAGAAGAAGTTTGGGAAGACCAAAGAAAAGATGGAAACAGCAGCAATTTGGTGCCAGAACAGGCTAATAAATAAGCCTAAACCATGAAGAAGAAGAAGAAGAAGAAGAAAAATCTAACTATTTATTAATGAATGATTATAAATTTATATTAATTAATAGGGGTTAGAACATTCAGGACTCTCCTCATGTTTACAGATTTTCTTGAAGACCAAGGTTTCGATATGTTTATTTAAATATTTAAATACATTTATATTAATTATTATGAGTTAGGGACTTTGACTCACCTCATATTTTTTATTTTCTTGCAGACTACATTTTGTAAAAAATGCAGTCAATGTTAGGGATTGTCAATCACTATCATTATTTAAACCCAAATTAACTGATATCTTAAGTTCCACACAATGAAAACATTAACTGCAATACAACTATATTCAGCATTTTGTAAATAAACATCTAGGAATATTTAAATTAATGTTGGGAAGCAAACATCATGATGTTATATCATTAATAGTGAGTGGAGAACATATTTTTAACGACTCACCTCATACAATTTCAAATTTCTTTCATACCAATGCACAGTGTGATATTTGACGATTCTAGGGGGATTTAATTCCTGGCTCGATAATTTTACTATTTTTCAGCATTTATTGTTTTCTATGCAGCTTGCAACATTAGTTGGATAACGTTCTTGGCCATTTCAATAATTATTTCTACTAATATTTTCCATAAAAATATGTTTTTGTTATGTAATATTTTATTCCTAATATTTTACAAAATTAATGAACATAGGCCTAAATTATTTTCTATTTCTTACCAAAACATTCAATTTATTATTTTGAATAATATATAATTGATTTACATATTATAAAATACAAATATATTTGCATTTCTTACAAAAACACATATTTTTAATTTATCGCTATTTTAAAATAAAAAATCAGATGTGCATATTATATTTCTTATATATTTCTAATATCAACATTTCACATATTGTAGAGAACAAATGTTACTTTATATCATATACAAAACATATAATTATTATGAATTATATATCATTATTTTTCAAAATAAAAATTCTTAAATATTATTATGCTTTTTAACAAAATCCATAATTTTTTATCATTTTACAAATATAGAAAATACATTTAACTTTCACAGGGAAAGAACACTATGAGGTTTAATTTAATAATTAAATTAATGAGGTGAGGTAATAAAAACATTAATTTAATTATAGAAAATACAAATGATTCTATATTTCTAAGAACATATAAATTTATTAAGTATTTTTAATTTCATTATTTTAAAAATAGGTATTTTGTTTATTAGAAAGTATATTATGATTTTTATATTGTCATTATTCTATAAATTAAAACAAAAAATACAATTGCTTTTCCACTTCTTACAGAAAATTATTTTGCACATATAAAGAAAGACAGTAATGTTTCACAATAAAATTAATCTGCATCATCTGAGTCACTTTTATCGAAATCTGTTGCAACTGTATCTAAATTAGGTGCTGAGAGCAATGAGAGAACTTCCTGTGTAATTATACCATGTTTTCTTTTAGGATTATGCCTCAAGATGGTCAAAAAAGGATGAGAAGATATCAAAAGTCTGTGGATAAGATTGGTATTTGTGTCGATCCTTGAAGTTTTTCTTGTGAAATGCTCCTGATATCTTCTACTATCTTTGTTTCTTGCTTCTTGTACTTCTTCTGAAAGTTGACCAATCAGAAGAATACAAGCTTGCCGTTGCATAAAATTTTGTGCACACTGCTTGGCATATAAAATCAAATGTATTCTTTCAAATACAGATTTCTAGTTTCATCAGCATACTTCCAAAAAGCATCAGCATTTATGGAAAACCCACAACTCAGTGTCTCTAATATGACATGAAAACGGCGAATTTACTCAAAACTGACAACTGTTTTCGGGCAGTCTTTTCAGTGTTTCTGAAAAATCGACGAGCAGTGATTCTATTATTCGTATTTCCTGCTTGTTGTATTGGCATATCCATCAGTAGGCCTGTCTCATTCTTGAATCTGTTCTGAATGGACTTCTTCCTATTCTTAACTTTAGTCTTCATCGCTCGGGCTCGATCAGCTGATAAACTCTTCAGTTTATCTAAGAACAGCCGTCGACTCTTTTTCATTCTGGTGCCTCGTGAAGGTGATCAAGGGATAATTCTTTGACTATTGCAGAGGGTCTTTTTTTTCCTTATCACGCAACTGCATTTCAGTAGCAGGTAGATATTTCTTGTAGGCTTGTTGACCGAACAAATTTTCTAAGCTTCTGCCTTTTCATCTTTTCACAATATTCTTCGACTGATTTTGATGGCCTACCAGAACTAGAAAGGCGGTTGATCTGTAGAAGAAGAAGAAGGCAGAGATTGACAATCGGTCACGGGAAAAGTAATATTTTCTTGTACCAGTGTGAATAATTTTCCAGGAATCTGCCACGATGACGATAACATTTGTTCCACCTTACTTAAATTTGCTGACACACACTTCCATGTAGGCCTTTAAATTCTTAATATCGACATCAGAGACTGTCTCATGCTTAATTTGTTTAAACACAAATTCATACACTGCATCACAACATTCCCTTTTTATTATTTTCGGACCAAACTTCGAAAATTGCGTGCCAGGAAATAAGGGGAACCATTGTGAAACAAACAGGAATAAGCTAAAGAAACGCAGATGAACACAATTTTTCTCTTCTGTTTCCAACAGAAGGGATGTCAATAAATAGAAATAATGCAATTAGAAGGCCATATACGTCCATATAAGTAAGTTCTAGTCTAAAATATCAGGATAATAAACTTAAATTGGAACACAGATAAAAGTCTTCTTTCATATTAACATTCTTGTAAATCTAAGTAGATGAAACCTATCTTACATAACTTACAGAACCCCACACTAAACATAAACATCACAACAACATGTAAACCGACTTTATTCTCTACACAAAATAGCTTGATTGATCAGCCTACTCAATAAGACAGATTTGCGCATGACTGTTGTGTTTAGACCTTATTTATGAGTCCCTGTGCATGCCTAAAAACAAAATAATTACACATATATGCTAACAGGTTTGTTAGCATGTAAATTACTAAATATCACTTTTATTAATTAATCTTGGAATTTTTAATTAAATCCCCCTACATTGTTAAACTAGCACACTGTGTGACGGTTTCAGACATCATCTTATCCCTCTTCAATCATAACTTCCACTGACCAGAAAGTTTGAGTGGAAGTCATGACTGAAGAGGGACAAGATGTCTGAAACCGTCGGTATCAAAGAAATTTGAAATTGTATGAGGTGAGTCATTAAAAATATGTTCTCCACTCACTATTAATCATCTAGGAAGTTTTACTTACTTAATTTTATATTATATTATTTTAATTTTATTAATGTTTACCGCTGTGGTCTCGAGGTAGCGTGCTGCCTTGGGCCCGGATTCGATCCCCGGTCGGGGCAGTTTTTCTGGGTGAGGTTTTTATCGGGGTTTTTCCTCACCTGCAAGACAAATGTCAGGAAAACTTTAAGGCCCAAACGGTCCCCAAAATCATATGGCCATCATCATCATCATCATCCTTCACCGGTGTGGAAAGCAACGGGAAGCTACCACACCTACAATTCCCTAGGTAAAGCTGCAAGCATAGCATGAAGGATCTGCTTTCGGGCAGAATTACTATGGATGGATGGATATTTCATGTTTTGTTAGTATTAGATCACATCATGACTTTTTCGTTTAGTCTATATTTTAATATTATTTTAAAATTGCAATAAATATGTAATTTTTGTATAATTTTACTATTCGCTGGTTGAGTTGAAGACAAGACCTTATGGCCTTAACTCTGCCTGCTAAAATAAATCATTATTATTATTATTATTATAGTTCCGTCATATTTATGTGACATTATCGATGCATCCTAACTGGATTTAATAAATTTATATTATTGATTGTTATCATTAACACATTTAAAATCAATGGAATTATAAGTATTGAAATTTAAAAAATGAGCATTGGTTCAACTGATATTAAAGAAAGAAAGAAATTATTATATGCAGTTAAGCTAGTACAATTTTTAGTAAAGAGAAAAATACCTCCCTGAATCATGAATTAAACTTCAAACTTTGCGCTCTCCATCCTAATGATCTAACATTGACCCATTTAGACATTCACACAGAAATTTCCCCCTTAATCTCACTTTAATCCCTAATCCCAGAGCAGTGAACTTCATTCACATTGTATACGGGTAGCTTCTAATTCTATAACACATTATGACATTTAAAAACATTGCACTCTGATAACTTCACGTAAAATCCTGGCTTGAACCCACCAGCGCTGAGTGTCAAGAACACTGGAGAGAGGGAGAGAGTCAAACATACAAATGCATTTATATAATAAATTTGGGAATTTTTAACATTATGAGGTTTAATTCATAAGAATTAAATGAATCGTGAATTCTTCTTACCTCATACTTCTATGTTTTTTTTAAAACACAGCACTGCAGTATCAGCGACCATTGTCACCATCCTCAGCTGTTTTCATGACTGTCAATTTTTTCTTTTGCCAGTAATTATGCAAACTGCCATCTGGTGTTCTTTTGAAGGAATTATTTTCTAAACTGCCATCTTGTGTTCCTTTGAAGGAATCATTTTCTAAACTGCCATCTGTTGTATTTTTGAAGAACTTTGTATCAAGCTCGCTTCATCTGGAATCTCGAAGTTCATGGCTCTCATATGGTTTTTTTGAATATATATTTTTTCCCAAACTGTTGCAATCAATTTGATAAATTCCAGACTTTTTGTTGTCTGGGGTGTTAACTTTATTATTAGTTAACAGAAGATTACCCAGGCTGAATTTGTTAATTGGAGCCAATGTTATATTAAATGTTTTGAAACTTATTATGAACTTCAGGATGGTAAGTAAATTTCTTGAATTTTACATCTTTCCTGGAATCACGTTGTAGGGTGGTGTATTCCTGTAACCATTTCTGTTGTTTAAATTTCTTTAATTTATTCTTTATTATGTCTTCATCAAAACCATTTATTTTTAGCAACATGTACAATATGATTATATTCATTATCAAAATCTTCTACATTAAGTGGAATATTTATCAATCTGTGTAATAGACTATTGAAAATTGCATGTTTATGTGACACATGATTAAAACCTGAAGATTTTATGTAGTTGTCAGTATGCGTGTCTTTTCTATAAATATTAAATTCAATTCTTTGCTGTTAAGTTATGTAGGTTGATGTTGTTCATTTCTTATTAAATGTAAGTCTAAAAATGGGATCTTGTTATCTTGTTCAATTTCAATAGTGAATTTTACTGACTCATCCTGAAGAAATTGAACAAGATAACAAGATCCCATTTTTAGACTTATACTTAATAAGAAATGAACAAAAGCAAAGAATTGAATTTAATATTTATAGAAAAGACACACATGCTGACAACTACATAAAATCTTCCGGTTTTAATCATGTGCTACATAAACATGCAATTTTCAATAGTCTATTACACAGATTGATAAATATTCCACTTAATGAAGAAGATTTTGATAATGAATATAATCATATTGTTCATGTTGCTAAAATAAATGGTTTTGATGAAGACATAATAAAGAATAAATTAAAGAAATTTAAACAACAGAAAAGGTTACAGGAATACACCACCCTACAACATGATTCCAAGAAAGATGTAAAATTCAAGAAATTTACTTACCATCCTGAAGTTCATAATAAGTTTCAAAACATTTTCAGAAAATTTAATATAACATTGGCTCCAATTAACATATTCAGCCTAGGTAATCTGTTAACTAATAATAAAGTTAACACCCCAGACAACAAAAAATCTGGAATTTATCAAATTGATTGCAAAGATTGCAAGACAGGATATACATAGGAAAAATAAAAAGGAACTTGGAAACTCTAAAAAAGAACACTTCAGAAACATAAAGAATGGAGAAGTTGAAAAATCAGCTATAGCAGCACATAGTTTATTAGAGCATCATATAATTGAAAAAGAAGCAAAACTTTTGAAACATCTATCTAAACCTTTGGATTTAACAGTTTGGGAAAAAATATATATTCAAAAAACCATACTAGAACCACGAACTTCAAGATTCCAGATGAACCGAGCTTGATTACAAAGTTCTTCAAAAATACAACAGATGGCAGTTTAGAACATGATTCCTTCAAAAGAACACCAGATGGCAGTTTAGAAAATAATTTCTTCAAAAGAACACCAGATGGCAGTTTGGATAATTACTGGCAAAAGAAAAAATTGACAGTCGTGAAAACAGCTGAGGATGATGACGATGGTCACTGATACTGCAGTGCTGTGTTTAAAAAAAACATAGAAGTATGAGGTAAGAAGAAATCACGATTCATTAAATTCTTATATAAATGAATTATTGCCATATCTTTAATAATTTAACGTACAGACCTGTGAACGTTCCCATGAGCAGAGAAAATTTTAATATAGAGAAAAAACACATGTTGAAAATAGCAAAAGAGAATGGTTTTGAGGAAAAGACAATTCATAAGAATATAAATAAATTCAAAAAATAAAAAGTGATAAATAAAAGTACTCTCCAGACAGATAAAGAAATTGGTAAAAAAATCAGCAAATTTACTTATCATCCTTTAGAATTCAATAAATTTTAAAAAAATTTCAGGAAATTTAACATTAAATTACACTGAGCAACAAAAAAGAAACTTTTTTTTTGTCTCAGAAAGAAAAATATGTGATTCTGATAGTATTTTTTCTCCTGAATTCAAATATGATATCGGTTTTTCTCCATCATGCAAGGTTTCTGAGAGACAGGTTTTTATAATTTCAAACACTTTAATATTTTCTACATTCGTAACTACACAATATTCGTACATTCAGACTCACCTAGAAAGTAAGAAATAATGATTTTGTGCTATATTTTGCCTATGGAGCATCCCTCTTGAGGGTCAACAATAATCTGCCAGCATATTAGGATTCCATTTGCCTTGATATCTCTTTTCCACAGCTGAAATCTCCTGACGGAAGTGTTCCCCATGCTCATTGCTCAATGGACAAATGGACAAAAAAGTTTATTAAAAAAATAATTATTTAAATCCATTAATTGAAATAAAAAAAACTGTGGGTGATGGAGAAATTCCGAATACATATTTGAAAACACAATAAAAAACTGCATTGGGTGCAACTATTGGTACTCATGAGACAAAAATCATGTTGACCAATGTTATCATAAGTAATGCCACGAGTGATTTCCAATTATTTATCTAGAGAATTTGGAAATCAAGAGTGGCATTTGTTAGGACTATTTAACGAATAAAATTAAGCTGTTTACTCAGAAATCATTATTTAACTATAGTTACTTTAAAATATTTATATATTTAATGTAAATGGCGATGTTTGAAAACAAATGAGAAACAATTGTTATGCTTCATTTGTTCATCACTGCAATCAGATTCATATTATTTATTGCCAAAGGATCGCAATATTGTAAGAATGCACCCTAGTGGAGAAATTTATAACCAACATTATAGGTTATTAATTAATTTCTGATGTCCTATGATGTAAATATGTCAATTATATTTTCCTGGGAGATAATATGTTTAAGAATGTGCAAACAGTGGTTTATTTTTTTGTGGTATAATAAATTGCTACAAATGTTTTTATAATATCTCCCACAAGCACCATCTGGTTACATTCGTGCACTATATATACAATCTGATAGCCACATGCATTCTAGAATTCTTACATCTTAATATATAAATTGTTATATTCAACATATTTCTTAGAGAGTCAGTCACTGCAAAATAATGCTATGACCTATTCAGAATGTTAAAAAAGGAGGAGCTTGATTATAAAGTGATAAAATTAAATTGATAAAATTGAGGTGAAAAACAAATGTGATTGGTTGTAAATCAAAATTCATAGAAATGCGATTGGTCATTGGGGCATGAGTTGAACAGTCACCAGAAAATGATTACAGTTTGAATTGATTAATTAAAACCAACAAAAATGAAAAGATTGATGATGGTAACATATCAGGGATTTATCAAATTGATTGTAAAGATTCTGAAAAAATATACATAGGAAAAACAAAAAGGAACTTGAATACAAGATGAAAGAACACCTTAGAAATGTTAAAAATGGAGAAACAGAAAAGTCTGCAATAGCTGCACATGCATGGTCAGAAAAAAACAGAATCGAAACAAAGGCCAAATTACTGAAACAGTTACATAAATCTAAGGAATTCACAATTTGAGAGAAACATTTACATCCACAAGAATGAGGGGAAAGCTATGAATTTTGAAATTCCTGGGGAAAGGCATAAAAAAAAAAAAAAAAAAAAAATTGATTTGAAAGTTCATTGGTCAGCTAACAGAGGGACTAGAAATCAATCAATCTACAGGGTGACAACCACAAACAATAGAATGAATTGTAATGTTGCATAGATATGACGAAACTACTCTGCAGAATATAAAAAAAATATGAGGTGAGTCAAAATAACTAAATCATAATAATTAACATTTTTTCTCTTTACCGTTGATTATAATAGTTTAGTTGTGAACATTAATTTACTTATTTAACTTTCACAGGGAAAGAACATTATGAGGTTTAATTTAATAATTAAATTAATGTTTTATTACCTCACCTCATATCCTTTTTCTTCTAGACTGCAGTTTCGGAGCTTATCTCCATCATCAGTAGCTACTGATGATGGAGATAAGCTCCAAAACTGCAGTCTAGAAGAAAAAGGATATGAGGTGAGGTAATAAAAACATTAATTTAATTATTAATTTACTTGACGATTTTTATTATTAATTTAACACTTCTCATAGAAGGATAAATTATATTTGAAGAGAAAAATTTTCGCCTAGACCGGGACTCGAACCCCGGACCCTTGGCTTTCCGGGCCAAGTGCTCTACCAACTGAGCTACCGAGGTGAGTTACGATCTAGATGCAAATTTTTCTCTTATGTACGTTGTAATTCCCTCGCGCCAAATGCTTGAAACCATAGCTTCTATCTTTGCAAATGGCGGCTTCTTAGTTAAGAAGACATTTATTGAGAATTTAACACTACTTTATAGCCAGTAGGGCTTCTATTGACGATTTTTATTATTAATTTAACACTTCTCATAGAAGGATAAATTATATTTGAAGAGAAAAATTTCGCCTAGACCGGGACTCGAACCCCGGACCCTTGGCTTTCCGGGCCAAGTGCTCTACCAACTGAGCTACCGAGGCGAGTTACGATCTAGACGCAAATTTTTCTCTTATGTACGTTGTAATTCCCTCGCGCCAAATGCTTGAAACCATAGCTTCTATCTTTGCAAATGGCGGCTTCTTAGTTAAGAAGACATTATTGGGAATTTAACACTACTTTATAGCCAGTAGGGCTTCTATTGACGATTTTATTATTAATTTAACACTTCTCATAGAAGGATAAATTATATTTGAAGAGAAAAAATTGTCTGCCTAGACCGGCGACTCGAACCCGGGACCCTTGGCTTTCCGGGCCAAGTTTCTCTACAAACTGAGCTACCGAAAGCGAGTTACCGAGGAAATTACAACGTACATAAGAGAAAAAATTTGCATTATATTCTAGGATCGTAACTCGCCTCGGTTTTAGCTCAGTTGGGGGCGTAGAGCACTTGGCCCGGAAAGCCAAGAGCGTCACGGGTTCGAGTCCGCCGGTCTAGGACGAAAATTTTTCTCTTCAAATATAATTATCTTCGTATATGAGAAGTGTCGTTTAACTTTAATAATATTAAAAATCGTCAACAATAGAAGCCCTAATGGCCTATAAAGTAGTGTGTTAAAATTCACAATAAATGTCTTATTAACTAAGAAGCTGCCATTTGCCAAGATAGAAGCTCTATGGTTTCTGGTTTCAAGCATTTGGCGCGAGGGAAATTTACAACGTACCATAAGGGAAAAAATTTGCGGTCTAGATCGAAACTCGCATCGGTAGCTCAGTTGGTAGAGCACTTGGCCCGGAAAGCCAAGGGTCCTGGGTTCGAGTCCCGGTCTAGGCGAAAATTTTTCTCTTCAAATATAATTATAATTTAATCCTTCTATGAGAAGTGTTTTTTAATTAATAATAAAAATCTGTCAATAGAAGCCCTACTGGCTCCCACTATAAAAGTAGTGTTGGTTTAAATTCCCAATAAATGTCTTCTTAACTAAGAAGGGCCGCCATTTGCAAAGATAGAAGCTATGGTTCAAGCATAAGCATTTGGCGCCGAGGGAATTACAACGTACATAAGAGAAAAATTTGCGTCTAGATCGTAACTCGCCTCGGTAGCTCAGTTGGTAGAGCACTTGGCCTGGAAAGCCAAGGGTCCCGGGTTCGAGTCCCGGTCTAGGCGAAAATTTTTCTCTTAAAATATAATTAATTTACTTGTTGATATTATTCGTTTTTAAACATCTTAATGATGGACAAATTATATTTGAAAAGAAAAATATACGCCTAGACTGTTTAAAAATGAATAATATCAAAATTGAAAGAAGCACTATTGGCTTTATAAGTAATGTTTAAATTCCCAACAAAAAGTCTTCTTAATCAAGGAACCACCATTTGCAAAAATCGTAGCAATGGCTCATAGCATTTGGGGTTAGGGAATTAACTGTGTAGAAGAGAAAAATATGCATTTAGATTGGAGGCCTAGGTAGCTCACTTGGAGAGAGCATTGACATAGAGAGTCAAAGGTCCTGGGATCAAACCCCAGTCCAGGCGTATATTTTTCTTTTCAAATATAATTAATTTACTTATTTTAATCATAGTAATAGCTTTAACTTCTTAATATTAATTCAATATATTATTATGTCTTATAGAACTAGAAGCTGCCTATATGCAATGTGGATGATAGTTCACCCTCTGGGGTTAGAGATTAAAGTGAGAAAAGTTATGAGAGGAAGGTTTCTGCGTGAATGGGTACAAATTTCTGAATGGCACAGTGGTCAGAGCATCAGCACAGAAATGCTGAAGGTTTGAGAATGTTTCTGATTTAGGCAGATATTTTACTTATTAAAATTCATCGGAGAACATATTGTTTAAACAACTCACCTCATAGGATTCATGCTTCCATGATATCGCGATTTCAAACATAGTCATGTTCATCGTCAGCCATACCTCCGACTCGGAGTTATGGCTGACAATGAACATGACTATGTTTGAAATCGCGATATCATGGAAGCATGAATCCTATGAGGTGAGTTGTTTAAACAATATGTTCTCCGATGAATTTTAATGATTATACCTCATAATGTTTACTTCCCAACATTAATTAAATATAGATATTTTACTCTTTACTAAAAAATGTTATTAGAGATGCTAAGAAAGCAAAGAGCATGCACATGCACACGCCACACACCATATTCATCAAACTCTTCTTGGTCCTTGTTCTTACATATTGCACCCTCCAAGTTCCATAGCTTCACTGTACAATCCTCAGAGCAGGAGAGGAACTGGGTTCCATCTGGACTCAGTTCTATGTGTGTCACTGTCTGTTTGTGACCAGGCAGCGTGTACAGAATACGAGCATAATCTGTGTCCCAAAGCTGTAACAAACAAAAATACTAAAATAAGAAACTGTTACAGAACAGAAACTAACAAATTATATTTGAAGAGAAAAATATACTCAGACTCAGGTTTGATCCCAGGACCTTCGGTTTTCTATGCCAATGCTTTACCTACTGAGCTATCTGAGCGCTCCAATCTAAATGCGAATGACGGCGTGATCGAGCAACAGTTTGTAGCGTTTGGCACTCGGGAATTAACAATGTATAAGAAAAAATTTGTGTTTAGATTGGAGTGCACAGGTAGCTCAGTTGGTAGAGTATTGGCATAGAAAGCCAAAGGTCCTGGGTTCAAACACCAGTTTGAGCATGTATTTTTCTCTTCAATTATAATTTGTCCTTCAGTGAGAAGTATTAAATTAATTAAAAAAACACAGAAACTAACAAATTTATCGCAAAAGATAGATAAACTCAACATGGTAATAAGTAAATTTCCACATGGTTTCAAGGTTCATGGGTTCAAACCTGGTTAGAGTCGATTAATTTTTTTTATAGCTTAAAAATCTTTAGCATGGTTTCCTTCCATAATGTGGGGGAGCTCCATCTTGTTGGAAGATGCCAAAACAAACAACAAATTGAATAAACATGGCAAATTACATAATTTCATTGTTGTCATCAAAAACTTGAAATTAAATAAACATGAGAAATTATGTAATTTCACTGTTGTCAACATAAAACTTATCGAGTTTATCTATGTTTTGCAACAAATGAAATTACCTTAAACTTATTAGTTTTTGGTTTATGACAATTTCTAATTGATAGTGTTGGTCATGGACACAGTTATTTGGACAATTTTGGTAACAATTTAATAGGAGATTCAACTGGAAATATACATTATAATTGAAGAGAAAAATGTTCAGCCAGATTGAGACTCGAACCCAGGACCTCTTACCAAGACATAATTATAACATGTATGTAGCTAATGGTCTGGAGTTAACAACAAAGTTATTCTCCTTTATTAAGTTATGTAGATAGGAAATAACACTATGAGGTTTATTTTAATATTGTTTAATCTTTCTTCACTCACCTCATACTTCTTAACTCCCACACATACTCGAGTTTCGTCACTTCATTTGTGACATTCACAATGCTGTATTACGTTCACAACTGATGTCCAACGGCCTTCTATCCTGCAGACTGACCTCCACGCCATCTGATGGCTGACCGATGAACTTCCAAATCAATCCCCTCTCCTTATAACCGGGTATTACAAAATTCATAGTTGTGTTTTTATTCTTGCATATGTAAATTTTTTCCCAAATTGTGAGTTCCTTCGGTTTTTCCAATTGTTTAAGTAATTTTGTTTTGGTTTCTATTCTATGTTTTTTGACCAGGCATGCGCAGCTATTGCAGATTTTTCTGTTTCTCCATTTTTAACATTTCTGAGGTGTTCTTTTAATCTTGTATTTAGATTCCTTTTTGTTTTTCCTATGTATTAATTTGATAAATTCCCGATTTTTTGCAGTCTTCAATCTTTTCATTTTTGTTGGTTTTTATTAAATAATTTATCAAATTAATTGTAAAGATTGTGAAAAGATATACATAGGAAAAACAAAAAGGAATCTAAATACAAGATTAAAGGAACGCCTCAGAAATGTTAAAAATGGAGAAACAGAAAAATCTGCAATAGCTGCACATGCCTGGTCAGAATAACATAGAATAGAAACCAAAACAAAATTACTTATACAATTGGAAAAACCGAAGGAACTCACAATTTGGGAAAAAAATTACACATGCAAGAATAAAAACACAACTATGAATTTTGAAATACCCGGTTATAAGGAGAGGGGATTGATTTGGAAGTTCATCGGTCAGCCATCAGATGGTGCGGAGGTCAGTCTGCAGGATAGAGGGCCGTTGGACATCAGTTGTGAACATAATACAGCATTGAGAATGTCACAAATGAAGTGACGAAACTCAAGTATGCGTTGGAGTTAAGAAGTATGAGGTGAGTGAAGAAAGATTAAACAATATTATTCTCAATCAATGGTAAAGAGAACATTTTTTGCCTGAACCGGGAATCGAACTCTGAACATTTAGCTTTCCGTGCTAATGCTCTGTCCACTGAGCTAATTCAGGCTTTACCTTACTCTTCTGGTCCCACATTCAATTGCAATGAATCATCATTCACAAATACACAATGAATGGCTTCTACCTGAAGAAGACATGAAGGGACTCCACACAGCTATAGCATTATTTATTAAATTAATATTGAGAAGCTAAAGCTATTACTATGATAGAAATAAGTAAATTAATGAACACAATTAAATTATTGTAAATCAATGGTAAAGAGAAAATTTTTTGCCTGAACCGGGAATCAAACCCCGAATGACAGAGCATTAGCACAGGAAGCTAAAAGTTCAGGGTTCGATTCCCGGTTCGGGCAAAAAATTTTCTCTTTACCATTGATTTACAATAATTTAACTGTGTTCATTAATTTACTTATTTCTATCATAGTAATAGCTTTAGCTTCTCAATATTAATTTAATAATATTATTCTCCTTTAATTATACCAATATTATCATGTTTTATATTAGAGAAAAATATACGTTCAGACTGAGATTTGAACCCAGGATCTTTAGCACTCTAGGCAAATGCTCTACCAACTGAGATACCTGTGAAACTCCAATCTAAATGAAAATTTTTCTCTTATATACACTGTAAATTACCACACACCAAATGCTATGAAGCCGTTGCTTCTATCTTGCAAATGGCTTCTTTATTAAGAAGACCTTTAATTGAGAATTTTATATTACATTATAAATTTTATATTACATTATATTTCAATGTTTTTATTACATTTTTCTCTTCAAATATAATTTATCTATTATTGAGATGTATAAAATGAATAATAAGAGTATTGAAAGAAGCTTTATAATAAATGTAAAATTCCCAATTAAATGTCTTCTTAATAAAGAAGCCACCATTTGCAAGATAGAAGCAATGGCTTCATAGCATTTGGTGCATGGGAATTAACAGCATATATAAGAGAGAAATTTGCGTTTAGATTGGAGTTTCTTAGGTAGCTCAGTTGGTAGAGCATTTGCCTAGAGTGCAAAAGGTCCTGGGTTCAAACCCCACTCTAAGAGTATATTTTTCTCATCAAATATAATTTATCCAACATTGAGATGTATGAAATGAATAATAAAAACATCAAATACCATATTACCTGAATGTATGTCGGTCATGGTGGTCTAGTGGTTATGTTCTTCAATTAATATTTTCCAATGATCCCCTGAACAATTTACTTCCCTCAAACCATGGTTAATATTATTCTCCCACCTCATTCTTGGTCTACCAACTGGGAGTTATCCCTCTGGTTTTCTTACAAGAAGTTTGCATTTTCCATTCGTGCCACATATCCTGACTATCACAGTCTATGAGACTTAACTGTTCTTATTGAACAATTCCATATGTGACTGACTGACATTTGCAATACACTTTTGCTGCAAAATGCTTGTATAAATATTACAATTGGTTGAAAGCAGAGGTGTTATATACGTGATACGATAGAGGAAAAGTGTCTGATTAAGATTGTACATAAATATACAACTTCTGAAGAAAAACATTATTTATTATCTATCAAAGTGTGTGTGACTGACTGACATAAATGTCAACTCATCATGCAGCTTAACATGTTCATCTACATCACTCTCTGAAATGTGATTCTTAATTCAATTTTCCAAAATACTGTTTGGAGGGCACATTTCAAGTTACATTTTAAATAAAAAAATAAACCTAAATCACAATTAATACCGGAGTTATGACCTAACATGTGAAGTGTGACTGACTGACATAACTGAATTTTATTTAGAATTTCAAAATGCAAATATTACACAAATGTAACAAAATACTATGAAACTAGAAACTAGATAAACAGCTTCAGTAACAGAGATTAATAAAGAACTGCAAATACTTTATCAATTCTACGAAAATTGTTAAATTTAATTTCGCTGTAAAATAAATATTAATTTAAATCAATAATGTAATTAAATTAACTCACTTACCATGGTCCATTTTAAATTATATGAAAAAAACAAAACTAATAAATACTTAAAAATCATCGGAGAACATATTGTTTAAATAACTCACCTCATAGGATTCATGCTTCCATGATATCGCGATTTCAAACATAATCATGTTTGAAATCGCGATATCATGGAAGCATGAATCCTATGAGGTGAGTTATTTAAACAATATGTTCTCCGATGATTTTTAATGATTATACCTCATAATGTTTACTTCCCAACATTAATTAAATATAATAAATACTTAATGACAAAGTGTCTTCTCTATTGTTAACCTTTAAACGCCCAGGAGCACATATGCTGGGTTTTAAATTGTACGTCCAGTCTGCCCGCAGACCCAGCGTATGGGTTCAGAGCAGGCGGACCTGTTTGGTTGCTTGAAATTATACTGGATAATACTACTTTTGTTACATACCTATTTTCAGGGTTATCAGATGCTTGACAACGTGATGTGAAGATAGCATTTGTTTATTAAATGTTTGTTTTTGTGTGATAAGTCTCGAAACAATCACCAATTCACAAACCGACATCATACTTTTTACACTTCACTTGCACACGTTTTCTGATTCCCTGCACCAAACACACATGACAAATTAGTTTGTAAAGCTACCGACCAATGTTGACTAAAGTTAACTTCAAGTCACGAAATGTCTGTACTCAATATAGTCTGAGCGTATAATTTTTCTCTTCAAATATGATTTATCCATCATTGAGATGTACGAAATCAATAATAATAACATGGAAAAAGCCGTACTGGCTGTAATGTATAATTCCCAAATATGTCTTCTTAATAAAGGAGCCGCCATTTGCAAGATAGAAGCATGGCTTCATAGCATTTGGTGGACGGGAATTACAATGTATATAGAGAAAGATTTGCGTTTAGATCGGTACTTGCTCAGGTAGCTCAGTTGGTAGAGCACTTGGTCTAGAGAACCAAGGGTCCCGGGTTCAAGTCCCGGTCTGAGCGTATAATTTTTCTCTTCAAATATGATACTATGTCTACCAACCAGGGAGTCATCTACACGGTGTTCTACCAGCCTGTTCCAAAAAGTCTGTGACAAGTCAAAGTCGGAAGTCTCTGTGTGTTGTTTTGGCCCAATGTTGACTAAAGTTGACTTCAAATCACAAAATGTCTGTACTCAATATACTAGGTCTTATCCAGGGAGTCGTCTACAGGGTGTTCTATCAGCCAGTTGCAAAACGTCTCTGACAAGTCTAAGTCGGAAATCTCTATCTGTTGTTTTGGCACCAATGAAATCAGAAAAAGAAAACTGTATAGAATGGTCAAGTCTAACAAATGAAAAAATAATTTTTTGGTTGAGTAAACAAGCTATAACAGCTTGGGGACTCGACATGCTGACCACATGTCACCCATGCACTGGCTAGATTATCATCTACCTTTGTGATTGACACATGCGGATGTGAGGCCAGCAGTCCGTCTGGTAGGCTAAGGGCCTTCTAGGCATGTCGCACCATGGAATTATTATTATTATTCTTAGATTATATAAAGCATCCCTTTTCTCTTAGGTCTTACTATCCCATGTCATATCCCATTAGAATAATTAAGCCAAGAAAAAGGTACATTTCTTATTCTGTCACGTCAGGGGGAAGAGTACAGTTTTCTTCGCTGTCAATTCTAGTTTCACGAACCCAAGACCTGACAAAAGTCACGTGTCTCACAGCTATAAGTGTCAATTGATTGTAGCTTGTGATTGTCATTTATAACGTTTTCGTCATGTCACAATCCGAGAATGTCTTGTATTTCAGCGGAACATAGTGATTTTGTACTAGACAAAATGTAAACTTCACTCTGAGTCACAAAACTGTGAATGAATAAGGGCTGTGGGTGGAATGTGACCTGTTTTTTTTTCAAAACTTTCCTGCTTAGGGGGAAAACTGACCGGATGCAACATAATAAACAAAAGAATGAACGAGGGTTAGAATATACCTAAATCTATATATAGTTTTTCATTTCTAACCTGATTCACAACACTCTAAAGTCCCTAAAGTTATTTGGTAACTATCGTGAATTTAAAAATTATCTCTATGATATAAAATATCACTACGGGTTTTTGCCATGAATACCACTGATTTTACAATAATATTTAACACTTTAAACCTTGTTTGATGTTTGCGACCCCCACAGATTTTAAAATATGAGTTGATAAAATCACCAAAGTTATAGTCAAAAGCCGAGGAGTTTAAAAGCTAGGTGGACATTTAAACCCGGGCAGCCTGCCGCTACCTGGCCATTTAAACTTCGGCGCTTTAAAGGTTAAATATACCTACTAAAATTGTATGCATGTGTGTATATTATATAGTAACTGATTACAATTTAGTCCCGTGCCATAGCCGAGTGGTTAAGGTAAGAAGTCTTGGCGCAGAGCTATGGGACTTGCGCTGGTTCGAGTCCCCATGGGGAAAGACATTTTCTCATGGAATTTCAGCCAGTGTGGGACTGGTGCCCACCCAACATCATGAGGCATTTGGGTAGCTACAATAAGTAATGACTCCAGGTTGATAAGACAAACTATAACGGCTGGGTGACCCAAATGCTGACCACATGTCACCCCTACACTGGCTTATGATGTGATTAACACATGTGGACGTGAAGCCAGCAGTCGGTTGGTAGACCAAAGGCCTTCTAGGCGTGTCGTGCTTGGAGTGGAGTTTATTACAGTTTACCTGATGTAAGATTTAATATTTTTGATTTCTAGATTGAACCACTGAAATAAAAAAATTAAGCCTTCCAGAACGTATACACATTCTTAATAAGTTAGTTATTTATCAGAGTGCATGTATTTTCAAAACAAATTACTGTAAATCACATTAGTAAGCTGTCCAATTGCTGACATAGTGAATTCTACTTTTAAACAACTTGACTTGACCCATCAATAAAAATAATGTTTCCTGTCACGCATGAAGTCCCACGCTGTAACTGAATAGTTTGAGTCAAGATGTCTCAATAGAGAGCACTGATTGGAGTCCCCATGAGAGAAGACATTTTCTCATGGAATTTCGGCCACAATGGGATTGGTGCCCGCCCAGAATCATGAAGAATTTGGGCAGCTACAATATTTAGCGGTTGCGGTCGAGAATACCAGCCGTAACAGCTGGAGATCCAACATGCTGACAACATGTCACCCTATATGTTGGTTAGATGATTGTCCACCTCTGTGATTGATATACTTGGATGTGAGATTAGCAGCCAAGGGCTTTCTAGGCCTGTCACACCATTCAATTTTTTATAACAACACAAACTTACGAATTTGTTGCGCTGATTGTTTGACAGTTGTGCATACTCTATAACATACGGGTCCAATGCTTTCACATTGTATATGCAATGAGTCTGTGATAGCTGCAAGATATTCAAATTGTTTTTCTAAAAATTTCTTTCCTTCTTCTATATAATTTTCTAACTCCAATTATTTGGTTGTTTTACAGCTCACATTACATAATTCTGTACCATTTTGTATCTTCTTTCCCGATTTTTCATACATCTGTGCCATTCTTTTTACTTGGCTACCAATCACATCTATAGCCCCCTTTCCATGGTACGATTCAAAGAAGTTCCATTTTATGTCAAAATCCAAATATGCAAGTAAGCAGTGTCACATTGCTAAATGTATACGCCTATTTCTATTACCGGCTGCTCCAACTAAAAATCTTTATCACCTCAAGTTTTGGAAGCAATCACTATAGTTCTGAAAAACACTTTTCTACAGCAAACATCTATAGTATATTTGCTATGTGTCACATAACCTGACACTAGAACAAAGTATTTCTTTTGAACTTCTCTGTCACCTTCCATCTAAACTAGGCAACAGCAGTTAATATTAAGATATGCTAATTTTTCCAATGAACTGCCTGGATCTCATTTTGTTATAGGTAGGTATAATTTTCTGAGAAATCAACAAGTATGGCTGCTTCGTTTACTGCAACCCTTTTCCTGAATATATTTAAATGCTTCCGCTATCTTTTAGCTCAAATTGACACAGAAAAAGGGTAGTAGGCTAATTATTTTATGGAACAGCTGAACCGAACAGTCTACCAGAATTCCTAAACCATGTTTATGCTTATCCTCAGCAGAGTGCAGCAAGCAACTGACTGCACCATGCATATATATGATAGGACAAAAAGTCAGTCAGTCAGTCACGGGATACTAGCGGGAAAAATAGTGACTTTGCAAGAAAATGTCTTCAATACTTTTTTATTAGTTGTGTACTGATAATGTAGAATCTAAGAGGAAATTTTATTTTTCTTCTTCTTCTTCCTTCCAAGTATTAGGCCAAGGCCTGTTACGATCCTATAGAAAATTTTCCCTCCAGCATTTCATAGGACGGCCCAGTGATCTTCGTCCTCTTGGTATATAATTGTAAACAGCTTTGGGGATCCGATTTGAACTCATTCTTTCAAGATGGTGTTTCCAATTTAGTTGGTACTGTTTAATATATTCCAAAATTGGCGTAGTCTTCAATTCTTTTAAGATATCGGTGTTCCTTTTCCGATCCCATCTGGTGTAACCCGCTGTTCTGCGCATGAATCTCATTTCACAAGCCGTTATTCTGCTTTCATGTTGTCTTTTTAGTGTCCATGCTTCACTACCATAGGTCAACACTGGTCTAGCCAAAGTGTTATATAAACGTAATCTGGTGTTTTTTTGTACAAGGGATGGTTTCATAACTTGATTAATAATTCCTAAACTTTTATTATAACTAGTAATTTTTTCAGGGATATCCTTTTCATCCCAGATAGAGAGATAATATCCAAGATATTTAAATTGATTAGATCTCTCTAAAATTTTATTCTGGAGACAGATTTTACTTTGTATGGGGTCCTTCCCATGAAATGCCATAATTTTAGTTTTGTTAATTGATATTTCCATATTAAATTTGGCACCTATTTTTTGTAAATTATAAATTGATCGTTGCAAATCATTTTCGGAAAGTGCCAGAAGAGCTAAATCGTCTGCAAAAAGAATAGCATCGAGTTTGAGGTTCCTATTGATGGGTATATATCCTCGTTGTGTTTTCCTCCATTCGTTTATTAATTTATTCATATATATAATGAAAAGCACCGGTGAAAGTCCACATCCCTGTCTTACTCCAGTGTTGATCTTTTCCCAAGAAGATAATTTGCCATCTTGTTTAACAGAGATTTCATTATCTTTATAGATGTTGAAGATATTAGTAATATATTGTTGTGGAACATTATCATCAGCTAAAATTTGTAGTAATATATTTCTGTCTACTTTGTCAAAAGCCTTTATGAAGTCAACGAAGGCGATATGAGTTTCTATATTGAATTCCTTGTGCTTTTCTAATAGTAGTTTTAGAGTGAAGAATCCATCTGTACAAGATCTACCCTTTCTGAATCCATTCTGCTCTTCTCCAATTATATTTTCATAATTTTTTTTCAATTTATTCTTAACTATATTAGCATAAATTTTATATCCAGAGTTCAACAAGCTAATTCCACGATAGTTATCTTTGATTTGGCGACTTCCTTTTTTGAAGATTGGTATTACAATGGATTTGTTCCAGCTTTGTGGTGGTTCTTGTCCTTCCCATATCATATTAAGGAGAATAAGAAATCTGTCTAAAATTTTTTTAGTTGAAAATTTAAATAATTCCTGATTAATGTGGTCTTCTCCGGGAGCTTTGTTACTTTTTAATGATTTAACAACATCAGTTAATTCATCTATAGAAATTTGTTCCAAAGCAGTGTTATTAGAGATTGGTATTTGTAATAAATCATCCTTTTGTGTCCATAAGTGATGAAAGTAGTTAAGCCAAGATTCTTTAGATATACAATTTAAATGTGCATTTTCTTTTGAATCATTATTTAAATTTTTTAAAACTTTATATATTTTTGGTTGAGGCCTAGTGATATCATTTTCCAAAAATGATACAAATTTTTCCCAGCTTTGTCTATGTTTTTTGCAAACTTAATTTTTAGCTATGGCTCTCTTCCTATGATACTCTATTTATCTTCAACTTTTTTTGTAGACAAGAGTTTTTTGTATGCTTCACGTTTATCATCAATTACTTTTTTGATGTTTTCATCCCATATCTTTCCTTCCGAATTTCCTGGAAGGAAATTTTATTCCATCATTTATTATGTTGTGTACAGTAATTTTTTTTATCCGTGACTGACTGATCATAGCTTGCAGTTAACAATTATAGGACACATTTAAGGTATATAGAACATTAGAATGCAATTAATATTATTACATTTATGATAAGGGAAAACCAAAGTATGGTTTAACGAAAGAGTTTGTAAAATAAAACAAATTAATATGACAAAATCATTAAACAACAAATTGGTAAAATTTTGTGTGTGTTTTACAGGCTTGGAATGTGATTAAAATAATACACTTTTGGAACATTATCTTACAGAATCAGAAAATGTAATCCTTAAAGATTTATATTACGCAAAAAAATTATTCCTGCGTCAATTTCAAAATTTTCACCCTGGTATGACATTTTCATGGAATTGCTCTATTATATCTGGTTTCCTATAAAGATCATTTAGCTCACTGTTAGTATATCCTATTGCTGATATACTTAACATCTCAGATAGCGGAGAGGATCTTCCTTTAGACTAAAAAACCTGTTCTGAAATCATGTCTTGCTGTACCCACATAGTATAATACAAATCTTCCTGATTTCTGACTACCTTCTCCTGGCCATCAACTTTCTGTAAAGCGACTATATTCAAGGACGATTTATCTAATTACCACATCAGTATTTCTAGTTCCTCACTATTATATAATGTTCTAACATTCCATGTTCTAGGAACATGCCCCTGTGTTTGAGCCTTTGCCATGGATTCCCTGAAGTAGTCCCACCCGGAGAACCAAATGGGAGAACTATTTAACCTCCAGAAAATTTTAACCCAATGGAACAAATGTCCACTTTTTTGGCAGTTGTATTTTTATAGTAAAAGACTGTCACTCTTTTGACCAAGGTCATCTGGCTTATGGCTTTCAATCCATGCAACATGGGTAACCCTTTCGGCAGCAATGCTACTGCCAGCATAGTTCTCGGGGGTACCAGTCTCTTACAAGTTAAAATATCATGAGGAAATGTCCTTCCTCAGTGGATTTGAACCAGCACAACTCTCATAGCTCTGCATGAATGCATGTCATAAAACGCTCAGCTACTGTGTGAGACAGCAAAAATACTATTTCTGATGTAAATAACTGAATAAATTTAATATTTAATTTTAGGAAGTGATATTTTGAGGTTATTTTAATTATATTATTTTTAGTCTGATCATCTTACCTCAATAAATTTGTTTGATATGTGAGAGTATCTCAGGTCCCCTTGTGCCAAATTAATTATTAAAATATGTATAAACACTCACATTTATTATTTAATTATATTATTTTTGGTCTGGACATCTTACCTCAATATTAATGTTGATTTGTTCTTGGACATGTTTCAAAACAATTCTCTGTTTTATCTTCAGCTTTTCCAGACTGGTTTTATTTATGTTGCATTATGTTGCACCACCTGGATGTCGATGTCAGCTCCATCCTGTGGTTGGCCAAAGAACCTCCAAACAAGGTCACCCTCCATCGGAATATCAAAATTCATAACTCTGTTTCTGTTCTTCTGAATATAAATTTTTTCCCAAATAGTCAGCTCGTTTGTATTTTCTAACTGTTTTAATAATTTAGTGTCTGAATTAATATTATGTTTTTTCAGACCAAACATGAGCAGCAACTGCAGATTTTTCAATTTCTCCATTTTTAATATTTCTTATGTGTTCTTTGGTTCTAATTTTTTAGGTTTCTTTTTGTTTTCCCTATATATATCTTTTCACAACCCATGCATTCAATTTGATATATTCCTGACTTTTTATTTTTATCAGTTTTTTCATTTTTGTTGGTTTTTATTAGTTTATTTAAACTGTAGTTATTTTTTGGTGCTAATTTAATATTAAACTTCTCAAATATATTTTGAAATTTATTATGTACCCAGGGGTGATATGTGAATTTCCTATATTTTTTCATAGGTGGTTCTTCTTTTTCAAGATTACTTCTGTTTATCATTTTTTGTTTTTTATACTTTTCTATCCTTTTATGTACCATTTTTTCATCAAACCCATTTTCTCTTGCTACTTTGATTATGTGTTTTTTCTCATGTTTGAAATCTTCTTCGTTTAAGGGTAAGTTTACCAATCTATGAGTTAAACTATTAAATGCTGCTAATTTATGTCCAATTGGATTGAACCCTGTTGATTTTATAAAATCAACAGGGTTCAATCCAATTGGACATAAATTAGCAGCATTTAATAGTTTAACTCATAGATTGGTAAACTTACCCTTAAACGAAGAAGATTTCAAACATGAGAAAAAACACATAATCAAAGTAGCAAGAGAAAATGGGTTTGATGAAAAAATGGTACATAAAAGGATAGAAAAGTATAAAAAACAAAAAATGATAAACAGAAGTAATCTTGAAAAAGAAGAACCACCTATGAAAAAATATAGGAAATTCACATATCACCCTGGGTACATAATAAATTTCAAAATATATTTGAGAAGTTTAATATTAAATTAGCACCAAAAAATACTACAGTTTAAATAAACTAATAAAAACCAACAAAAATGAAAAAACTGATAAAAATAAAAAGTCAGGAATATATCAAATTGAATGCATGGGTTGTGAAAAGATATATATAGGGAAAACAAAAAGAAACCTAAAAATTAGAACCAAAGAACACATAAGAAATATTAAAAATGGAGAAATTGAAAAATCTGCAGTTGCTGCTCATGTTTGGTCTGAAAAACATAATATTAATTCAGACACTAAATTATTAAAACAGTTAGAAAATACAAACGAGCTGACTATTTGGGAAAAATTTATATTCAGAAGAACAGAAACAGAGTTATGAATTTTGATATTCCGATGGAGGGTGACCTTGTTTGGAGGTTCTTTGGCCAACCACAGGATGGAGCTGACATCGACATCCAGGTGGTGCAACATAATGCAACATAAATAAAACCAGTCTGGGAAAGCTGAAGATAAAACAGAGAATTGTTTTGAAACATGTCCAAGAACAAATCAACATTAATATTGAGGTAAGATGTCCAGACCAAAAATAATATAATTAAAATAACCTCAAAATATAACTTCCTAAAATTAAATATTATTTTATTACTCACATTTATAACACCACATCCATTGGAAATGAGTAATTTCTTCTCCAGAGTTGTGAAGCAAGCAGCAAACACTTCTTCCTTCAAGGACAGTGTATGTGGTTGTGGTACAGTGTCTTGATCCAGCCTGTAAACACACTCAAATATTTTAATCTGAAGCTTCAAGAGTATTTATAATACAAATAAATAATAGTGTTTAAAAAACTAAAAGAACACGCTTTATTAGAATACTAAAAAATGAAAAATAATTTTAATTTCCAATACGCTTGGGATAAAATAAAGTGGTCAACAAAAAAATCATCTCCAACACATATAGAATAAAATTAGAGTTATCAACAAAAAGAAAATAATTTTACCATCAAAAGCATAGGGTGCTCTATATCAATTAATATATTTGATAATAAACAGATATTGGTAAAAGTAAGCTCTCTAAGAAGAAAATGTAAAAATCATAAAAATCACCCCACGCTTTTGATGGTAAAATTATTTTCTTTTTGCTGATAACTCTAATTTTATTCTATATGTGTTGGAGATGATTTTTTTGTTGACCACTTTATTTTATCCCAAGCGTATTGGAAATTAAAATTATTTTTCATTTTTTAGTATTCTAATAAAGCGTGTTCTTTTAGATTTTTAAAACTATTATTTATTTTTTAGTTTTAATATTTTACAGAATAAGATAAAAATGTAAATATCTTTAAATTCGATACTATTGTAGTGTGAGCTAAAAGTAATACTCTTCTATAAAAAAAAAAACCCTCCCAGCCGGATTTGAACCAGCGATGTATGGATTACTGAAATTATATACCACTAAGAGTTCAATGCTCTACCAACTGAGCTCTTACAACGATTGACTAAAAACTCGACAAGTCCGCAACCTATTATACCAGTTTTCATTTTTTTTTTATTTTCGGATGATTCTGGCCAGGATTTTAGAAACGAAATATGAAATTATTGTATTGTCACGGGTTCTCTACACGTATACAAAGTTTCAAGTCAATCCAATGTTTCTAAGTGGGTGAAAATCGCGTTGAATGATTCCGTTACATTGATACAAAAACACGTTTTTTGATTTTCTGATGATTATGACCTGGATTTTGGAAAATAAATATGAAATTATTGTATTGTATGGGTCCTCTACAAGTATACAAAGTTTCAAGTCGATCCAATGTTTCTAATTGGGTGAAAATCACGTTGAAAGATTCTGTTACATTGATACAAAAACACTTTTTTTGATTTTCTGATGATTATGGCCAGGATTTTAAAAAATAAATATGAAATTATTGTATTGTCATGGGTCCTCTACAAGTATACAAAGTTTCAAGTCGATCCGATGATTTTAAGTGGGTGAAAATCGCGTTGAAAGATTCCGTTACACAGATAGATAGATACAGGTCAAGCTAATATAAAGTGTGTAAAAAGTTGGTGACTCTATTCTAGATGATCACCTACTTACATTAAAAAAAAAAAAAGAAATTACTTTATAAATCAACTAATTTTTTGAAGAAAAAAAAAGATTAACTGATGCGTTCGCTTAGGAATATTAAGAGAGAGAAACATTTCTTCATAGTTAAATATGGGAGATAATATTATGAGGTTCTTAATTCAATGAATGAGCGAGTCATTACTGATCTTACTCATAATGAGTCATAATGTTGGTTGAAAATGGGAGGGATGCCCTCTTGAAAACTGTAGTTCCCGTGTTTAAGAAAACAAACTATGAGGTACGATAAGAAATGACTCATTAATTCAATGAGATAAATTTCTGTCTTAAGCATTGATGCCCAAGTAACATAATGGTCAATGCAAAAACAGGAGATTAGATTAAAATATTGTGGCACACTACAGGGAGGTCGTTCTCACCTTGTTTTCTCGTAATAACACAACAGATGTTCACGTAATATTTTCACAATAACTTTATTTGGTTCACATAAACTCTCAGTGAAATTCCACTCACAAATTGCTATATTTAATTAATCTTGTTATAAAGTTTATCTATCATACAATTATTTCCAGTCTCTCACACTTTTACTTGCCACAGTTTCTTCTCTTTCAGTTCACTGTACTGCTGTCACTAACTCCCAACCCTGGAAATGATTTATACAAGCAGGAAAGGAACTTTGTGATCCAAAACTTATAAAACCTTAGAGAGACCTATGAAAGCAAAGCTTGGATTATATGCAAAAGAGATATAAGCAGAATAATAGCTGCGAAATGAAGTTCATGAGAAGAACAGCTACATATACAAAGTTAGACAAAAATAAAAAGTAGATATCCTTCAAGAACTTCAAATCATTTAGGTTAAGGACTATATAACTACATACAGAAATAATTGGCTACAACACCCTTAGCATATGGATCAATCTCACATCCCATATCAGATTTTGAATTATCATCCCCGAGGAAGGAGATCTTTGGGAAGACCACTCAAAAGATGGCAAGAGACTGACTGTAATGAGCCACCAGGCCTAATACATGGAAGGATGATGATGAAGTGAACCAAAGTGTATTCAAGAATTTATTCTAATTATTGTGTATTTTATCTACAGGTCATCATTATTAAGACACTACAGGTACTCTTGTTGTCCGAACTTCTCTCAAAAAACATTAAACTGAAAATATACAAAACTGTTATTTTCAGTTACATTATATGGATGTTTAATATTATTCATTTTTAAACATCTTAATGATGGACAAATTATATTTGAAAAGAAAAATATACGCCTAGACTGGGGTTTGAACCCAGGACCTTTGACTTTCTATGTCAATGCTCTTCCATCTGAGCCACCTTGGCCTCCAATCTAAATGCGTATTTTTCTCTTACACATAGTTAACATAGTAGCATTTGGGGTTAGGGAATTAACTATGTGCAAGAGAAAAATACGCGTTTAGATTGGAGGCCTAGGTGGCTCAGATGGAAGAGCATTGACATAGAAAGTCAAAGGTCCTGGGTTCAAACCCCAGTCTAGGCATATATTTTTCTAGTGAGTGGAGAACATATTTTAATCGACTCACCTCATACATTTTCAAACTTCTTTGAAACCGTCGGTATCAAAGAAGTTTGAAAATGTATGAGGTGAGTCGATTAAAATATGTTCTCCACTCACTATTAATGATATAACCTCATAATGTTTACTTCCCAATATTAATTTAAATATATATTTTTCTTTTCAAATATAATTTGTCCATCATTAAGATGTTTAGAAACGAATAATATTAACATTGAAAGAAGCACTACTAGCTTTATAAGTAATGTTTAAATTCCCAATAAAAGTCTTCTTAATAAAGAAGCCGCCATTAGCAAAAATTGTAGCAACAGCTCGTAGCATTTGGGGTTAGGGAATTAACTATGTGTAAGAGAAAAAATGTGCGTATAGATAGGAGGCCTAGGTGGCTCAGATGGAAGTGCATTGACATAGAAAGTCAAAGGTACTGGGTTCAAACCCGAGTCTAGGCGTATATTTTTCTTTTCAAATATATTATATGGATGCAAAACATGGACTCTTAGTTTGAGGGAGGAGAAAAGATTGCGAGTATTTGAGAATGGCTTCGGTATGTAGACGACACCTTTGTAATCTGGAACCACGGGGAAGAGAAATTAGACGAATTTCTGACACACATCAACAACATAAACTCCAGTATACAATTCACCATAAAAAAAGAAACAGATAACAGCATTGCATTCCTAGACATCCTGATCAAAAGGGAAGAAGATAGCAACATTTATCACATTATCTACAGAAAACCTACCCATACGGACAGGTATCTTCATAAAACCTCAAATCATCACCCTAAACAAAAATTTGGAATCACCAAATCATTGACAGATCAAGCCAAAAAACTTTGTCATCCATATTTATTAAAAACGGAACTTCAACACCTCCAGACGGTATTCACAGCCAATGGATACACCAGGAAAGAAATCAACCGAGCCAATCATCCCAGACGATACAACAGTAGCAAGGAATCAGAGGAAAAAACTTCAACCAGGGCATTTTTATCATTCATTAAGAATGTAACGGACTGGATTGGAAAACTACTAAAGAAAGAAGACATAAAGACAGCATACAGGCCTACCAAGAAAATCAAGAATCTTCTCAGACCTATAAAGGATCAACTCCATCCTCATTAGACAGCAGGCATATACAGGATACCATGCAGTTGTGGGAAAGTGTATATAGGAACCACTAAACGCAGCATCGCAATCAGACTGAAGGAGCATGAAAGATACAGTCGTCTTAAACAAATGGATAAGTCGGCAGTAGCAGAACACTCTTTACTTGATGGCCACAGAGTACAATACCAGAATACCGCCATATTATCTAACTGCACACAATATTTTACCGATCTACAATGAGAAGTCATCGAAATATTCAAACATAAAAACAGTTTCAATAGAAAAGAAGAATGATTAAAAGTCACACAAAGTATGGATACCGGTTCTAAAAAACGCAAAATGTAAACCTTTACAAGTACAGTCGACTAGACTATCAAACAGCAATCTCATTGG
The DNA here is from genome assembly GCA_030220185.1 of Diploptera punctata. Taxonomy (NCBI): domain Eukaryota; kingdom Metazoa; phylum Arthropoda; class Insecta; order Blattodea; family Blaberidae; genus Diploptera; species Diploptera punctata. Next base: position 757,297 of record JASPKZ010007538.1, on the reverse strand, counting down.
AACAATGGTAGTCCCTACCGCTGACCAATCAGAAGGCGGATATAACGTATAAAGTATATGTATATTTGATAAAAATTTTCTCGAAGGATTTGGAGCTAGCATATTAATTAATTTGTTTCAAAAATATTAGAAATTGTTTGTTAGTTGACTAGACCATCAAACAGCAATCTAATTGGAGCAATGGAAGTCCCTCACGCTGACCAATCAGAAGGCAGATATAACTTACGAACACATCGCTGTGAACATATAAATAGGACAGACAGTGGACAGAATTGCCAGTCTCAAGACAACCCTTGAGGATGCCAGATGCAGTCTCTGGCAAAACGTCAGGGAACTATAAGCCTCACGATCATGGCCTACAGCCCAAAAATCTTCATCAAGATCATCTCGGGAAACTTTTTGGACCAAAGAGAGATGATTAGACAGGCAAATGAAAAGACTACAAAACATAACAGTGGTGCTACATCATCTTTATACAAAACCAGATATAATAAGAAAAGTTAAGTCTTATAGACTGCAATAGGCAGGACATGTGGCACAAATGGGGATTGAAAGAGGGGCATGGAAACTTCTTGTAGGAAAACCAGAGGGAAAAATGCCCGTTGGCAGGCCAGGAATGAGATGGGAGAATAACATTAACTATGATTTGAGGGAAGTAGATTATACAAGACATGATTGGAAAGGATAGTGATGTATGAAGAGCTTCTGTCTGTGTGGCCATGAACCTGCAGGTTGGATAGTGCCAATGAGTTAGTAGTTTATTCAATCTGGTTGAGTGGTAGACAAAGTCTTAACTCTGCCAGGTAAAATAAAACTATTATTATTATTGTACCATGTTGTGCTGATGTTTCTAAGCTCTTGCTGGCTGAAGTCAGTACATTAGAACATGGTGGAATACCCAATAATCTAATGTTACATTATGGACTGCCATGAAAGTCTTAGGGAAGAATACTTACAAGAATTCCAGATATAATTTGTTAGGTCTTCGCCTGGCTATCTTCAATGCTTCCGTGTACACATGGTTAGTGTGAGTCTCCTGTAAGCCACACTGAATAATATCTATGTCTTGGAACCTATGTAAATCCAGACCGTGGCTTCTTATAAACCGTTCAAAGTCTTCAAACACTGCTTCACGATTCTCATCCTGTTGACAACATTTTAAGTAGTTATTGTTATTTAATCAAAGATTCAAATTATAAAATTGTAATTGAGATCTCAGTTGTCTGGTTGAAAGGGATAGTGATGTGCATTTCATCACATTTCCTATCCAAATCTCATCCTCAACCTGCTTGTGGTGCAACCTGCTATTACAAATGAGGCTCTGAGGACCAAGTACCGGTGGTATAACCACATCACTTTAATGTATGCTACATTAGTGTGAACCCCACAATAATACCCCTCTGGGCCAGCAACCCAATGGACAAAAAATTTACATTTGTTATCAAGTCTCAAACCAAGCATCGGTCCCCCATTCTCCACCATATACAAAACTACAGAACAACTGGAAAGCCCATCTTCAACGAATGCCATTTCATAGAATTCCAAAAGCCATGCTTCATTATTGCCCCCCAAGGCAAAAGATCGCTGGAATTAAAAAAAAAAAAGTACTGGATGGATAATTCCTGTTTGAGACCGTAACAGGCCACATGGCCTAATACTTGCATGGATGATGACGATCCCAGTTGTCCTCAACTAAAACTAACAAGTAACTGTCAACCATTGCATGCCAGAACCTACCTTGAAATTTCTCACACGGAAGTGTTGTGATATATGAAGGCCACGTCAAAAAGTTATCTATCATTTTTAACTGAAAGACATTAAAATTCAGTGACAATTTTCTCATTTAAACTACAGGGAAGTAATACAACTCGTGACTTTATGAAATAGATAACCCTCACAACCTGCTGCATGCTGCGTCCTGCCACACACCACTCCAATTTACTCGTGCAAGGAGTACATCTGCTTAGTACATTAGGTTACCATTGCTAGATATTGGCTCCAATTTCTGTGCTTTGCAGTAAAAAATGGTAGGGTCATTTTTTAGACACGTCCTTTGTACATAACAACACTTCTCTGGAAGAAATTTCAAGGTAGGTTTCGGCATGCAATGGTTGGCAGTTCCCTTATGAGTACAGCTGCACCCAAGTGTAAGTGTATATATATATATATATATATATGAAGGGTACACAGGAATAATGATCAAGGTCCATTTTTAAAAGTTTTGAGAAAAATGCATTTTAAATTTTAAGTACTCAATACTTCAATCCATTTGTGTGTTTTATGGAAATTGGTGAAGTGCAATGCAAAGACCAACATATTTCTTAACAATTAAACAGTATTGTCAGAATTTCATCAGTCGGAGTTATTGGCTGAAGATGAACATGACTGTGTTTGAAACCAAGGTATCATGGAAGCATGAATCCTATGAGGTGAGTTGTTTAAACAAAATGTTCTCCGATGAATTTTAATGATTATACCTCATAATGTTTACTTCCCAACATTAATTTAATATAGTATTGTTAGTTTTTGAAGTTGAAAATCAACAATGGAAAATCAATTTAGCCAAACAATGTCTAAATTTCCATACTAAGAACGATCAAGGTCCAAATGAGAAGCAACCTAAATACAGTATAAGTCTGATTTTAATTAAATGAACATCCAATTGGAATAAGTTAACTGTTTCTCAGTGTCAGATTCTATAATGCCCTTTTTTTCTTCATGGTCTCCTCTCACTGACAATGATATAAAGTAGTCTTGTACTACAGGACTGCAAAACTGTTTTGTTATTTGAAAAGTAATTTAATTTTGCACTTTTGATATGTAACTGTTGAGGCATTTCAGCCCTGTTGCATTGTTTTCCATCAGACTGAAATATAATAAAAACATGTCGTAAAATTACTTAAGGGCTAATTTGGAGTTTGGTAGTTAGTTAGGATATATTAATTAAAATATTATGAAAATTTTAATTTTAATAAATAAAATAAGATACCATAATTTTTAGCTTTTATATTGTACAGCGTATGACTGTCTAGGGAACACCAATTTAGAATCTTCTCGGATATGGTACCTTGCAATGGTTCTCTGGGAAAAAATGTTTTTTTTTTCCCCTTACCGTATCCATTCAAAATAAAAAATTCTCCACATCCATGAAACATAAAAAAAATCACCCCATCCATTTAGTTTTTGCAGTCAACTATGATAAATGATTCAGGTTTTTTTCCTTTTTTTTCCAAGCATTAGAAACCTCATGTCTTCACACGCCTGCTAACTCAAATATTGCTATCTGGTTTGTAAGGCCCTTACATGTGAGATGTTTATGTGTGTTTAGATTTTTAATCTTAGCTGTATCTTGTTCATTTTCTATGTCTAAATCAAGTTAACAAAAATTAGATCTAAAATTATCAAAGGTGGAATGATTATCAGTCCTAGAATATCTAAAACTAATATTGTATCTTCACAAAAAGCAATTGATATTGTTTATATGAAACAGAATTTTCAGGATATTTCTCTGAATGTGACTGGTGTAAAGTCTTCTGGTAGGTGCAACTTTTTACATTCATGAATGCTACAATGGGTTTACACCCTCTCAATGACTGTATATGCTCATATATTTTGGATACTGTTTCTCCTTTACGGTCTCTAGATCCGTTGCTATGTTTTCCTCTAGTTTCCACATGTGCTCTCTTTATGGTAGCCAATGACTGTTTAGGGCAATTAGTAGTTTATTGGGGCAATTCCTTGAAATTATATGAATGCTGGTTGTCATACCTGAACATCTTTTATTTGATTATCTCCATTAATATGCAACTTATAGACGTAAGAAAAGTCGTGATATACAGTTGTATCAGGACTTTTCTTAGACATTCCTCATCTCACAGGATTTACACTAACTGTTAGACAAGCATTTTGTGTATCGTAGGAAGCTATTTCATTAAATTGTTCTATTAATCTATTCCTTTCCAGTAATGAAACATTCTGAAAACTTTTCAATCATGAACACTTATAATCGTCTCCTGTAACATGACTCATGGGTTGTATCTTTTTCGATTAATCAGAAATTCGTCAAAATACTCGTACTTTTCTTTTGAAATAGCATTCTACATATGACTTTAATATTTATCCTCATTCTCTGTTGTATCTTATGCCTCCATTTTTATGCAAGTTCTTAACTTTATATGTTATCTCAATAATAAAGATCACAAGACTAAAAGAAATACTTACTTACTCACTGGCACTATCGAACCCGTAGGTTCATGACAGCACAGACATAAGCTCTCCATACATCCCTATCCCGACCTAATGCTTTCCCATCATTCCCTGTATAATCTACTTCCCTCAAATCATAGTTAATGTTGTTCTCCCACCTCATTCTTGGTCTACCAACTAGGCGTTTTCCCTCTGGCTTTCCTACAAGAAGCTTCTATGCACATCTTTCATTCCCCATATGCGCAACATGTCCTGCCCAGCGCAGTCTATGAGACTTAACTGTTCTTATTATATCTGGCTTCCTATAAAGACCATGTAGTTCATTGTTATGTAGTCTTCTCCATTCACCCGTCTGTTCATCTCTCTTTGGTCCAAAAATTTTCCTAAGTACTTTATTCTCAAAAACTCGTAATCTCCTTTCCACCCTCTAAGTAAGAGTCCATGTTTCGCACCCATATAATATAACTGGTATAGTCGGACCAACGGATCTGCGCCCCTGTAGCGCTGGCATCGTTCTTCGAAAATTACACGTCAGTTCTCACACCATTCCACCGCGCTCCCCTCCCACTACGTCAAATAGAAGCCACTGTAACTGACCGAGTAGGGACATTGCCAAACTTCCCCCGGTGTCAGGCTCTTGAATATTGTAAGGTTAATTATTACTTCATATTTAATTTAAGTAGGTCTAATGGCACTGATTGACTTCTACGATTAATGGATATAATTATAATAGTGGAGATTTGTTGGTTAAATGGAAATTACATGAAGGGAATTTACATATGTTGTTTTTAAAGATAAATGTTTCGTCATAAATATTTCTCCTTCACCTCGTTGTCTTATTTGGTTAGATTTGGAACGTAATCTTGAAGTCCTAACAAAATGATAAAATTTTAGGTATGAATACACAATCATGTGCCCTCCTCCTTTCTCATCCGGGCTAGAGACCGGCTATGGCGAAGTTACTATATGCTATGATTTTATTTACATATTGTATAACATACTGATACTATACAGGAATTCTAATTTATGCTTATGAATTAAGCTAATGATAATAATTTACAATTTACATATTATATAACATAACATACTGATACTGAGTTGACAACGCTGGACTGTGGGTGCAAATAATATCTTGCAAGAAAGCTCAAAACTGTGAGTAATGGGAGGGGGAGAAAGAGAGAGATAGAAAATAGAGACAGGCAAGAATGCAGGTAGGGAAATAATTTACCGAGGGAGAAACGGAATTTAGTGTTTAGTTTGCATTTCTTACGGGGGCACAGATCCGTTGGTCCAACTATAGAATAGTAGTTTTATATATTTTCAGTTTAACGTTTTTTGAAAGGAGTTGGGACATCAAGAGTCTCTGCAATACATAATAGCATGCATTTCCAGAATTGAGCCTATGTTTAATTTCTTTGTGCATCTCATTCCTATTTGTAATTATTGTTCCTAGGTATTTGAATTCAGCCACTTCCTCAAAATTTCCCTCATTTGTCATTAGCTGTCCATTTCCATTATATAATGCATTTCTACGTATGGCCATATATTTAGTTTTATTGATATTTACTTCCAGTCCTGATTCCTTAGTGTTACTCAATAATGTGTGTGTGTGTTGTCCTTTAATATCTCCTTGCTATCGGCCAATAGCACTACATCATTAGCATAAACTAACAGCTTATTAATATTATATTATCTTTAGTCTGTTCATCTTACCTCAATATTAATTTTGATTTATTCTTGGAGATGCTTATTAAAACCATTGAGGTGTAGGCCTTCCTCATCCTCTAAAGATTTGATGGCATGCTCTAGTACAAAATTAAATAGCAGAGGAGATAGTGCATCTCCTTGCTTCAACCCATTCTGGATTTCAAAGGTGTCTGATGAAAACTGTTTGCCTACACACACCCTACTCTTTGTGTCATTTAGACACATTCGTATAAGTCTAACTAACTTTTTAGGAATTCCGAATTCCAGCAGGATACTATATAACTTCTCCCTCTAATTGACGCAAAAATAAATATTTGATTCTGACTTAAGCGTCAAATCTCGCCATTAGAAAACAACAACATAAATATTTGATTCCAAACTCAACAATGTAATTTTTTTACATGAAGCCAGTAACACAAAGCCTCAGCATTTCACAATAAAACACAAAACAGAAAAAGAAATGTAGTTACTACACCGCAGTTCAGTTTATTTTGACCCGCAGATTATACATGGAGCTTGATCGTTATTCCACAGAAACAAATGGACCTTGATTGTTTTTCTCAAGTACATGAAATCTTTAACTCTCATTTAAGAGGACCATGATCATTTTAACAGAAAACTGAATGTACCATAAGGTAGTACTCTCCTTCTACTATCGGATGGCACCAATAACTCAATTTTGATTTTTGATGGACCTTGATCATTATCCCATGTAGCCTTCATATAGAGTAAGTGATTAAATTAAAATGCTTCATACCTCTCCTCATATCCAGTCTTTTAAGTAGATTGCGATTTCAAAGCCTTTGCAGCTTCATCTTCAGTACTTTCTTGTCAACTTATGTTATGTCGATCAGAAGAACTGCTTCTTCCTCTACTGGTGAACCAATAAACCTCCAGATCCAATCAGAATCCGCAGGAATTTCAAAGTTCATAAGTTTTTCTTTCTTGTTTTTTTTTTAATGTGAATTTTTTCTTAAACCGCGAGTTCTTTTAGTTTTTCTGTTTGTTTAATTAAACGAGATCCAGAGGTTTATCGGTCCACCACACAGAGGGAAGAAGTAGTTCTTCTGATTGACATAACATCAGTTGACAAGAAAGTACTGAAAATGAAGCCACGAAGGCTTTGAAATCGCAATCTACTTAGAAGACTGGATATGAGGAGAGGTATGAAGCATTTTAATTTAATCATAAATTAAACCTCATAGTGATTTATTCCTATAAAAGTTCAATATATATATATATAGGCTTTAGAATAGTCTAATAACAATAATAATACAGTGTATTCTTGCAGTTATGATAGCATGTCGTCATCTAAGTCTGTTATCCAATTATAGACTAAACCTCCAAAAATCATGTACAACATGCATCAGTTTTTTTTTTAAATAAGACAATTATTGTGACCAGAAGAGTATGGTGGATGGAAAAGTGAACATCATCATCTCTCATCCAATGAGAACAAAGATAGATCAGTTCTAGTATTCCGATGAGAGTTCAGAAAATGACTCTGATTGGTGATAGAGAAGAAGGCACTGCCTGTGTAAGAGAAGGAAATGACGTATGTTTTCTACCATAACATGCTTTTTGCATTGGCTGCAGTGGACTAGTGGTTATGTTCCTTACATCTGGGCCTCAGGGTTGCAAATTCAAACCCCACCAGGGTTGATGCATTCTTTTAGGATGGAAAAATCCAAGGAGCAAGTCCTCTGGGGGGGGGGGACTTTATGTCATGGATCCTGAGCTGAGTCTGAAGATTTTCAGGCTCATAAAAGATCCTTAAGCCTGAACAAAGAAGCCTCTAAAGACTATCCGCTCTTAAAGTGATCCTCATCAAAACAAAACCATGTGACCTGCTCGCTTTTCATTGGTTATGGACATTGGTGTATGATGTAGAATATTTTCTAAGTTCTAAATATTATTATGTTCATTCATGAAGAATAACAAATATATTCAGAGGACATATCTTTAATTTAATGAAGAAAACTACTTTTTCACATACTTATTGCTTCTACAACATACCTAATCAATATTTACAACTTAAAATAGTTATATTATTTTTGGTCTGGACATCTTACCTCAATATTAATGTTGATTTGTTCTTGGACATGTTTCAAAACAATTCTCTGTTTTATCTTCAGCTTTCCCAGACTGGTTTTATTTATGTTGCATTATGTTGCACCACCTGGATGTCGATGTCAGCTCCATCCTGTGGTTGGCCAAAGAACCTCCAAACAAGGTCACCCTCCATCGGAATATCAAAATTCATAACTGAATTAGTTAAGAAATTAGAAAAAGTGGAAATTGAACCCACAGATAGGTTGGTTTCGTTTGATGTAGTTTCACTATTCACAAATGTACCGAAACAAAAAACTTTGGAGATATTGAACAATTGGTTAAGAAAAAAACATAGACAGAGAGATCAAAGAAGATTATTTGAAATTAACTGCGTTATGCATTGATCAAATGTTTTTTACATTCAATGGGAGTTTCTATAGACAAAAATCAGGGCTCTCAATGGGAAACCCATTATCACCTTTTCTGGCAAATTTATTTATGAGCGATTTTGAATGTAAAATCACTAAAGCACATCCCACAATGTTTAAATTTTGGAGTAGATATGTTGATGATATAATTTGTATTGTTAAAGAAAAACATGTAGAAGATTCCCTAAAACTGTTAAATTTACAGAGTACAAACATTAAATTCACCAAAGAAATAGAAGACAATAAACAAATACCTTTTTTGGATCTTAAATTGGTCAGAAACGAAGAAAAAAGAAAAATTGAATTCAGGATTCATAGGAAAGAAACTCATACGGAAAATTTTATAAAATCAACAGGGTTCAATCCAATTGGACATAAATTAGCAGCATTTAATAGTTTAACTCATAGATTGGTAAACTTACCCTTAAACGAAGAAGATTTCAAACATGAGAAAAAACACATAATCAAAGTAGCAAGAGAAAATGGGTTTGATGAAAAAATGGTACATAAAAGGATAGAAAAGTATAAAAAACAAAAATGATAAACAGAAGTAATCTTGAAAAAGAAGAACCACCTATGAAAAAATATAGGAAATTCACATATCACCCCTGGGTACATAATAAATTTCAAAATATATTTGAGAAGTTTAATATTAAATTAGCACCAAAAAATAACTACAGTTTAAATAAACTAATAAAAACCAACAAAAATGAAGAAAACTGATAAAAATAAAAAGTCAGGAATATATCAAATTGAATGCATGGTGGTGTGAAAAGATATATATAGGGAAAACAAAAAGAAACCTAAAAATTAGAACCAAAGAACACATAAGAAATATTAAAAATGGAGAAATTGAAAAATCTGCAGTTGCTGCTCATGTTTGGTCTGAAAAACATAATATAAATTCAGACACTAAATTATTAAAACAGTTAGAAAATACAAACGAGCTGACTATTTGGGAAAAAATTTATATTCAGAAGAACAGAAACAGAGTTATGAATTTTGATATTCCGATGGAGGGTGACCTTGTTTGGAGGTTCTTTGGCCAACCACAGGATGGAGCTGACATCGACATCCAGGTGGTGCAACATAATGCAACATAAATAAAACCAGTCTGGGAAAGCTGAAGATAAAACAGAGAATTGTTTTGAAACATGTCCAAGAACAAATCAACATTAATATTGAGGTAAGATGTCCAGACCAAAAATAATATAATTAAAATAACCTCAAAATATAACTTCCTAAAAATAAATATTAAAATAGTTCATTACATATGAATGATGCATTTGAGTCATGTTTCAGTTGATTTTGATGCAACAAAATGGAGGAAGGTGTTGAGTCTTCTGCTGATGTGTCACCATCTAAATTTTTAAAACATAAGTCTGACACATCCTTGGCTAGTGGTCAAAAAACAGTTATTTTAAATGTAATTATATTATTTTTAGTCTGGACATCTTACCTCAATATTAATGTTGATTTGTTCTTGGACATGTTTCAAAACAATTCTGTTTTATCGTCAGCTTTCCCAGACCTCAAAATATAACTTCCTAAAATTAAATATTTTAAATGTATTTCACAAGTTCTGTGAAAAATCTCACCAGCTTTCATGTAATCTACCCCATTCAACAATCACATGTCTTATATACTACACACGTGCTCCCTGTCAAAGTGACAGTAAATGTAGTGCGAATGGTGGAAGGATACAATGGCATTTGTTTAAGTTAGGATTACTCTAAGAGCAGAAAAGTATAAGCAAAATTTACCGACCTCCTACTTCGAGTATATAATTTATTAATTAAAACATTTTGTCTGATCATTCTTACCTCTTATAGTTGTTTTGTCGAACATATGTTTCAAGGCTTCTTAGCCCCATAGTCAGCGATTACACACTGAATTTTCTCAAGTTGTCAGCCCTCATTCTTGATTCCTGATCTCTCTGCCTCTGGTCCAATGAATTTACTAATGAGGTTGCTTTCTCTGGGAATTTTAAAATTCATAATTCTTTTCTTGTTCTTCCGTATGTAGATTTTTTCCCATATGGTGAGTTCATTTTTGTTTTCTAACTGCTTTAATAATTTTGTGTTTACATCTATTTTGTGTTTATCTGACCATACGTGAGCATCCACTGCAGATTTTTCTACTTCCCCTTTTTTACATTTCTTATGTGTTCTTTAGTTCTAATGGTTAAATTTCTTTTTGTTTTCCTTATGTATATCTTGTCACAGTCTACACATTTTATTTGATATAATCCTGATTTTTTACCATCATCAATCTTTTCATTTTTGTTAGTATTTATTAGTTTATTTAAATATAATCATTCTTTGGTACTAAATTAATATTACATTTACCAAAAATCTTTTGAAATTTGTTTTGTGCTGAAGTGAATTTCCTGTGTTTATTATCTCTTGGTTTTTCTATCTGAAGAGTGCTTTCGTTCCTCAATTTTTGTTTTTTGTACTTTTCAATTTTTTTGTGTATCATTTTTTCATTGAAACCATTTTCTTTTGCAACCTTAATTATGTGTTTCCTCTCTAACTCGTAATTTTTCTTGTCCATGGGTATATTTACCAATCTATGTACTAGGCTGTTGAAGACTACCACATTTTGTGTGAAATATGGTTGTAACCTGTTGATTTAATATAGCTATCTGTATGTGTTTCTCTTCTGTAAATGCTGAATTCTATTTTCTTCTTTTCTTCATTCCTGTGTAATTTCAGATCTAAAAACGGTAAGTATTTGTTCATTTCATTTTCTAGTGTGAATTTGATTGTTATTTTCTATATATTTAAAAGTTTTAAGGTATCTTCTATGTGTTTTTCTTTAACTATGGCAACAACAATGTCTACACATCTACACCAAAATTTGAACATGAGAGATCTGAAATTACACAGGAATGAAGAAAAGAAGAAAATAGAATTCAGCATTTATAGAAAAGAAACACATACAGATAACTATATTAAATCAACAGGTTACACCATTATATTTGAAGAGAACTTTTTTTTTCGCCTAGACTGAGACTCGAACCCGGAACCATTGGCATTCCGGGCCAATTGCTCTACCAACTGAATTACCGAGGCGAGTTCCGATATAGATGCAAATTTTTGTCTTATATACATTGTAATTCCCTCATACCAAATGCTTTGAAACCTTTGCTTCTATCTTTGCAAATGGCGGCTTCTTAGTTAAGAAGACATTTATTGGGAATTTAACACTACTTTATAAAGCCAGTAGGGCTTCTATTGATGTTTTTATTATTAATTTAACACTTCTCACTAAAGGATAAATTATATTTGAAGAGAAAAATCTTCGCCTAGACCGAGACTCGAACCCGGGACCTTTGTCTTTCCGGGCCAAATGCTCTACCAACTAGCTACCAAGGCGAGTTCCGATATAGACGCAAATTTTTCTCTTATATACACTGTAATAATAAAAACATCAACAGAAGCCCTACTTGTTTTATAAAGTAGTGTTAAATTCCCAATAAATGTCTTCTTAACTATGAAGCTGCCATTTGCAAAGATAGAAGCAAAGGTTTCAAAGCATTTGGCACGAGGGAATTACAATGTATATAAAAGAAAAATTTGTGTCTATATCGGAACTTACCTCGGTAGCTCAGTTGGTAGAGCATTTGGCCCAGAAAGCCAAAGGTCCCAGGTTCGAGTCTCGGTCTAGGCGAAAATTTTTCTCTTCAAATATAATTTATCCTTCAATGAGAAGTGTTAAATTAATAATAAAAACATCAGGTTACAACCATATTTCACACAAAATGGCAGTCTTCAACAGATTCGTACATAGATTGGTAAATATACCCATGGACAAGAAAAATTACGAGTTAGAGAGGAAACACATAATTAAGGTTGCAAAAGAAAATGGTTTCAGTGAAAAAGTGATACACAAAAAAATTGAAAAGTACAAAAAACAAAAACTGAGGAATGCAAGCACCCTTCAGATAGAAAAACCGAAAGATAATAAATACAGGAAATTCATATATTAAATTTGGGAATTTTTAACATTATGAGGTCCAATTCATAAGAATTAAATAAATCAATTTATTTAATTCACAGGAAATTCACTTGGGCACACAAAAAATTTCAAAAGATGTTTGGAAAATGTAATATTAATTTAGTACCAAAGAATGATTATAGTTTAAATAAACTAATAAAAATGAAAAGATTGATGATGATAAAAAATCAGGAATATATCAAATTAAATATGCAGACTGCAACAAGATATACATAGGGAAAACAAAAAGAAATTTAACCATTAGAACTAAAGAGCACATAGAAAATGTAAAAAAGAGGAAATAGAAAAATCTGCAGTGGCTGCTCACATATGGCCACAAACACAAAATAGATGTAAACACAAAATGATTAAAAGTTAGAAAACAATAATGAACTCACCATGTGGGAAAAAATCTACATACAGAAGAGCAAGGAAAGAATTATGAATTTTGAAATTCACGGAGAAACGAACCTCAGTAAATTCATTGGACCAGAGGCAGAGAGATCAGGAATCAAGAATCAGGGCCGACAACATGGAAAAATTCAGCCTGTAATAGCTGACGATGGGGCTAAGAAGCCTTGAAACATATGTTCGACAAAAACAACTATAAGAGGTAAGAATGATCAGACAAAATGTTTTAATTATTAAACAAACTTCTTATATAATTGTAGGCTTTCACGGCCGGCATCTTGATCCATATTTGGTTCGTCTTCCAGGCTTATAGGCCGTGGTCTGGTTGTCTTCTTACTTGACGTTTCGTCTACTGCTGCGGTAGACCTCATCAGGAGATACTGCGTGCTCTCTGTGAACTCCTCAACAGTCTGCAACCGACTGTTGAGGAGTTCACAGAGAGCACGCAGTATCTCCTGATGAGGTCTACTGCAGCAGTAGACGAAACGTCGAGTAAGAAGACAACCAGACCACGGCCTATAAGCCCGGAAGACGAACCAAATATGGATCAAAACCTCTTAATATTATTTCCTATTGTATTTTAAAATATATAATTTATTAATAGGAATATCAAGAATTACACTAGTTTTTGAGTATTTATTAAATGAATTAGTTTACTTTATAGTCCAGCTATAGGTTTTAATGAATCTGCCCTGATAATGCTGTAAGCATACTCACCCCAGCAGTAATGTGCTTGCTACTTCTTGTAGTCAACAAGTAAATCTCCAGGTCCTGTTATTTTTAACTTAGCACCAATAAATTCAAGGTCCAGGTACAACTTTGGGAATTCTGACCACATCTCTGCTTCATACAAATGATGACCAATATAAGAGAAGATGTAGTTGTCATTAGGAAGTTCCGAGAAATTTCCCTTACAAACTGTCATGTAACAGTCCAGTAGTCTCTTGTGCAATGCCTGACAAAAACGCAAAGTGATATTAACATAAAATTGATAGGAATTCACACTAACAGATATTTTGTCAAATAAATTGAATCAGTTCCTTACACATCATCTCATTTCCTGAACTGGTTTCAAAGGAATTATCTTCATTCTCAGCCACTAACTGACTGTACAAGTGTCCACTGGAAACTCTGCACTTCCCTTCCTTCGGGTGTTAAGCAGACCCAACCTTATGATCAAATAATTTCTCTCGGGAATTTAAAAATTAATTTATTGTTTCTATTTTTCTGAATATAGATCTTCTGGCAAACTGTAAGTTCTGATGCCCAAACCACTGAGTCATTTACACTTCCTTCCAATCCAAGCATAAATCCTCCCTTTACATAACTCTCTTGATCCTAAATCCAATGCAATGAATCATCATTCACAAATACACATTGAATCGCTTCTACATTAGGAAGACATGATGGGATTCCACACAGTTATAACATTTTTTTTCATAAGTTAATTGTGGAAAATAACATTGTGAGATTCTTCAATTAATGAATCAATTCTAATCTATCTAATCTTAATATTTGAGTTTGTATTTTTTAACATTCTTACCTCATATGTTTATTTTGTTGGACAATCGTTTCAAAGCTATTGCTCCATCTTCAGCTTGTTCACAAACTTTGTGAATGGAGCAATAGCTTTGAAATGATCGTCAAACAAAATAAACATATGAGGTAAGAATGTTAAAAAATACATACTCAAATATTAAATTAAACCTCATAATGTAACTTCCTAATGATTTTAAAATTAAAAAAAAAAAATCTAATCTTACCTCATACTTCATGTTTTTTAACAGGTGAACTGCAGTTTTCAAGATGTGTCCCTCTCATCATCAGCCAAAACCATGACTATCGAATTTTCATTGGAATCTTCATCTGTAACTTTGCCATCTGGTGTTGATTTGATGAACCTTGAGATCAAGTCCTGTTCATCGGGAACTTAAAAATTCATGGAACTAAATTTGTTCTTCTGAATATATATCTTTTCCCAAACTGTCAACTGAATTTGGAAAAAACCTTTGGGGGAAATATATATATATATATATATATATATTCAGAAGAACAAATTTAGATCCACGAATTTTGAAATTCCCGGTGAACAGGACTTGATCTCAAGGTTCATCAAATCAAAACAAATGGCAAAGTTATAGATGAAGATTCAAACGAAAATCTGGTAGTCATGGTTTAGGCTGAAGATGAGAGATATACATCTTGTTAAAACATGAATTATTAGGTAAGATAAGAATTTATTCATTAATTACTTTTTTATTTATAAATTAAGTCAAATGAAAGGTTTTTCATTTCACCTCATAAAGCTCCATGTTTTAACTGTAATGGTTTCATAGGCCTTTGCCTCCATCATCAGCCAAAACTCAGACTGCTGAAATTCTGCCATTACCATCATCTTCCGAACTGCCATCTGGTACCAATTTTATGAACTGGGGATTAAATTTTTCTCGCCTCAATTTATGAATTACAAATTACCTCATAGTATTACTTCCACCATAATTTTGTTTAACATTATTATTAAATTAATAATAATAAGAAGCTGAAGCTATTACTATGATTGAAATAAGTAAATTAATGTGTACAACTAAATGGTAAATATTTACCATTGATTACAATAGTTCAGTTTTATTATGTCAAAATGAAGTTGAAAACAATTAAAAACAAATACTTACCTTTTTATCTTCATAAGTTAGTTGCATTTTGAGGTAGCAAAGCAATAAATCATGTATCCCATAAACATAACTGTTTAATAATTCATTCCACTTTGAAACTGCAAGCGACTTTTTCAAGAATTCACTCATAATGTCTTCTACTTCGTACTTATTTCTGGACCACAAGATTCCCAGAACCTGCCAACAAAAACTTTAATAAGTTACAACAGGAAGTAACATCATGAGGTTCTTTTTAATAAAGAAGGTGAATCTGGTACATCTTACCTCATAAATTGTTGTGATCTATTTGAATATGTTTTGATATTCCATGCATACAATTATCAGCTTGTCCAGACTGTTGAATTTTATGTTGTGGGCCCTGGATGTTGACTTCCATTCCATCTATTTGGCTAACCAAAGAACTTTTTTGTTCTTTTGGATGTAATTTTCAGGGGAAAGATTTGATTTGCAAGTTCTTTGGTCAGCCAAAAGATGGAATGGGAGTTGACATCCAGAGCCAACAACATAAAATTCAACAGTCTGGAAAAGCTGATGATGGTATGCATGGCATATCAAAACATGTACAAACAGAACACAACAATTTATTTATATATATTAAATTTGGGAATTTTTAACATTATGAGGTTCAATTCATAAGAATTAAATGAATCGTGATTTCTTCTTACCTCATACTTCTACGTTTTTTTAAACACAGCACTGCAGTATCGGCGACCCATCGTCACCATCGTCAGCTGTTTTCACGACTGTCAATTTTTTCTTTTGCCAGTAATTATCCAAACTGCCATCTGGTGTTCTTTTGAAGGAATTATGGCAGTTTAGAAAATAATTCCTTCAAAAGAACACCAGATGGCAGTTTGGATAATTATCGGCAAAAGAAAAAATTGAGTCGTGAAAACAGCTGACGATGGTGACAATGGGTTGCCGATACTGCAGTGCTATGTTTAAAAAAAACATAGAAGTATGAGGTAAGAAGAAATCACGATTTATTTAATTCTTACAACAATTTATGCTTTCCAATGTTTAAGATATTCTACAGAAATTTTGCCATTTTTAAACAAGTGACATTCCAACATTTTCTGCATTGCACATGCATAAGAATAAAACAATGGTTATTTATGAGAATCAAATGAATCGTGAATTCTTCTTACCTCATACATCTATGTTTTTTAACACAGAACTGCAGTATCAGGAAACATCATTCCCATCATCAGCTGTTGTCACGACTGTCGTGATTGTTGTCGTGACAACAGCTGAGGATGGGAATGATGTTTCCTGATATTGCAGTTCTGTGTTAAAAACGCAGATATATGAGGTAAGAAGAATTCACAATTCATTTCATTCTTATTAAAAAACCTCATAATGTAAAAATTCCCACTTTATTATATGAATAGTTATTTAATCTATTAAAATTGTAATTATATATTTTAAGATTCTCCCATATAACTTATATAGACATGTGTTAGATAATACACATTTTTATTATTTTTATTTTCTTTATTTCCAGTGTTAGAGAGTGAACTACATTTTCTTACACTCTTAAAGGTAAAATCATTATTTGACCAATGAAAATGCAGCCATACATCTGGTTTGTTTACATTACAACTGGAACTTAGCTTGGAAGAAGTATATAGGTAAGTATTAACTAAATTTGAAGAGAAAAATGATAGAATGTTTTATTATTCATTTCATACATCTGAATGATAGATAAATCATATTAAAAGAGAAAAATTGTATGCTCAGACTGGGACTCAGTGTACCGAAAGTACAATTTCGGTACATAACATCTATGTACTGTTATCCTCCCTCTTCAGTGAGATTTATGAACTGTGCCAATTTCCTTCCTCTTTGTCCTTCCTCCCACTCACCTTCCTACCTCTTCCCTCTGCGCTGTCTGTAAGTGCACAACTTCCCCTCTTCCTCAGAACTATCAAATATGTGAAGCAAGTTGTAAACAGGGTCATTCATTGATCATCCAGTTCTTTTATCTGCATCTGGTTGAGATCACTCAGCTCGAGGAGAGCTGTGTTGTTTTGTTTTTTGTCCAGTGAGCCAGGGTAAGGTATCCAGGGGTATGGACCCTAACCCTCGGCTGGACTAAAAGGTATGCATGAGTGCTTGTGTGAGCAAATATTGTCATTTTTCTTATTATTTCTATATTGTCCACAAAACTGGATTCAAGTAATGACCAGGTTAATTGATTTATATTTATATTATTTATGTATTCATGTTTTCTTTGAAGTTTTGTAATGGTCAAGAGTTATTTCTGTTTAGGCATTTTTTCATATTTCAACATCAGACTAATAATTGGAATATTAAATTCTATTTTAGAAAACAAGAATGTATAATTACTGTGTTTGTTAGCTATGCTATTGTTGCCTTATATTTTTCCTATATACAAGCTTTCTCAAGGTTATATTAGCTCCCCTCTCCCTTCTAGCTTTCATGATTGTAAATATTATACTGAGTTAAATACGAGTCATATAAATTACTACAGTGTGTTTAAAAATTCTTGTTAATAATTAATATATGTTATTAAATCTACACAGGAAAGATGAATCAATCTTTGCGTCTGATGGGTCCGGGCAAAGTAAAATAGATAGAACTTACATTTATGAACTGGACGCTACAATTACGATAGCTAAATATATTGGTAGACTCTCTCTCTCTCTAGGCCAGTAAAGATCCAAATATGGTAACGGACTCTTCTGGGTTCAGGGACCAGAAGGGTCGGCGACGACCGTGCATCGAAAAAAAATTAAGAAAAATTATAAGCTCAGACTGGGGTTTGAACCCAGGACCTTTGGTTTTCTAGGCCAATGCTCTACTGCTGAGCTATCTGGGCACTCCAATCTCAATGCAATTTTTTTTCGCATTTGTCAATCAGGAATTAACAATGTATAAGAGAAAATTTGCATTTAGATTGGAGTGTCCAGATAGCTCAGTGGTAGAGCATTGGCCTAGAAAGCCAAAGGTCCTGAGTTCAAACCTCAGTCTGAGAATATAATTTTTCTCTTCAAATATAATTTATCCTTCAGTGAGAAATGTTAAATTAATAATAAAAACATTGAAGTATTAACAAATTAATTAAAGGAAACATCAATTTCAGTAATAAACATACAGCTGTCCTAAATTAATAAAAAATTTATTTAACTTAAAATTAACAATATGAAAATTTTACTTTGACATTCTTGGTTTATTTTAGGAAGTTATATTTTGAGGTTTCTTTTAATCAAGTTTTTTTTTTTTAATCTGTAATCATCTTACCTCAATTTAATGTTGATTTGTTCTCGAACATGTTTCGATATATCCTTTTATATCATCCTCAGCTTTGGCCAGACTGATGAGTTTTATGTTGTGAACCCTGGAAATCGATATCAGCTCCTTCTTCCAGCTGGCCAAAGAACATCCATACAAGGTCATATTCAGCAGGAATTTCGAAATTCATAACTCTATTTATGTTCTTCTGAATATAATTTTTTTCCCCCAAATGGTGAGTTCCTTTGTATTTTCTAACGGTTTTAATAATTTAGTATTCGAATTTACATACTGTGGTCATTTTTTGGTGCTAATTTGATATTAAATTTGTCAAATATCTTTTGGAATTTATTGTGTGCTTTAAATTAGCACCGAAAAATGACCACAGTTTAAATAAACTAATAAATACCAACAAAAATGAAAAAATTGATCAAAGTAAAAAATCAGGAATATATCAAATTGAATGTACTACTGGTTGTGAAAAGATATATATAGGGAAAACAAAAAGAAACCTGAAAATTATAACCAAGGAACACATAAGAAATATTAAAAATGGGGAAATAGAAAAATCTGCAGTTGCTGCTCATGTTTGGGCCGAAAAACATAATATAAATTCAAATACTAAATTATTAAAACAGTTAGAAAATACAAAGGAACTTACCATTTGGGGAAAAAAAAAATTATATTCAGAAGAACATAAATAGAGTTATGAATTTCGAAATTCCTTCTGAATGTGACCTCGTATGGATGTTCTTTGGCCAGCCGGAAGAGGGAGCTGATATTGACTTCCAGAGTTCACAACATAAAACTCATCAGTCTGGACAAAGCAGAGGATGATATAAAAGGATATATATATATAGAAACATGTTCGAGAACAAATCAACATTAAATTGAAGTAAGATTCTACATGTATTATTTAAGTCTGATTGAGAGTGTGTAAATATATTTCTGAAAAAAAATCTTAAAACATATCACCTCTGGTTTGATGTTCACATCTTCAACAAAGAGAGCAAAATCTTGGTAAAAGCTTTTCAAATCATTTGGTAAATTATCAACACAGAGACCAATGGCACCAAGCAATCCATTCTCATGTGAGAAACTGCTTCTCTTTATAATCCTGTTGACAAGAGAAAACACAATTTCATTAGAAATATATTTTATTCTATCTGTTCATTGCTTACCTCCATAAAGTTGGAATTGTTATTTACAATAAGCAATGAAACAGGACGAGTAACATCTGAAATGTGTGTTCTAATGCCATCCACTACACTTTATGTGCTTTGGGTTGCATGCTGGCATTAATGTGGTCTATTTTCAATTTACATACAATTTCGGCAGACCACTTTATGTAGATGATGGTGTGTTTTTATTGTATTTTGTACAGAGAGGAGTAAATGTTTGTGTAGTGTAAAGTGGTCCACCGCTGTAGTCTCGAAGGAATGTGCTGCCTTGTCACGCAGCAGGCCTGGATTCAATTCCCGGTAGGGAGAGGCTCCTGGGTGAGGTTTTTCTTCACCTGTAAGACAAATGTCAGGAAGCTTAGGGCCCAACGGTCCCCAAAAATCATCTGCCCATCATCATTCACCGGTGTGAAAAGCAATGGGAAGCTACCATATCTATCATTGCCTAGTAAAGCTGCAAAGCATAGCATGAAAATGCTATGATTTGACCTGCCCTCGGGCAGAACACTATAGAATAGTGTAAAGTGTGTTGTATGAGACATGATGATGAAGAGAAGGGAGAAGGTGAAACCTGGTGCCACATAGCTTAGTCCTATCGAAAAGCACCAAGGTGGCTGCCAGGCTTAACTTGCTTGTCTAATGGATGAAATACTATCAACAGCACCACAAGCCTTCTCAACATATGTAATGTGGAAAGGTTTGCAATTTAAAGCAAGAATCTGGTGCACAATCTAGTGATTAAAAATTGTACATCATCACTTTTACTGACCATGAGATTATTATTTTTTCAATTAAATTAATTTAACAATTAAAATTTTAAACTCTACCAGGTATCAAACCTGAGTCCAGTAGTCAGGAAGCAGGCATGCTACCACCTGAGCCATCATGGTGGACAAATCTGCTTGGTATAAGTAACCTTTAATACAATAAATTTGGGACTTCTTACATTATGAGGTTTTCTTAATAAGAATTAAATGAATCGTGAATTCTTCTTACCTCATACAACTAATGTCACAACTGTTGTGAAAACAGCTGAGGATGGGAATGATGTTTTTCCCGATACTGCAGTTCTATGCTAAAAAACATAGATGTATGAGGTAAGAAGAATTCACGATTCATCAAATTCTTATGAGTAACCCTGTTGTAATGTGAATAGAGGTTCACTACTATGAGTACATATGATTTAAAGAGAGACAAATTTGTGTCTACTCCTAGATTACCTGAGTAGTTCAAGTGGTAAGAGCACCACCATGAAAAGCTGAAAATCTTGAGTTCAAATTCTGGTTCAGGCACAATTTTTTTAGCCATTCAGAATGTAATCTACAAATAGTAGCGTATAAATTAAATGAAGTAGCAAAAAAATTTAATATGATAATCTCTGAAAGTAAATCAAAAGTTATGGCATTTAACAGGAAAGATGAAATGAGGTGTAAAATCAGCATTAATAACAGTACAATACAACAGGTGAACAATTTTAATTATTTGGGATGCAATGTATCATACTGCCAGAAGGAAGATATTAATACTAAATTAAATTAATTTTATAGAATGTGTGGCACTATAAAACGAACACTGAAAAATACAACTCTGAGGAGTACACAATTAAAATTTTACAAAATTATGGCAGTGCCTACCTTAACATATGCAAGTGAAAACTGGACTCTTAACTGTTCAGACAAAGAAAAATAGAAACTGCAGAAATGAAATTCTTCTGTTCAGTAGCAGGTGTGACAATTTTGGACAGAAAAAGAAATGAAGATATTAGAAAAGATTTAAATATTTTTAATTTAACAGATAGAATTGACAATATGAGAAACAACTGGTATGAACATGTTCAAAGAAAGCCTACAGATAGAATTCCTCAGCTATTACCAAAGTACAAACCAAAAGGATGTATAAGTTTTGTTTAGTTGTTTCTTGACTCACCTCATACTCTTAACTCCCTCGCAGACTCAAGTTTCTTCACTGCATTTGTGACATTCTCAATGCTGTATTATGTTCACAACTGTTGTCCAACGGCCTCCTCTCCTGTAGACTGACCTCCGTGCCATCTGATGGCTCACCGACAAACTTCCAAATCAATCCCCTCTCCTTATCACCAGGTATTTCAAAATTCAGGAGAGGGGACTGATTTGGAAGTTTGACGGTCAGCCATCAGATGGCACGGAGGTCAGTTTGCAGGAGAGGACGCCGTTGAACATCAGTTGTGAACGTAATACAGCATTGAGAATGTCACAAATGCAGTGAAGAAACTCGAGTCTGCGAGGGAATTAAGAAGTGTGAGGTGAGTCAAGAAACAACTAAACAAAATTAAAATGAACCTCATAGTGTTATTTCCTACCTACATAACTTAATAAGGATGTATAAGTGTTGAACGCCCATTTACTAGATGGAAAGATTCATTAAATCCCACTTGATGTGAAAACAGGTCAAAAGATTAATTTCATGATGTAAAAGAAGAAGCAGCAGCAGAAATTCTTCTTTAATTTAATATTAATATCAACTCACTTCATATTTTGTCTCCTTTTTAAACTAGTTTCAGAGTAAATTATATTTGAAGAGAAAAATTTTTTTTTCCTGCCTAGACCGGGACTCGAACACGGGACCCTTGGCTTTCCGGGCCAAGTGCTCTACCAATTGAGCTACCGAGGCGAGTTACAATCTAGATGCAAATTTTTCTCTTATATACGTTGTAATTCAGAGTTGTTTCAGAGTAATGAATTCTCCATCCTTCAATTTTTTTCTTTAGTTGCACATGTAAGTTTGCTTAACAGGAGATGCATGATCACAAAAATCTGTTACTGTTACTGCTACCACCATAATCTTTAAATTATACATTAAATTAGTTGCAAAAATGAAAAGTGAAGTAGAAGAAAATGTTAATAACATACCGATAATCACGTTTTGTCAACTTATCAATATAGTAATCCCATCGGCCCGTGTTGCGCTGGACATCATCACGATTTTGAGCAAGTTGTGCTCCAATTAGTGCAATTACCATTGGAACCCCTGCAAAACACATTATGTAACTATAAGTAGTCCTCGTAACATATATAAATAAAGTAATTTACATATTTATGAACAGGAAGATATAAAATGAAATTAGTAAAATAATAACTTTAAAATATTACATAAACTTGCTAATAAGCTCAATCCTGAAAACTGATGGTGATGATGAATCGGAAATTTTTACAACTTACTTCATAAAAATATACATAAAACATGTTTTATTTTAAATTTAACATGTCTCATTGAAGGACAAATTATATTTGAAGAGAAAAATATTAATTAAGAAAAATATACGCTTAGACTGGGGTAGACCTTTAGCTTTATATGCTAATGCTCTACTGTAAGAGCTATCCTAAGGCGATCAACCTAAATGAATTTAGAATGGAGGCCTTATGATAGCTCAGATGGTACAGCATTAGCATATAAAGCTAAAGGTTCTGGTTCAAATCCTGGTCTACGTATATATTTTTCTTAATTTTTTTAGGAATCAACACTATCAGGTATTATTTATATGTACAATATGTACAGGAATGTCAAGATGGGGAAGTGGAAAAGTCTGCAGTGGCAGCCCATGCATGGTCAAAAAGAATCTTATTGAAAGAAAGGCTCAATTATTAAAACATATAGAAAAACCCAAAGAACTGACTGTTTGGAAAATCTACATTAAAAAAAGCAAAAAGGAGAAATTAATGAACTTTGAAATTCTTGTGGAAAATGATTTGATTTCGAGGTTTTTTAGACTACCAACAGAAGGAGCAAAAGATGACTCTTCAAGATGACAAAACAATGGTCGTGAAATACTCACAATGGAACAGAAGATAGTTCCAGAACTAGTTAAAGAAAAAGAAAAATATGAGGTGAGTAATAAAACTGTACATATACATTTTTCTCTTCAAATATACATAAAACATTTATTAAGTTATGTAGATAGGAAATAACACTATGAGGTTTTTTAATATTGTTTATTTTTTATTATTTCACTCACCTCATACTTCATAATTCATAGCAGACCCAGGTTTTCTTCACATCTTTTGTGACATTCTCAATGCTGTGTCACGTTCACAACTGACGTCCAACGGCCTTCTATCCTGCAGACTGACCTCCGCGCCATCTGGTGGCTGACCGGAGAATTTCCAAATCAGTCCTCTCTCCTTATAAACGGGGGATTTCAAAATTCATAGTTGTATTTTCATTCTTGCATATGTAAATTTTTCCCCAAATTGTGAGTTCCTTCGGTTTTTCCAATTGTTTAAGTAATTTTGTTTTGGTTTCTATTCTATGTTTTTCTGACCAGGCATGTGCAGCTATT
This sequence comes from Diploptera punctata, assembly GCA_030220185.1. Classification (NCBI taxonomy): domain Eukaryota; kingdom Metazoa; phylum Arthropoda; class Insecta; order Blattodea; family Blaberidae; genus Diploptera; species Diploptera punctata. Next base: position 733,065 of record JASPKZ010007538.1, on the reverse strand, counting down.
GCAGATTTTTCGGTTTCTCCATTTTTAACATTTCTGAGGTGTTCTTTTAATCTTGTATTTAGATTCCTTTTTGTTTTTCTTATGTATATCTTTTCACAATCTTTACAATTAATTTGATAAATTCCCGATTTTTTGCAGTCTTCAATCTTTTCATTTTTGTTGGTTTTTATTAAATTACCTAAGCTGTAATCATTTTTCGGTGCTAATTTAATGTTGAATTTGTTGAAAAATTTTTTGAAACTTGTCAAATACTAAAGGATGGTATGTGAACTTCTTGAATTTTTTGCCTATATTTTTATCTGTCTGAAGAGTACTTTCATTAATGATTTTTTGTTCTTTGAATTTATTTATTTTCTTGTCTATCATCTTCTCTTGAAAACCATTATCCTTCACAATTTTTATGATGCTCTTTTTCTTTATTGTAATTTTCTTTGCTCATGGGGACATTCACAAGTCTGTGTGTTAAACTATTAAATACTGCCTGTTTGTGTGAAAAATGGTTAAATCCAGTAACTTTTATATAATTGTCGATGTGAGTTTCTTTTCTGTAGATTCCAAATTCTATTTTCTTCATTCCTAATCAATTTAAGGTCTAAAAATGGTATTTCATGAATACTTTCTATTTCGATTGTAAATTTGATTGTTTTATTTTGAATATTTTACAGTTTAATGGCATCTTCTAATTGTTTCTGTTTTACTATTGCTATGATATCATCTACATATCTTCTCCAAAATTTAAACATCAAAGGATGTTGCATTATGTTTGCACACCCTGGATGTCAGTCAGCTCCATCCTGTGGTTGGCCAAAGAACCTCCAAACAAGGTCATGCTCCGTCAGTATTTCAAAATTCATAACTCTGTTTTTGTTCTTCTGAATATAGATTTTTTCCCAAATAGTCAGCTCTTTTTATTTTCTAACTGTTTTAATAATTTAGTGTCTGAATTTATATTATGTTTTTTAGACCAAACATGAGCAGCAACTGCAGATTTTTCTATTTCCCCATTTTTAATATTTCTTATGTGTTCTTTGGTTCTAATTTTTAGGTTTCTTTTTGTTTTTCCTATATATATCGTTTCACAACGCATGCATTTAATTTTATATATCCCTGATTTTTTATTTTTATCAGATTTTTCATTTTTGTTGGTTTTTATTAGTTTATTTAGACTGTAGTTATTTTTCGGTGCTAATTTAATATTAAAATTCTCGAAATAAATGAAGAAGATTTCAAACAGGAAAAAAAACACATAATCAAAGTAACAAGAGAAAATGGGTTTGATGAAAAAAATGGTACATAAAAGGATAGAAAAGTATAAAAAACAAAAAATGGTAAACAGAAGTACTCTTGAAAAAGAACCACCTATGAAAAAATATAGGAAATTCACATATCACCCTTGGGTACACAATAAATTCCAAAAGATATTTGAGAAGTTTAATAATAAATTAGTACCAAAAATAACTACAGTTTAAATAAACTAATAAAAACCAACAAAAATGAAAAAACTGATAAAAATAAAAAGTCAGGAATATATCAAATTGAATGCTTGGGTTGTGAAAAGAATATATAGGAAAAACAAAAAGAAACCTAAAAATTAGAACCAAAGAACACATAAGAAATATTTAAAATGGGGAAATAGAAAAATCTGCAGTTGCTGCTCATGTTTGGTCTGAAAAACATAATATAAATTCAGACACTAAATTATTAAAACAGAAAATACAAAAGAGCTGACTATTTGGGAAAAAATCTATATTCAGAAGAACAAAAACAGAGTTATGAATTTTGAAATACCGACGGAGCGTGACCTTGTTTGGAGGTTCTTTGGCCAACCACAGGATGGAGCTGACATCGACATCCAGGGTGTGCAACATAAATCAAACCAGTCTGGAGAAGCTGACGATAAACAGAATTGTTTTGAAACATGTTCAAGAACAAATCAACATTAATATTGAGGTAAGTTGATCAGACTAAAAATAATATAATTAAAATAACCTCAAAATATATCTTCCTAAAATTAAAGATTATCATACCTTTACATAATTTGTGAATCTTCTTTGCTTGTGGTGGAAGCTGAGAAATTTCCATTTGAACACATTTGGCAAACAAACTTAATGATTCGTTTTCTGTAAATCCTTCACTCACCTGTAAATAAGCACCAAATTCAGTTTAAACATAAATTTGTTAGGAAGTCACACCGTAAAGAATCTTATCAAAGAAATTAAATCACTTGTTTAACCTATTTCATATTTTGCTCTCTCACCTGGACATGTTTACAACATTATATTTGACGAGAAAAATATACTTTATTTAATATATTATGTAGGGAATAACACAAGTTTCTTCACCTGACAACAGCTGATGATGGGAATGATGATTTCCAATACTGCGCTTCTGTGTTAAGTAACATAGATGTATGAGGTAAGAAGAATTCACGATTCATTTGATTTTCATTAAGGAAACCTCATAATGTAAAAAATTCCCAATTTTATTATATGAAAATAACACCATTATCTCTCTCCTAGCGTGACAGGCCTAAAAGGCCCTAGGCCTACCATTACTTCAATAAATTGTGAATTTAATTGAATATTAACACTATTTTTTTTAAATTGCTGCATGTTTCTCAATGTTTAAGAGCATCATATTTGAAGAGAAAAATTATATGCTCAGACCGGGACTTGAACCCGGGACCCTTGGTTGTCTAGACCAAGTGCTCTACCATCTGAGCTACCTGAGCAAGTACTGATCTAAACGCAAATTTTTCTCTATATACTTTGTAATTCCCGCCCACCAATTGCTATGAAGACTTGGTCTAGAGAACCAAGGGTCCTGGGTTCAAGTCCCGGTCTGAGCGTATAATTTTTCTCTTCAAATGATTTATCCATCATTGAGATGTATGAAATTAATAATAGAAACATCATTTAAGAGCATATTATTTCCAACACATAAAACGAAGTAATATCTTCTTAACTGATAAAACTTTACAAGTTCGTAATTACAGCATCATGGGCTAGTGGTCAGCATTCCTGACTACAGTTCATGAGGTCCTGGGTTCGATTCCTGGTCAGACCATAGGAATTTTTCCTTAAAGGGAATTATTATGGTTGCTCATGGTCTATAATTTAGGTTAATTTTGGTTAAGGACTTCCCTGGCACTTCATTATCATTTATCATCCATCATATCATCGGGGTCCACCGCTGTGGTCTCGAGGTAGCATGCTGCCTTGTCAGACAGTGGGCCTGGGTTCGATCCTTGGTCGGGGCAGTTTTTCTGGGTGAGGTTTTTATCGGGGTTTTTCCTCACCTGTAAGACAAATATCAGGAAAACTTTAAGGCTCAAACGGTCCCAGAAATCATATGGCCATTATCATCCGTATCATTATCATCACCATCATCATCCTTCACCGGTGTGCAAAGCAACGGGAAGCTACCACACCTACAATTCCCTAGTAAAGCTGCAAGCATAGCATGAAAATGCTATGATTGCAGTGAAAGGCCTGCCCTGGAGCTGAATTACTACGAATGGATGGATATCATCGGGGTAATGTAACTCCGCCTTCTAGATGCCCCAATCTAAGAAATGGGTTACAATTTCGCCAATGCCAGGGGAGGAAGCCAGTAATGTCATAAAAGACAAACTAGAAGCATTGGGAGAAAAAAAAAGGAGACCCTGTAAAAGGAAGAGGAAGAGACCAAAACTAACATGGACGCAAGGAGAAGTCATAACAACGGAATAAAGAGGTTTGGAGGAAGGGAAGAGAAATGGAGATTAGTAGAGAATCTTGAAATGGTCACAGGAAGATTTCAAAGACTTTGCAAAGCCTGAGAATAATACAAAATATTATTTAACCTCGTATATCAAAAACAAATATTTTCAAGGAACAAACATAATACATACTTGAATAAGTTCATGTCTTCCTTCGACTGTTTTCATGACTTCACTGTCTTTTGTTGTAACTAGAATCTTACAACCTATATCAAATGCATCCATAATTTCTGAAGATTTAACATCATCCAAAATGAGAAGTCCTTTACGTAGAGAGTCAGTTGTGAAGTATCTCCTCAGGCACTCCCTGGCTGCTCTGACATTGGTACAGTTACACTGCAAGTCTACACCAGGGTGGTGACTCAATTTCTCCATCAGATCTGTCATGTGACACAACAGGTCATCCGTGTTCACATCTCCGACACTCAACCAGTACACAGCACCCTGTCAAACAAACCTCATTTATTTAATCAAAATTACAGTAGGAAGTAACACAATGAGGTAAAATTAAGATTGAATTAAAATGTTGCATACCTCACCTCATATCCAGTCTTCTAACTAGACCAGTTTTGAAGCCTGGGCAGCTTCATTTTCAGTAATTCCTTGTCAAGTGATGTTATGTCAATAAGAAAAACTGCTTCTTCCTCGCTCTGTTGGTGGACTGATAAACCTCTGGATTAACTCTGAGGTTTATCTGGACATGAGGTGAGGTATGCAACATTTAAATTTAAATTTGAAGAGAAAAATTTTCGCCTAGACCGGGACTCGAATCCGGGACCCTTGGCTTTCCGGGCCAAGTGCTCTACCAACTGAGCTACCGAGGCGAGTTACGATCTAGACGCAAATTTTTCTCTTATATACGTTGTAATTCCCTATCGCCAAATGCTTTTGAAACCATTGTTTCTATCTTTGCAAATGGCGGCTTCTTAGTTAAGAAGACATTTATTGGAAATTTAACATTACTTTAAAAGCTAGTAAGGCTTCTAATGATGTTTTTATTATTAATTTAACATTTCTCAATGAAAGATAAATTAAATTTGAAGAGAAAAATTTTCGCCTAGACTGGGACTCGAATCCGGGACCCTTGGCTTTCCGGGCCAAGTGCTCTACCAACTGAGCTACCGAGGTGAGTTACGATCTAGACGCAAATTTTTCTCTTATATACTTTGTAATTCCCTATCGCCAAATGCTTTTGAAACCATTGTTTCTAACTTTGCAAATGGCGGCTTCTTAGTTAAGAAGACATTTATTGGAAATTTAACATTACTTTAAAAGCTAGTAAGGCTTCTAACGATGTTTTTATTATTAATTTAACATTTCTCAATGAAAGATAAATTAAATTTGAAGAGAAAAATTTTCGCCTAGACCGGGACTCGAACCCGGGACCCTTGGCTTTCCGGGCCAAGTGCTCTACCAACTGAGCTACCGAGGCGAGTTACGATCTAGATGCAAATTTTTCTCTTATATATGTTGTAATTCCCTATCGCCAAATGCTTTTGAAACCATTGTTTCTATCTTTGCAAATGGCGGCTTCTTAGTTAAGAAGACATTTATTGGAAATTTAACATTACTTTAAAAGCTAGTAAGGCTTCTAATGATGTTTTTATTATTAATTTAACATTTCTCAATGAAAGATAAATTAAATTTGAAGAGAAAAATTTTCGCCTAGACCGGGACTCGAATCCGGGACCCTTGGCTTTCCGGGCCAAGTGCTCTACCAACTGAGCTACCGAGGTGAGTTACGATCTAGACGCAAATTTTTCTCTTATATACGTTGTAATTCCCTATCGCCAAATGCTTTTGAAACCATTGTTTCTAACTTTGCAAATGGCGGCTTCTTAGTTAAGAAGACATTTATTGGAAATTTAACATTACTTTAAAAGCTAGTAAGGCTTCTAACGATGTTTTTATTATTAATTTAACATTTCTCAATGAAAGATAAATTAAATTTGAAGAGAAAAATTTTCGCCTAGACCGGGACTCGAACCCGGGACCCTTGGCTTTCCGGGCCAAGTGCTCTACCAACTGAGCTACCGAGGCGAGTTACGATCTAGACGCAAATTTTTCTCTTATATATGTTGTAATTCCCTATCGCCAAATGCTTTTGAAACCATTGTTTCTATCTTTGCAAATGGCGGCTTCTTAGTTAAGAAGACATTTATTGGAAATTTAACATTACTTTAAAAGCTAGTAAGGCTTCTAATGATGTTTTTATTATTAATTTAACATTTCTCAATGAAAGATAAATTAAATTTGAAGAGAAAAATTTTCGCCTAGACCGGGACTCGAACCCGGGACCCTTGGCTTTCCGGGCCAAGTGCTCTACCAACTGAGCTACCGAGGCGAGTTACGATCTAGACGCAAATTTTTCTCTTATATACGTTGTAATTCCCTATCGCCAAATGCTTTTGAAACCATTGTTTCTATCTTTGCAAATGGCGGCTTCTTAGTTAAGAAGACATTTATTGGAAATTTAACATTACTTTAAAAGCTAGTAAGGCTTCTAATGATGTTTTTATTATTAATTTAACATTTCTCAATGAAAGATAAATTAAATTTGAAGAGAAAAATTTTTTTTTTAATTTTAAATTTAAACCTCATTGTGATTTTTTCTTACAAAAGTTCACTATGAGGTAATTTACAATTTATAAATTGAGTCAGATCAAATGTTTTTTTATGTAAGAGTTTGACTGATGATGAAGGCAAAAGCCTCTGAAACTGGTATTGTGAAAATGCAAACCTTTATATGGTGAGATGAAATAACATTTTATCCAACTCAATTTATAAATTGTTCAGACTATTTGACACTATGAGATTTATTTTAATAAATAAATAGTTAGTTCTTACGACTCATCTCATAATTGAAGATTTCTTGAAGACTATAGTTTCAATACGTAGGTATCATTATCAATTTGAATTGATAATTCAAGAACTCTACAATTATGAGGTGAATCGTAAAAACTATTTATTTATCAATTTATAATCTTATTTAATTATTAGATATTTAAATCAGTGAATGAACGAGTCATTTCTTATCTTACCTCATAGTTCATGTTTTCTTAAACATGGGAACTGCAGTTTTCAAGAGGACATCCCTCTCATTTTCAACTGATATTATAACATCATAATGTTATTTCCCATATATTGAACTTTTTTTAGGAATAAATCACTATGAGGTTTAATTTATGAATAGATTAAAATGTTTCATGCCTCTCCTCATATCCATGTTATTTCTCATATTTAACTATGAAAGATTTTTAAATATTTTAAAATTACACCTCATCTTCTGTGGGTGTGTTCTAATGCCACCCACTGCATTGTATGTGCTTCAGGTTCTGTGCTGGGCATATAGAGCATTAATGTGGCCTATTTTGAATTTATGCATCATTTCGGCAGATCACTTTACATAGATGATTGATTGTGTACAGAGAGGAGTGTATGTTTATAGTATAAAATGTACTATGTGAGGAATGATGATGAAGAGAAGGGAGAAAGTGAAACTCGGTGACTACTCCTGTAGAAAAACACCAAGGGCTTAATGTCCCCAACTGACGGATGAATTTACATTACCATTACGACAGTAAAGCTTAATAATTAAATTAATGTTTTTATTACCTCACCTCATATCCTTTTTCTTCTATACTGCAGTTTCGGAGCTTATCTCCATCGTCAGTAGCCTCTGGTCGACCGGTGTTATGTCGTTTCTTGGCGGTTTCCTTCTTACTTCTGTCGGTGGACCAATGAACCTCTGGATTAGGTCAAAATTTGCGGGAGTTTCAAAATTCATGAGTTTTTCTTTTTTGTGGACAAGTCAGCAGTAGCAGCCCATGCTTGGTCTGAAAAAACATTTAATAGATACAGAAGCTAACCTAATCAAACAAACAGATAAACTAAAGGAACTCACAGTCTGGAAAAAATCCACATCCAAAAAAAAAAGAAAAACTCATGAATTTTGAAACTCCCGCAAATTTTGACCTAATCCAGAGGTTCATTGGTCCACCGACAGAAGTAAGAAGGAAACCGCCAAGAAACGACATAACACCGGTCGACCAGAGGCTACTGACGATGGAGATAAGCTCCGAAACTGCAGTATAGAAGAAAAAGGATATGAGGTGAGGTAATAAAAACATTAATTTAATTATTAAATTAAACCTCATAGTGTTCTTTCCCTGTGAAAGTTAAATAAATAAGTAAAGCTTAATATTTTGATGTTATAATACAAATTATAAATACTTACGTTGAAATGTTCTATTATTAGTTTTTTTATTATCAAGTGCAGCTGCAGCCAAGCAAGATTTTCCAGTTCCTGTCATTCCATGAAGCACTACGTAATGTCCTCTCTTCAGGGAAGACAAACAACCTCTCACATCTTCCATCTGTCAACACAAGCAAATTCTGAAGGGATCAAGCTATTGAAGCTGTTCTCATAAAAAAAGTTTTAAAATTTGGAAAAAATTTAGTTAATCTTTACCAAAAATGTTTGTATGTTCTACGGAATCATAGCACACATGTGCTAATGCTTAAAAATGTGTGAAATCAGTATGACCAATCTTCATAATAAATTTCTAAACATGTTTATAAGAAATGGATGTACACCAACTACCCTCCCTCTTCCTAACCTAACAAAATAAATTACATGAATATTATTTAATGAAGTGTAAACTAATCTGAAGTACACTATTTTGATGTTATATTTTAAATTATCATTTTCCAGAATTTGATAGTTTTATTTTAGAAAGAAAAATTATGTTCGAACCTAACTGACGTACAGAGTCAGAGATCCGGGGTTCGACTCATGGTTCGAACATAATTTTTGTTTCCAAAATAAAACTATGTGATGTACACTAACTTGTTCCATCAGTACCTAACAAAATTAAGTGAGTGAACATCCATTTCTTAAAATATATTTCCGAATGTTGATTATTCTGATATCAGAATATATCCACCATATAACAGAAGTTTCTACAAGCATTTGCATATGCATACAACAATTCTGCAGAACTTTGAAGAAATCATTGTGTATGTAGTTAAATAATTATAACTGTAAAAAAATTATATAAGTATCATTGAAAATTGAAAAAGGCCATACTGGCTTTATAATGTAATGTAAAATTCCCAATAATTGGTCTTCTTCATAAAGAAGCTGCCATTTGCAAGATCGAAGAAAAGGTTTTGTAGCATTTGACACTCTGGAATTAACAATGTATATAAGAGAAAAATTTGCCTTTAGATTGGAGTGCTCTGGTAGTTCAGTCAGAAGAATATTGGCCTAGAAAGCCAAAGGTCCTGGGTTAAAACTTATAATTTTTCTCTTCAAATATGATGATTGAAAACATTTAAAATAGTATGAAATATTAGTAAAGGTGGAAAAAGTATGCACAGCAACAGTATTACAAGAATATAGTAATCATAGGAAAAGGTATTCTACAGTTGAGACTACATTTTTTTACAAATCTTCATCAATTCTACATATGAGAGTGTTTTGGAAAGTAAGTTCCAGTCTCGTCCTTCACACAAACGAGAGACGGTAGCATCACCCATCTTTGTTCCACTGTATAGTTGGGTTCAGTATGCTCCCAGGAATATATTGTGTGGATAAATTCAGTCTTTTCTCTCATTAAGACAGGCATTTAAAATGTCTGCAACAATAGAAGCTCCACCAAGTGTGAGGTACGTGGAGTAATATAGTTTCTGTGGACAAACATACTGACAGCAGCATTTCATCATGAGATTATTGCAGTGTACGGGGATATTATGAGTGGAGATATTGTTCAATAAGAATTAAATGAATCGTGATTTCTTCTTACCTCATACTTCTATGTTTTTTTAAACACAGTACTGCAGTATCAGCGACCATTGTCACCATCCTCAGCTGTTTTCATGATTGTCAATTTTTTCTTTTGCCGGTAATTATCCAAATTGCCATCTGGTGTTCTTTTGAAGGATTTTTTTTCTAAACTGCCATCTGGTGTTCTTTTGAATAAATAATTTTCTAAACTGCCATCTGTTGTATTTTTGAAGAACTTTGTAATCAAGCTCGGTTTGTCCGGAATCTCGAAGTTCATGGTTCTAGTATGGTTTTTTTTAATATATATTTTTTCCCAAACTGTTAAAACCAAAGGTTTGGATAGATGTTTCAAAAGTTTTGCTTCTTTTTCAATTCTATGATGCTCTAATAAACTATGTGCTGCTATAGCTGATTTTTCAATTTTTCCATTCTTTATGTTTCTGAAGTTTTCTTTTTTACAAGTTTCCAAGTTCCTTTTTGTTTTTCCTATATATATCCTGTTGCAATCTTTGCAATCAATTAGATAAATTCCAGATTTTTTGTTGCCCTGGGGTGTTAAATTTATTATTAGTTAACAGAAGATTACCCAGGCCGAATTTGTTAATTGGAGCCAATGTTATATTAAATGTTTTGAAAATTTTTTGAAACTTATTATGAACTTCAGGATGGTAAATAAATTTCTTGAATTTTACATCTTTCTTGGAATCATGTTGTAGGGTGGTGTATTCCTGTAACCTTTTCTGTTGTTTAAATTTCTTTAATTTATTCTTTATTATGTCTTCATCAAAACCATTTATTTTAGCAATATGTACAATATGATTATATTCATTATCAAAATCTACGTTAAGTGGAATATTTATCAATCTGTGTAATAGACTATTGAAAATTGTATGTTTATGTGACAAATGATTAAAACCTGAAGATTTTATGTAGTTGTCAGTATGTGTGTCTTTTCTATAAATATTAAATTCAATTCTTTGTTGTTGTTCATTTCTTATTAAGTATAAGTCTAAAAATGGGATCTTGTTATTTTGTTCAATTTCAATAGTGAATTTTACTGACTCATCTTGAATATTAAGCAATTTCAATGCATCTTGAATGTATTTTTTATCAATTACAGCGATAATATCATCCACATATCTATACCAACAAATCAAAGGATAAGTATTGGTGATATGTGATTCAAGATACTGCAGTGCTGTGTTTAAAAAAACATAGAAGTATGAGGTAAGAAGAAATCACGATTCTTTTAATTCTTATGAATTGAACCTCATAATGTTAAAAATTCCCAAATTTATTATATAAATATTGTTCAATGTTATGGTCGTGAATTTTGAGATGGATGCACTAACGTTCATGAAGAATAACTATCTGTTGTGAATGATGAAGTAGTGAGACAGAATTGCCATTTCACAACTACAAACGGATCAGGAGCTTAAGAAGAGTCACAAGTGGCTGAGTTTTACACAGAAGGGATTTCTAAGCTTGTAAAGTCTTTATATATTAAATTTGGGAATTTTTAACATAATGAGGTTCAATTAATAATAATTAATAAGGTGAGTGATAAACATATTCTACCTTAATAATAATTAAATGAATCGTGATTTTTTCTTACCTCATACATCTATGTTTTTTTAAACACAGCACTGCAGTATCGGCGACACCTTTGTCGTCATCGTCAGCTGTTTTCACGACTGTCAATTTTTTCTCCTTTTTGCCAGTAATTATCCAGACTGCCATCTGGTGTTCTTTTGAAGGAATTCCTCTTCAAACTGCCATCTGGTGTTATTTTGAATGAATCATTTCCTAAACTGCTATCTGTTAGATAGTTTAGGAAATGATTCATTCAAAATAACACCAGATGGCAGTTTGAAGAGGAATTCCTTCAAAAGAACACCAGATGGCAGTCTGGATAATTACCGGCAAAAAGGAGAAAAAATTGAGTCGTGAAAACAGCTGACGATGACGACAAAGGTGTCGCCGATACTGCAGTGCTGTGTTTAAAAAAAACATAGATGTATGAGGTAAGAAAAAAATCACGATTCATTTAATTATTATTGTAAAGTCTTGTGACAAATGTTTGAATGTAAACAGAAATTATGTTGAAAAATAATTAAAATGTGTAATTTTTATTGATACGTAAGAAACGTTCCCACAACAGATTTTTTTTTCCTTCTGAAAAACAAATACTGCAATTTACTTCAAGTGTAAAATATGGTTGGTTGGTTGCTAATGTTCTTAGAATTGGAGGATCTCCATTTTCCTTGTGGCTTCCCAGTAACATCTAACTAGTTGTGATGACAGTTCTCCAGTTGTCTTTATAAGAGCATTACAGTGGAGTCGATGGTCTCCGTTCATCACTGAGTTTGTATCTTGTCATAGTAAGCAGGATGGGGATTCAAAAATATTAATTTTATGCAAGTGTGCTACCAAACAGCCATGTCCAGTAGTCACTCTAAAAGTAGCAACAGCTCTGCTTCTTGGTAGTCAGGGATTTGATTATTATTTTTTAACAAATTTTTCAATTTTTTTAGAACTTTTTTCTGTGCATTCTTCTTTCCAGGATGGTTTCATTATGTTTTTTTTTACGTGTGAAATGAAATTTTGGTTTGAGCTACATTGTTTATTTTTTATCATTTCACTCACCTCATACTTCATAATTTATAGCAGACCCAGGGTTTCTTCACGTAATTCGTGACATTGTCAATGCTGCGTCATGTTCACAACTGACGTCCAACGGCCTTCTATCCTGCAGACTGACCTCCGCGCCATCTGGTGGCCGACCGAAGAATTTCCAAATCAGGCCTCTTTCTTTATAACCGGGTATTTCAAAATTCATAGTTGTATTTTCATTCTTGCATATGTAAATTTTTTCCCAAATTGTGAGTTCCTTCGGTTTTTCCAATTGTTTAAGTAATTTTGTTTTGGTTTCTATTCTATGTTTTTCTGACCAGGCATGTGCAGCTATTGCAGATTTTTCGGTTTCTCCATTTTTAACATTTCTGAGGTGTTCTTTTAATCTTGTATTTAGATTCCTTTTTGTTTTTTCCTATGTATATCTTTTCACAATCTTTACAATTAATTTGATAAATTCCCGATTTTTTGCAGTCTTCAATTTTTTCATTTTTGTTGGTTTTTATTAAATTACCTAAGCTGTAATCATTTTTCGGTGCTAATTTAATGTTGAATTTGTTGAAAATTTTTTGAAACTTGTCAAATACGAAAGGATGGTATGTGAACTTCTTGAATTTTTTGCCTATATTTTTATCTGTCTGAAGAGTACTTTCATTGATGACTTTTTGTTCTTTGAATTTATTTATTTTCTTGTGTATCATTTTCTTGTGAAAACCATTATCCTTAGCAATTTGTATGTTGTGTTCTTTCTCTTTATTGTATTTATTTTCTTTGCTCATGGGGACATTCACAAGTCTGTGTGTTTAAACTATTAAATACTGCCTGTTTGTGTGAAAATGGTTAAATCCAGTAGCTTTTATATAATTGTCGATGTGAGTTTCTTTTCTGTAGATTCCAAATTCTATTTTCTTTTTCTCTTTCTTTCCTAATCAATTTAAGGTCTAAAAATGGTATTTCATGATTATTTTCTATTTCCATTGTAAATTTGATTGTTTTATTTTGAATATTTAACAGTTTAATGGCATCTTCTAATTGTTTCTCTTTTACTATTGCTATGATATCATCTACGTATCTTCTCCAAAATTTAAACATCAAAGGATGTGCTTTAGTTACATGACATTCAAAATTCCCCATAAACATGTCTGCTAAGAATGGTGATAATGGATTTCCCATTGCGAGTCCTGATTTTTGTCTAAAGTATTTTCCTCTAAAGGTGAAGAACATTTGATTTAAGCATAATTTTGTTAGTTTTATGTATTCTTTAACGCTATCATCATCTAATTTGTTTTCTTTCAACCATTTTTCTAAAATTTTCAAAGTTGTGTCAGTCGGTATGTTTGTGAATAATGAAGTAAATGTTGAATTTGTTGAAAATTTTTTGAAACTTGTCAAATACGAAAGGATGGTATGTGAACTTCTTGAATTTTTTGCCTATATTTTTATCTGTCTGAAGAGTACTTTCATTGATGACTTTTTGTTCTTTGAATTTAAATTTAAATTAATTAAATTAATAATAATTTAAATTAAATTAGCACCGAAAAATGATTACAGCTTAGGTAATTTAATAAAAACCAACAAAAATGAAAAAATTGAAGACTGCAAAAAATCGGGAATTTATCAAATTAATTGTAAAGATTGTGAAAAGATATACATAGGAAAAACAAAAAGGAATCTAAATACAAGATTAAAAGAACACCTCAGAAATGTTAAAAATGGAGAAACCGAAAAATCTGCAATAGCTGCACATGCCTGGTCAGAAAAACATAGAATAGAAACCAAAACAAAATTACTTAAACAATTGGAAAAACCGAAGGAACTCACAATTTGGGAAAAAATTTACATATGCAAGAATGAAAATACAACTATGAATTTTGAAATACCCGGTTATAAAGAAAGAGGCCTGATTTGGAAATTCTTCGGTCGGCCACCAGATGGCGCGGAGGTCAGTCTGCAGGATAGAAGGCCGTTGGACGTCAGTTGTGAACATGACGCAGCATTGACAATGTCACGAATTACGTGAAGAAACCCTGTGTCTGCTATAAATTATGAAGTATGAGGTGAGTGAAATGATAAAAAATAAACAATATTAAAGAACCTCATAGTGTTATTTCCTATCTACATAACTTAATAAAGTTGGCTATCAAGTCATAGGAAAACAAGAATAACGTAAACAACTGGAACAAGATGGCGGCTTCAAATATACAACATTTCAACGAACATTTCTCGGAAAATAAGATAGAATTAAAAGATATTTGAAATTAAAAGAACTTAGAAATAAAAGAGCTGCAGATATCAAATTCATTAATAAATGTTTAGAAAATAATCATCACTCCAAAATTTGTCCGGAAAATGGTTAAAAACAACAATAACCAACACCAAAAAGTTTAGAAAAGAAAACTCTCAATTTGGAAAAAGTCAAACATTAAACAACTATAAGTAAAATAGACGTAGAACTGTACTTTTACATCTAAGATTAAACAACAATTTAGGACAAATAATTTGGGATAACCTAGAAAAAAACTTCTACAAACAATTGAACCTCAAAATGAAGAAAAAATTTGATGTACAAAAGAAAAAGATAATTAATTTAAAACCTGATTTAAAAAAATGAAGAAAAATATAAGTACAAAAAGTATAAACCACTACATTAGGAAGGGATAAAGAAATTGAGAGTAATGTAATTAACCTATCATCTGAAAACTTTACAAAAGAAGAAATATCTATTTTGGACAAGGGATTGAAAACATGCATTAGTTTACTCTAACAATTTAGAAGATTACATAGCTGATATTGAAATTGCTATAGATGACATGAATTTTGAAGAACAAACAATAATCAGAAAAGAATGTGGGGAAGTTATTGAAAAAATTAAAAACACAAAAATAAAAAACATATGCAAAACAAATATGAAGAAAATAAGAAACATTAATAATAAAAATGTTGTTTTTTCAAAGTCAGACAAAGGGAATAATTTGGTAATTTTGGATAAAGACGATTATAATGATAGGATGGAGAATTTATTAAAGGGGGAAGAATATGAAGAAATTAAAACAAATCCTCTCGCAAAAAACAATTAAAGAAGTTGAAACCAACCTAAAATCAATTAAAAAAATTATGACACAAAAGGAAAAGTTTAAATTAAAAATACCAAATCCCAGAAACCCCAACATTCATGGTCTTCCTAAAATCCACAAAGACGGAAAGAAAATGAGACCTATCATCAACAACATCAATCATCACCGACATATAACATATCCAAATGGCTTTAACAAAAAATTTAAAGGTATGGAAAAATTTGAAAATTCAGCAGTAGAAAATTCTTACCAATTAGTTGAGAAATTAGAAAATGTAGAAATAGAACCTTCAGAAAGATTGGTCTCATT